>OY720441.1:37073982-37553074 GCA_963082915.1 Dolichopus griseipennis | reverse complement strand
ATTTACTGCTATAATGTTAAGTAATTATATACTAGTTTACATATGTAAACGAAAGTAACTGTTTATAAATGAAAAGTATAATCGTTTGTCATTTTGATAATGGTATTTTAAAAAATATTAATGAATATTGTTAAATAATATTTTGCATAATTTTTTGTTAAAACGGTAATCAGATACAGTTTAATGTTTGGAGCGAGCAATAAATTAAATAATAAAATTTTCAATTAACATAAAATGATACGTTTTGACTTGAAAATTTTGAATTTATAACTAAATTAAAAAGTTGCTGTACAATCAAGGTCGAAAATAAAGCTACAGAATGTATTTCCCATTGACCGGATCAATAGAAGATTCCCCATGATGAAGACGAGTTTTTATATTTTTAGGTTGTGTATATAGGCTATATATATCTTAAATAGTACGATGAGATAAGTTTTTAGTAGATTTCAGTTTTGTTTATTTTAAGAACTGAAAACGTTAAAGCTCAAAAATAATGTCGATAATTGTAATATATCAATGAGTTTTTTACTTAGATATACATAAACTGGTAAAACGTGTAAGCATGTTGGTATATGATTGCTTCAACAATGTTTGCAAATAATACAATCATAATTATAATAGAATAAAAATCAATATTTCGAATATGGAAATCAAAAAATTGGACGTCGACTTCCTGTGGAAAGTCTCGTGCTGAAATCCCGGTCAACTCATATTTAATAAAACAATATCGTAAAATTGTATAATTATATCGTAATAGATAATATCGTAATATAAGATAACATTTAATATAAATATATAAATATCTTGTGTAGGATAATAGAAGGCGCACAAAATTAGCATTTGTGTATTCATAATCTTATACAATAGCTTCTGGCGAGTATTCAACAGCTTAGTGAATAATAACGATTAAAGAAACTGAAGCCTAGTCTAAACAGACTTGGTGAATGCCCTATAATCCTTAAAAGGAGTGGGAAAGGAATATAAATAAGAATATAAATTCTTCCGTTATAATCTCATAAAAAATTCGACGTTATTTCGGCATTTATGTCCCATACTTTCTCTTCTACGATCATTAGCATATATATTCTTCGTGGGTAGGTAACGGTTTAATTCTCTTATTATTATTAGGCTTAGATTTTTATTGAACCTGGTTCAAAATCTAACACCTTAATAATTATATTTTTATTATGGGTAAGATCTTAACATGAACTCAAGTTATGCTACAACAAATTTTCTATTTTCGATATAAAGTTTAATTGAAATTTAAAAGTATAAATCAATATCTATCTCTCTAATCAATATTTTGTTTTTTAGTTATCGATATTTCTTTCTCATAAAACAAAATTCCATAACACAAACTTTTATATATAATGAAATTTAACACCTTAAAAAAAAAAATTAATTAAATATTTAAATAATTACTTTTATTAATTAAAACTGAAGTAAGCGGAGAAATTGAATAATTAATATGAAAAATTAATTATACAATTAATTAAATCATAAACAAGCATAGAAGATCGTATCTTAAGTAGATCAGTTACCCATTAAAAAAAAATAACATTATTTTGCTTCATCATTTTAAAATTTTTGGATTACATTTGAATTTATTTATAAAAAAATACATTTGCCATAATAATTAAAAATAATGTTGACTATATAATTGGCTATTCAATTTTTTTTATTTGCATATCAACAAAATTAAGAAATAAAAAAAAAAAAATTTAAAACACTATTAAAAAAAGTAATCATAAAATAATAATCAAAAAACAAAAGTAATTACTCAAGGACGTTTGTAAGTTACTTTTTAATTTTTTTTTCTTGTAAAACTGTACAGCTTTTTATTTTGAATTTCTTGATGGTTTGACTATGAAGTAATAGCTTTTAATTAAAAAACAAAAAAAAATAAGTAAACGCACTCTTTTTAATGACAATTAACAAAGATAGTAAAATGTTACTGATCATATTGTTAACGATTAGTTTAAGATTCGTTTTTACAAATGCTGTATCATTCTGTAGATTAATATGAGAGAGTCCCTTTAAGTTACGCTATTTTGTACAAAAATTTTTAGAGTACTTAATTACATTTCAAAATGATTCAAAAAAATGTGTGAATTTTCATAC
This sequence comes from Dolichopus griseipennis, assembly GCA_963082915.1. NCBI lineage: Eukaryota > Metazoa > Arthropoda > Insecta > Diptera > Dolichopodidae > Dolichopus > Dolichopus griseipennis. The sequence goes on along the minus strand of OY720441.1, from coordinate 37,550,953 downwards.
CATTTCAGAAAATTACAAGTTAATTACAATAGCATCCGGTAATTGTATATAAAAAAAATGACATAAATTAAATGTCACTTTAAACTTGACAGTTATTAAGATAATAATTGAAAATGAAAAGAAAAAAGAAACTTTATACTTAAGTTGACCTATTTTTATTTGTTTTGCATATCTATTGCATAACAAACTGTTGTTTAAGGAAATAAGTAGATCTAAATTAACATAATGACACTTAGAATCTCAAATATTAAAATTCAGTTCCTAGTAATTGATAACTTTTGCATGGAATACAAATTTAAGTAGCAAATTTTGTGTAGAATACTAATTAGATTAAAAAAAAACACGTTTTTGTGGTAACAGTTACAATTTTTTTAGTAGCAGTAGTTAAGATAATATAAATCAAATATTAAAAAAAAAAAAATTGTTGAATGATTATTTTTGTGGAGTGGGTGATGTGTTGAATGTCATAACTAATCATTGAATGTTTATGAATGTGATAAATATGATAATCTTTATAAAAATATTTTTTAATATTTGACATTTAATTTTTTAAAATTAATAGTATGATTTTTTTTTTTCAAAAATGGATAGATTATGGAAATATGTATAAATTTGTACGTTGGTGAAGTTATTGGGTGAAATGATAATAATTAAAAGAAAATTGTAAATTTTTGCAATTCTTGAATTTTGAGTTTATATGAAAACGAGGAAGAGTGTAGTAGAGTAGACTGTGTCAACTCTGGGATACCCGCATAACCGTAACATATACATTATATCATCCGGTTAATTACTTTTGGCAAAATTTCAAACATTCAGCTTTATTAGATGTAGAGTAATGCTCATATAAAAGAAGGAATTGTATGGCAGCTATTCGTACCCTTTGCGGTAGACAAACCATATTTTGCAGTAACTTTGGCCATTACACTAAACTATTTTTGGCAAAATTTGAGACACGCAGCTTCCATAGGTATAGAGTAATGCTCATATAAAATTTGAAGTTGTATGGCAGGTACTCGAACCCGTGGACCAAAATGGCTGGATTTAAATTGCGATTCCGGGTTTTACATAAAAACCAATTTGTGAAAATTTCATAATCCTAGCTCCTTTATTTTTTGGGTTATTGTGATGACGGGCGGGCGGACGGACATACATAGCTAAATCGATTTATTTTTCGATTCTGCTCCGATCCATACACTTGAGTCTATATCTATCCCCCCTTCTTAACGTAATGGTCATACGGGTATAAAGAGGAAAACTACCTTTTCGTCTGCTGTGAAAAAGAGGAAAAGCTAACACTAAAAGATTTTAACTATGTTCTGGCAAGATCCCGCAAAAAAGAATTTAAGTAATACTTAATAATGTAAAATGATTTATGCGTTGTCTAGAAAAATTTTTAATAGTAAATTCTTCAGCGTGGAAAAAAAAGTTCTAAGCAAATTAAAAATAGGAGTTAAAAATTTTTTAACGTTTGATAAAAAATCAAAAAAGATTTGCATTCGACACTGTTAGCTCACTTGTAATAATTAACTCTTAGAAGTTATGTATGAATTATGCCAAGGTGGTGTGACTACTGTAAGTCTTTATTTTACTACAAAAATATGTGTGCATTGATTTGAAAATCTTATCGGTACTTATCGGAAGTTTGCACTAATTCATCATGTATATATTAAAATAAAATGAATAAATAATGTTGACAAATTGTACCCTATATAAATTACAATTTGTTATATCATACTATTTTTATGAATCAAATTTAAACAAATGATGAAAAAAAACCAAGGGCTTTTAAAAAAGCACATTTTCAAAATTATATAGTGTTTCATACTCAGTTTAATTTTAAGGAATATTTATTATATGTACTGATTACTAAGTTACGGATTTATAAAAATTAGAAATTTTTAAGTACTAATGGCCCTGCAATGGGGATGGTTCCCAAATTTTTACTAAGCAAACTTTTGATGATTCTCGTGGATCTAACCCCAACGTTCACCTTTGAATTATATGGTTTAAGGAATTAAATTGGGACTTCCTCTTAAATTTGTAATTATTCTTAGAATTTTATGACTTCTATATATTTGGCCAGTATTTTTTTAAATAAACGGTCAGTATTTTTTTTAAATATTTGGTCAGGATAGTTTTATTTATTGGTAAGTAAATTATTTTTTTTTAATCAGTACAATTAAAAAACAAAGCAGTATTTTTTTTTAATTTAAAATTATTCTTACACAAAAAAAGATTATTTAAGTAATATTTACATACATATATAAAAAAAAACAACAAAATATTAAATTTTTATTCTTATTCAATTAAAAGAGCACGGGTTGCTAACTTTGGCCTTCCTCTTGCAGGTTTCTGCCCTATGGGAACTTGTTTAGCTGCTGTTTAAATTTTTTAAATGTTTATCTATATATAATTCTTAATCAATGGTTTTATTTAATATTATTTTAGTTCAGTAACCTTAATTTTCATATACACTTCTATAATTTTAATTTAATATTAACTTTACAAGTATCTTGTCTGAGTCAAACTAACTTGTTGTTTAATTTCTTTTACATTAAAACGATAAAAAATCTAGAAGGTAAATTGAATGACAAAAAGTGTTTGGGTTTTCCAATTAAAACCTTAAGGTAAAAGGATATTTTTCGGTTTTTCAATTAAGACCTTAAGGTAATAAGTCGGCTTTTCATGATAAAAATATAAAAATTACAGACGTAATACCCTTTTTTTGGGTTTTTTTCATAATTCATATTTTAATTAATGAAATATAAAAACTGATAATTTTTTTATTATATACTGATATTTAATTTTAATTACTGATAATTTATTTAAAATACTGACCATTTATTTTATCTACCAACATTTTAATTAAAATACTGATAGTTTTTATATTAACAGGCGACATACTGATCATTTATTTTACCTACAGACATGTTATTTTAAATACTGACCATTTATTTAAAGTACTGACCAAAAATATATAAAAATACTGATCCATTAAATAGCAGCCGAATTTTATTATCTATCAGCTAAAATTGTTAAAACTTAACAGAGAGTTTCTTCAATTTTAAGGACTTTTTTTAAACTGAAAGAAAACCTTTAAAGCATGTTAAAATATAATATTGGAGCTTTAAATTTTGTATATTAATAAAAAAAAAATTGGACAGGTATTCAAGTTACAGGTGCTTAAAAATAGCAAAGTTTCAATTTTCGACCCGTTAAAGCTCTTAAACAGGTATCTGAAGATCTAACTTCTTCCAAAATTTCAAGACGGATGGACAGTGAAACTATAAAGGCACATTTTTACAAAAACTTTTATAAATATGCCTAAAACGACCCAAATAATTGAAAACATATGTTTAATTACACATTTCTTTTGAAGGTTACAATTACCTAACTTTATAAACTAATTAATAATTTTTGTCCTAGTTACTAGACTATTTTTTTTTTTATTTTTTAAACAAACTTTATTAAAAAAAACCTCATTATTATTTCTTCATATTTTTAATCTGATTTTAACGATTCGATACGCATTATCGAATTCAACTGAAAACTTTTAAATTTATAAATTAATAAATTTGCAAAAATTAAATACCTTCAGTTTAAAAAAAAAAAAACAAATATCTGGGATATTGTTTCAATATAATTTAGTTTTCATAATTTGTGCCTTAATTCTGTCCATAACGATAATAATAGCCTATTGACTATTTGAGTTATAGACTTAAATAATGAAAAAAATCACGACCACCAAAAATACAAAATAAAAAAATATGCCAAAGGTAATCTAAAAGAAATATTTTTAAAAAAAATTTATTTAAAGAAATACATGAATTTTCCTTGAACGTAAAATAAACGTAATTCGGAAGTTATTGCCTGCGTGTGACTCAATTTTTTTTTCGAATTCAATTATCGATTTTGAAAAGATTAATGTCTGGTCAAACAATGCACAGCATGATGTATCATTCAATAATTGTTAAGAAATAAAAAACAATTTTTTTTTTTTTTTTTTTTGGGATTATTTTGAAACGAATCTAGTAAAGTGTTTTGTTCAGAAAATATTTAAAATCCGAGTTTGAAATTTAAAACACAATAGTTAATAATCTAATAAATCTATCATTGTTTAAATTGAGTTATTTTCTTTAATACATGTTGGGTTTTCTTCGAATACCAATAAATGATTACATTAAAATTTGACCTTAAATATTAATTTTTATCAGTTATTTTAAAAAATTTTAATTGATTGCTAATTGCATGCAGAAGATTGAAAAAAACAAATGACATTGTTTGATACAACTTAGAAATAACATTCGATTTAGTAGTTAAAAACTTGTAAGTTATAACTTTTATTGGAATTGATTTCCGTTTTCAGTGCTTTAAGAAAGCTAAAATAATTCACAGATTAATATTGAAATTAATTTCAAATTAATGAAAAATAATTAATTTATTATATCCTTCATTAATTGTCAGTGCGAGTTACTTTACTTCAGAACAAATCGTTTTCTTTTAGTTTGACACTGACATCTATTTGTACGCAATATTTGAATTTAAAATATTATATATTATTTTTTTATTTTAGTATCTGATATTAGGACATCAATAAAACACAGTTTATTTTAATAATTTAGTAAAATAATTTAAAATAATTTAAATCCATTTTACAAAGGGTTATTACATAGATACAAAAAAATTAAATAGCAACACTAAAACTTACTAATTATTAAAAAATAAAGAACAGCTGATTAATTAGTTATAAATATACATACAAATTTTATTGTGATATTTTTCGTGACAGTTTTTTAGACATATTTAATTCATTCATTTCTTTAAAATTTATTATACCCGTATGACTATATAGTCAAAGGGTACCTATAATAAATTTTCCATTACGTTTGTGACACAGAGAAGGAGGATATTTAGATATAGACTCAAGTGTATGGATCGGATCAGAATCGAAAAATAAATCGATTTAGCTATGTATGTCCGTCCGTATGTCCTTCGTCCGCGCGATAACTCAAACACTAAAGGAGCTAGGATCTTGAAATTTTCGCTAATTCGTTTTTTTTGCAATAGCCGTCATCGCTATTTAAATCCAGCCATTTTGGTCCATGGGTTCGGGTAGCTGCCATACAACTTCTTTTTTTATATGAGTATTACTCTGTACCTATTACAGCTGCGTGTCTGAAATTTTGCCAAAAGTAGTTTAGTTTTATGGACAAAGTTTCTGCAAAATTTGATTGGTCTACTGCAGAGGGTTCGAGTAGCTGTCAAGCAACTACTTCTTTTATATGAGTATTCCACTACACTTAATAAAGCTGTATGTTTGAAATTTTGTCAAAAGTAATTAACCGGATGATATAATGTATATGTTACGGTCATACAGGTATCCCAGAGTTGACACAGTCTACTCTACTACACTCTTCCTCGTTTATATATTAAAATGTTTGTAATTTGTTCCAATTTTTTATTCAAATTTTATTAATTGATTGTGTAAAATAATATTACCTAGAAATTAGTTTTAAAGATTTTATATCAATTCAAAAAGTTCTAATAGTAGTAGTATAATTTATAGCCTTGAGAAAGTCTTAAATAATGACGAGAAGATAAAGAAGAGAAGTTTAAATCTTTAGATTACTACCCCTTCGACTTAGCAAATATGAAAGATTTTTCAGAGTATCACTGGGAAACTTTTAAATTATTACATATATGTCTTACTACAAATTTAATAGTTCAAATTTAATAACACAGGGTGTTTCATGAGGTGATAACAAAAAACATTGAATTAAGTGATCTGTATTACTAACGCTTTCCGAAATAACGGGATTAAAAGTTTTTTTTTTCTCTAAAATTCTTTATATTGTTTTTTTGTTTGTTTTTGTTTTTTAAAAAAAAGAAAAATATATGATTTTCAAGAAAAATACTCAGTATCGTAATTTCAAAAATCAAAAAAAGCCGTTGGGCCGCAATAGGTTAATGGAACACAACAAAATTTTTTTTGACGTTTTCTTTTTAGCCAAAGCAGTACTTCGCAAAATTGGACAAAATATTTTTTCACCAACCGTCGGGCCGACATGGGTTAACAAATTCCAAACCTTGTAAAAGTGTCAACTCAATTCTCACAAAAGAATACATATACATAATTTTATGTCAATTGGTCAAACCGTTTTCATTTTAGAAGAAAAAAGTTTAAATATTTGCACCACAGCCCCAACTTGTTAGAGCAAAATTTTTGGGCCACGATTTCTTTCCGTACCCAAAAACCTCTATATACAAATTTTCATGAAAATCGGCTGAGCAGTTTAGGAGTCCATTTGCTACATACAAACAAACAAACTTTCGCTTTTTTATATATAGATTACAATATTGAATTTTTTTAATAAATATCATACATTTTTCTTTTATTTATATCTTTTACAATTTTTTAGTTACAGGGTTGCTATTAACTTTAAATATGAAGGAATAAAGGGAGAATATTTTTTTATCATAAAACCGTTAAGTTGATAACTTATTATTTTTAGAAACTGTTTAAATGACATTTTTTGAAAAGCTATATAACGTTTCTATTAAAAAGTCACTCGGTCTGCTCTCAAGTTGCGTTAAATAGCAAATTAAGTAAGCTTCCAAAATATTTATAATGTTAATCTTAAGTTTGTTAGTTCTCAAATTGTAAACAAAAATCCAATATAAAGAATTTTAGAGAAGAGAAAATTTTTAAGTTCCATTATCTCGGAAACCGTTAGGAATAAACGTCACCTAATAGAACTTGGACAACAAATTGCAACTTGAAAATCGTTTAGCCTTTTTTCGGTATTTAAAATTTGAACTATCCATATTGATTTAATTAGAAATTAAATTAAACTGACCCATTAATAAATTTTGATTTATAATTTTTTTTTAATAACAGATTACACTGCACTCTAAGTTTCAAAAAGTTTAAAGATTAAATTTAATATTAGATTTTAAAAAGATTAAAGATAGCATTGAATTTTAATTATAGATTTCTTGATTTTGAAGATATAACCTGACATTGTCATAAATGCATTGAAAAACAAAAAAAAGTTATTTTGAAAAAATCTGCATGCGTAATTAACCCACATTGAAGATTTTATTCTAAAAATTTAAAGTAGGAATATTCATAATTGATAATTAAAAAAAACCTAATTGCCATAAGATTATTTTTAATTAACTAAATATTTTTCTTTTTAATTGCTTCAAAATATCATTAATTTCTATATATATATTTATTTAAATTTTATTTATGTTCTCTTTAATCTGAAGCTAATCTAAACATTGACATGTATCTTTTAATTTAATCGGCTTAATTTTTTGTATATTAAAGTTTCATCCCTTTTCAACATACAATTAAACTTCATGAAATAATAATCAGCTTTTCGTTTCTTTTATTTCACTTTTTTCTTCTGTTTTATATTCACACGATACTTTAGGTGTAAATCTAGTGAATTTTTGATTTCGAATCAGTTTTATTTGTTTTATTACAGAGCAGGATAAAACTTCATTGAACTTTAAGCACTGGTGGTACTGATAGTACATACATGATTTGAAATAATTTAGATGTTCTAGAGTTTAAAACGTACTTCTTTTAAGTTGTTTTTGAAGCAGTTATCATATTTGGAATTATTTCAAAATATTTCTCATCACCCGAATTTTTAGCTCTGAAAATTAGTTTTTAACAAATAAGAAAAACTGTTAAAAAATCTTTGAATTTATTTTTCAAAAAAAAATGTTAAAAATTTTGTTATTCTTTTTCCAAGGATCCAGTTACCCTTAAATTTTCAAGTTTCTAGCTTCAACCATTTAGAAGATGTAAGAGATGAAAAATTTTGCAAAAATTGAGCTATGCATAACTGTAAATTAAAAAATCTAACAGTAAAAATATCTTATAAGTTTATATATAGTTATAAAGTTTTTGAAAGTGGCTGTCGTGTAGTGATTCCAGACTAGGGATACACTTTCTATAAGTTTTGTCATTTTAATTTAAATTAATCAGGAAAAACGATTTAGCGAGCTATAATTCAGTAACGGGCCGGACTCCAGAAAAAATTGTTCCACAAACTAATTTTTTGTGATATCTGTATAGCACTTTGGAAAACATACGGACAGACGGAAAGAGTGAAAACATAAAAAGTTGAAAAATTGGGAATTCTGATATTATTTGTTTTTTTTTTGTAACTTGTTAGATTGAATTTCAAGTTTTCAACTATTTTTCTTGCTTAAGTTTAAACTGGAAAGTCTGTATAGTAATAATCTAATGGCCACCCAGCAGTGGTTAGAGTGCGAACCTTTCATGTGAAAATTCCGGGTTCGAACCTCAGTGAAATGGAAAGAAAAACTTTAATCTGACTTTCGACTATTCGTCATTGGATGTAAATTAAATTAATAAAGATTAATATATCTGTTCTGTAATAATAAATACAATAATATAAAAATATAAACAAATACAAAATATAAATATATAATTAAATTAAATAATATAACTCACAGAAATAGAATACAATATAACTGAAATATTAAATTGTTACAATATATCGTATCTACTGAAAATCTAAGACGTTTCTACATGCATTAAAAGCCTACTACTATCTTTTATTTAAATGTATGTGGAATTCATTAAGATCAATTCTAATAACACAAATATAATATGATCCCCTCTAAAACAGTTAGCCTTTTAAAAAGAGGAATAAATTAAATAATTTTACTTTAATAAAAGTATTATTTAAATTAGATATATAAGCTAAATAGGGTACCTGTCAATTTGAAACAATGTTAACTTCTATTTTTATGAAATTTAAAAAAATTTCTTCCGTAAAAATTTCCAAAAAAAAATAAACAATACCCATAAAATGTCAAAAATTTCACGATTATACGGATAATCCACGACTATAATACATTGCTGAATTCATTGCAAAAATATTCGCAAAAAAAAAAAAAAAAATTGAGCTGAAGAAAAAAACATTTACTTTTGTTTTTAATTCAATTCATGAATATGCATAAGAAAACTATAAAAGAATTAAAATTTAAAAAAAAAACCCAACAAATATTTACACTGTTAAATCTCATAAAATGAAAAATTAATCACTTTTTGATTTTTTACATATTAACATATCCGGTGTCTACATATTGTCTAGCACGTACTTACTTATGTAGTAAAAAGCTTATATTGTTATTGTATTGTTTTTTTTTGTGAAATAGCTACAATGTATGAGTGATCCATTTTATTAATTCTCTTTTTCACACTTCATATGTGATCATAAAATTCGACTTATTTAATATGGAATAAGTTTTTTAGGTGACTTGAATTAAAGCCCTGCGAAATAAAGCCTCCGGGGCAATATTGGTCATTTAATGAGAAATTACGCCCGGGGATTTAATTTCTCATAGTAATTGAGAAATAAAGCCCAGGGTCTTATTTCTAGTTTAGGTTGAACTACGTCTTCTATGGTAAATAAAGCCCCGGTAAAAATAATACTCTTATTTCAATTAAACGTGCAATTGAAAAACAAACAATGGTTTCATATATTTTTAAAAAATTAATTTTAATTATATCACATCAGTGATGGGTACGAATATATACAGACGTTTTGAATTATAATACCAAAAATAATTAGCACACATTTTGGAGTTAATTCATTAATAAGGGTCAACTTTGATTATTTTAACCAACTTAAATATGTTTGCTAAGATACAAGTAGAATCTCGCATAGACAAATATGTAAAATATTAAATACATATTGTTTTACATCTAATATTTTAATTATGTACTTGTATAAGATAGGTAATATTTAAAAATTTTTTTCAGATTTGATTATTACAAAAATGGATTTTATTAAGAAGCCGAAGATTCAATTGAGAGAGAAATAACATCTCGGGGCTTTATTTCTTATAGAAGTCGTAGTTCAACTCAAAAGAGAATAAGACCCTGTGGCTTTATTTCTCAATTACTATGAGAAATAAGACCCCAGGGCGTTATTTCTCATTAAACGGGAAATAATACTCCGGGGGCTTTATTTTGCAAGGCCTTAATTCAGGTCACCAGTTTTTTATATTAGTTTATTTATTTATAAGAAATTGATTGGGTGAAAAAAAAATTCAAAAAATTGATATTTATAAATTTTTTTAAATTTTTAGATTGAACACGTAAACTTATAAGTTTTAATTTTAAAATAATGATGAACAACAAAACAGAAAACAATGGAGAATATAATTGTTCTTGTTAACTCTGAGATATTTTTCGTTTATTTAAGTTTCAGGTTTCAAAAACTAATGATAATATTATCTCTAAAGAAATTCATCTCAAACTTATTTAGACCTAATGTACTTTTTTTGTATTTTATTTGTTCGTTAGCAATTTTAATTTTGAGTCTATTTGGTACTAATCAAGGTCCAATTGCACATACTACTTGTTAATAATCAAATAATCCCTTTTTGAATAACTGTGCGGTTTTTTTCTAATTGAACTTTATTGGTTCGTTGTCCAATGAAAATTTATTAAGAAATGATTATTTTCTTATTTGATTAGTGATAAGTTCTTTGTTGCAATAAGGTCCAGGTTCAATAATTCGAAAAACAATTAATCGAAAAATTGGTAAAGACAGAAATTTGTTTACGAAAGTTGTGTGCCAAATTCAATTTCAACTAAAAATAAATATAAAAACTACAAATTGTTTAAAAAAGACTTTAAGTTAACATGAAATGCTATCTTCTTTACTCTTTCAGCTATGCTAATGGGCCGACGGGAGAACAACTACATACATACTCTTAAATCCATATCATTCGATGCGTTATAAATGGAATATGAGCTTTAACATACCGGTCACTATATAATATATAAGAGTTCAAACATTGGTATTTAACATGCGCCTTAAATTTTTTCAAATCACTGTTCAAAAAATGGATTAAGTGTAGTAAAATGCGTTCACTAGTTATAATAAAGTCTTAATATGAATGACTGTAAGTTGCCATTTAAAATATATACAATAAAATGATGGGGATTTTATTGATCACTATATATGATCATTATAATGATCTTATTTCTTATATTTTGTTAAGAAAATATATCTAAGAACTTTTTTTATTATGTAATACATTTTTTTCCAAAATTATTAATTTAATATTGTCTAGAATTTTTATCATTATATAACAACGCGTTTAATATTGATCGTTTTAAATTTATAACATACAATTGCATATTTACAGGCAGTTTACAATAGAAATGGCACTGATTTTTATACATATTATAAAAATTTAAGTATCTATTTTTATAATTGAAAATATTATGTATTTTTGAAATTTTAAAATTTAAAAAATTGTAAAAATAAGTTTATTGAACTTTTAATCTAAGTTTTACCATGGATATAAAATATGTTTTCGCAAAATTAAAACAAAAATCAATTTTTTCATTAATCTGTGACACGCAAAAATCATTATGTTATTTTTGAACCTTAAGGGTATATCAAAAATAAATTTTAGTTGCTACATTGAACGTATAATACTTAATTTTTTATAATAAAATTTTATAATAAAAATTTTTATTAATTTGCAAAACTTACGACAATGCTGATGATTTCCTTAGAGAAATTATTGAAATTAAGAGGAAAAATAAACGCGGTCTGCAAATGGAACTAATTCAAAGAAGATGTATGTAAAAAGCGGGTGGTATAACAGTAAGAGTTTTGACGAAAAATTATTTTACTGGAACAAATTTTATTACACAGATATTCTAAAATTTCAATGATTCACTAAAATGTTGCTGTCATTGTTCCGTGATACACCTTCGAATTTAAAAATTAGTCATCCATTGAACTAATGTTTATGTACCCTGTTATTTTATGTTTTGTTAATTTGTGTAATTGAAAAATTTTAAAAAATTTTAAGGCATGTGTATTGTATATATATATATATATATACGAGTTATCATTAATTTTATGTAACTTTATATTGTAATAAAGTTATACCCAATCTTACTATACCTTATAATCAAATTTCTTTTATAAAAAAATGAAAATAACTTTGGATGTAATATTTAAAAAATTAAGATCCGGTAAACATTTATAGATTACTCTTAATCGAAGTTCTGCCATAGGTACAATTTTTTTTTCATTAAAGGGTTTCAAAAAAGTATTCGCGTTTTGCTGGTTTTGCACATTAAAAAGACATTTAATCACAGGTTGGACATACCGCCTTCGAGTCTCAATCAACAATCAAATGTGTCCAAGAAAAAATCTCCGAAAACTAAATCCACAAAAATTAAACCCGATATCAAGAAGTATAAAGTATAAAAAAAAGTGGGAAGCGCCATTCTAAGATCTCCACTAAATAAATATTTAGGCCCGATTTTGTAGAGAACTTTAAAACATAAAAGTTATAATTTTTCTATATAGACATCTCATGATTGACGAAAGCCAAATTTAGGTTTTTTAATTGAAGATTTAGTATAACTCAAAAATTAATGGAGCTAGGATAAAATTTTCACAAATTCGTTTTTATATGCAAGAGCTATCATCACTATTGAAATCGAACGGATTCGAATAGCTACGATACAATACAGATGTTTAAAATTTAACCAAAAGTAATTTAGTTTTATGATCAAAGATTATGCAAAAATTGCTTGGTGTAGCGCAGTGGTTTCGGGTAGTTGCCATACAACTCTTTTTTTTATATAGGCAATACTCTATACCTAATAAAGGTGGCTGTCTGAAAATTTGCCAAAAGTAATTAACCGGATGATACAATGTTTATATTACGGTCAAACAGGCATCCCAGAGCTGACACAGTCTAATCTACTACGCTCTTCCTAGTTTTAAATCTAATTAATAATTATCTTAGAAATTATTTAAATCTTCTATCAAATAATTAAGCAATTTAGAGCAAAATTTTAATCAATTATTTTCATTTCAAATATGTGTGCTCCAAATTTTAACGTGCAAAAATAATCAACGGTAAGAATTGCGATTAAAAAAAATTTTAAATAATAAAACCCGCCCCCTGTGTTGTATAATTTCGCAATTTGCCTTTTTATTTAAAAAAAAAAATTTTAAAATTTAATAAAATGCTTTTTATAATATAAATTTATTAAAAAAATTCAAAAAGTTGTAATCTTTAATTATTATAATTAATAATTTCAAAAATAAATTTCAAAATATTAATATTAATTGTATACATAAATATTTCTTCCCTTATTGTAAAACAAAAATGCGTGCTGCTTTTCAAATCAATTATTTTAAAAATAAATTATTTATTTTATTGTAATAAAATTAATTTCTTTAAAATTTCTTTACATAAAAATCAAATTTTTCATAAAAATTTAATAAATTAAATGTTATTAAAAATAAAAACTAAGAAAAATTATGAAAATTATTAAAATAAACCACCGTGAGAAACCCGAACATCATATTTGGCAGAAAATATCTTATTGTTATTTTAAAGTTACACCATTTATTTTACATGAAAATTAATAATAAACAATTAATTTAAACACTTGTAATTAATTATTTAAAAAAAATTATTAAAGATTTACATGATTAAAAAAAATTTTAACTTCATTTAATCAAAACGTACCAAAGTTCAACAAAAAATACTTAAAAAGAGTACCTTTTCTTTACTCACTTTTACTTTAAATTTTTGAGTCAAAATTTTAAAAATTTGAACTCTGATCTGAACTTGAAATTATTTTTGAGTGATTTTCTGAGATGACAAAAATGACAAAAACAAAATAAAAAAAAAAAAATTATAACAATAAATTCAAAACAAAAAAAAAAAAAACAAAAGAGCAAACGAAAGTGAAAACAAAATTAATTAAAGATGAGAAGCTTTTATCAGCAGCCTCTTTATGTGAGTGCCATCTTTTATAAATTTTTGGAAGTTTTTTTTGATTTTTTAAATCAAGTTCAACTTAGTGACAGTTTAAAATTAAAAACAAAATTTTTAAATTTTTACTTTTTGCAAAATTTTGTGCTTTTATGTTTAGGTGTGTGCGTGTGTATAACCTAGTTATAATAAAACTATATTGTCAAAAAAGGTCACAATGATAATTTTCTATGCAGTGTTAAAATTTTATTTTTCAGTTTCATTGAATTTAAAACCAAATATGAGATTTCAGTTTTAAAATTAATAATATTTTGATTATATATAACGAAATTAAATTTTCCAAAATGGTGAATGTTTTAAGAAATAGATCACATAATAAAAATTAATAGTTTGGAGTTATTGAATATGATATTAATGAATTATAAGAAGCAAAAATGTGTTATTTTAAGTGTTAAAAAAACTTAATATCTGTTCTAAATCACCAAGCTCTAAAATTAACGAAGAAGATTGTATAAAATCTTATTAGGTTTAAAAAGGCATGTTTTCCATTATTTCTTAAAATTATTCTGTAATTGTCAAAATATTTAACCATAGCAGTTGAATGTCGATCCTTAGTTGAATGACAAGTGCTCGAAACTATTCTAAAATTTTACAGAAATTTTTGCTTTATAAAAAATTTTAAATAAATTTCTAAAAATCATGTTTTTCTAATTAACTAATATTTTAAATCAAATGATGTTAGTGATGTTTTAACTTTATTGATGGTTTTTCACAAGTGTTCTTTCAAATTAGGGTCTAGTGATTCGTATTGAATCGTTTTAACTCTCTCTTTTTAGTTTTTAAAATTAAAAATATTTTTTATTTATTATCTATTATATTTCAAATATATTTTATTTATTTTTAAAATATACGTCGATTAGAATTTGTATCAAATTAGTATAACTTTTATTTAGTATGCGTTAGCATGCCAACGGAGGTGGGTTCACGTCATTTTCTTTAATGAGGAAATTAAACGAATGAAATTTAAAAACTTTATTTATGAATGAAAAGTAAAAATCGGTCCATATTGTTCTTTTACAGCTGAAAGATTAGGTTCCAAATTAACCTTTTTTTAAAGAAAGGTGAACTTTTCTCATTAGAACTATGTTAAAAATTGAAGATTGGTAAAAAATACTCAGTTTCATTCAAAATTTTAAATATTTGGTGTTTATTTTAGAAAATAAAATTTTTTTCTCAACGCTAGTGCCTAATACAATGTCTCTATATACTAAAGACTTCAGTGCTCAGAGAACAATTTTAAAATTAGTTCTTATTTATACACTAACCTTATAGGGGGTTTTTAAATCGCTTGTTCTTTTTTGTGCGCAGAAATCTTTAGAAAATTTTTTTTTTAATGAAATTTTTTTTGTGATTTTGTTATTTTTAAGATTATATTCTACACGAATAGAAAACGATAGACAGACTTCGGGTAAATTTAAAAAAAAAAATTTTAACACTTGGGCCTTTAGTATATAATTGCATTGCCTGACAAATAATCAGCCCTATCTTATCAACTTGACAGAATCACAAATTGTAATGGCAAATTTTATATACTCTTAAAACTACGTTGATACGGTATAACAACTTATTAATTAATTTAATAAATATTTTTTTATTTATTTATTTACTAGGTACCATGGTACATGTATAGAAGGGGGAACTGTAACCCCTGTGTCCAATTTCAAATTTGGAGTGTTATTACGATATAAATTATATTTTTTTATTACATATGATCTGACTAGCGTTTAAACCAGAGCCCTTGTTTTGAAACGTCCTACGTCACAACAACTAAGCCATCGGTAGGATATCTTTTAAATGCATTGATATAACTTTATTTGAAATTCATGAAGAGGATTTTTTAAAAATTTTTTAATAGCTTTAACTTCTTTAAAACCAATCGGGCATTTTTTATTGCATAGACAGCTATGGCTACCAAATCCTAAAGCAATTTTAATTTAGAAACCTGTGCATTTTTTTTCATATCAACCTTCGAGTTGTACTATAATATAATTATTTAAGTCACTTTAAATTGAAATGAATTTTAAAAGACTCATTAAATAATTCTGCAAAATGATAATCCGGAATAAATTCACAAATAAACTTATTTCAATAATTAAACCCAGTTTTCTAAACCCGGAAAAACTTTTTTAATTTTATAAATTGAGAATCTGATTTGATTCTTTTTTTCTTAAATTCATTTCAAACTACAATTAGAATATTGGAAAAAAAAATAAAGATTAATCCAGTATAACTAATTTTTTTTGTTCCAATTTCGGTTTTAAGGTCGTCCGCAAGTGTGCAATATTTATTCAAAGAAATTCGAAATAAAATATATTCATAATTCTAGAAAAATACATTAAACTAATTCTTGTTTATACAATCTTGTTAATAGATTTACGCCACTCAAAACTGGTCTAACAGAACAAAACATCTTTAAATAATGATTTATTCAAATATTTCTATTTCCTAATTTTTGAAAAATCTGTTTTTAAAAATCCTATTCTAAATAACTATAAATAAATGAAAGTAAAAGTAATACATTTTGTTGTATATAATAATAGTGATACAATCATAATCATATTCATAAGTCATCCCCTAGGCACAGGCACAAGTGATAAAATAAAAGATTATAATAAACATATATGTTTTTTTTTTTTAAATTAAAGCAATTGGTCACACTGATGATACACTAATGCTGATGGCCTCACCTTCAAAATCTTCCAAAAAAATATATATATAATAAAAACTGAAAAATCATTTCCTCAAACAATTCAAAAAATTTTTTTAAAGAGTCATGACGTACATATTATGACCACATTTGTGTGAAAATGTTTACCTTAAATTTACCTGTATATAATCTATTGTAATTTTTTTTTTTACCAAATTCTCTTAAGTCATATTATTTTTGGAAATACTGTTTCTTTCTTTTTTTATTCAAATTTTTTTTTTTTTTTTTTACAAAATTTTGTTATGAAAATATAAATGAGAAAAAACAGTTTTGGGAATTTTGCCGCCGGGCCCAAACGTTCAAGTGTGGAACGATTTACAAACTCAATATACTCGTAATAGTAAAAAATGTATCTATAATGAAATTATTTTATTTTATTTATAATTATTGTTTATATATTTTTGGGATATATAAGTTCATTTAATATTGTATTTTCTATAAATATACCAGCGGAACCCTCTGCACGGAGTTTTTTTTAAGCATTGACGAAATGAATGAATTAAAACGTGATATTCCAAATGATATTCCAAATGATATTTTACAGTAACAGACAGACAAAATATCCGATCCGATCAATCATAGTACTCTAACTTAACAAAAATTAAATTAAATCTAACTTAACCGTTTACCAACCCGTGCGATTTAACGGGTTAAAAAAATATCTTATCTGTTGCTAAAGCCAATTCAGTACCAAAGAACAACTCATATACAGATTACTTTAAAAATAATAGACCATACCTATTTGAAATGATGGAGAAAAAACCAAATCGTACATTTAAAAATTTTTTAGGCCATATTGGGTTAACAAAAAGTTGATAAACATCGACTTAAACTTCCAATGGGATTGAATCAGAGAAATCGTTTGGGAAAAATTTGGAAATATTTTGTTAAAAAAAAAAATTTTTTACCAAACGTTCCGTTGAAAGGGGTTAAGATATTTTGAATCTGTTATTTTTGTAAACACCAGAAGTAATATATGTACAAAAAAAATTGCAAATAACTCAAGTCATTAGGTAGAGAGACTCGTTAAACCAAGAAAAGGTTTCAACAAACGAAAAGAGGCACATACCAGGTCTAGTTGCCTGTAGTGGCCAAACTATTTTCATGCAAACCAGTTACATTTTAACATAATTGATTATAAAATTTTTATAACTGTATTATGTCATTAAAATTTGTATATTTTATTAAATTACATTTTTTCATACATATTCCATTGATAATAAATTGAACAACACATATATTATTACAACCCATCAAAATCCACCTACTCTGAACAAAATTTGATATTAATAACACACTTAAATTACTCTCGTGATTTCAATTGTTTAAAAAAAAAATACAAAAAAAAAAAGAACCACCCATAAAAAAATAGTTTTTTTTTTTTTCAAAAGAAACTTAGATACTTATATGAAGTGAGGACAAGAGGATCTTCAATTATTTCACTATATTCATTATAACTTACCAATGATGATACTCACTTTAAAATTACAAAAAAAAAAAAAAAAAAAATATTTTTCAAATATTACTTAAGATACAATCAACGGTTAATGGAAAAGAAAGAAATAACATAAAATTTATATCCAATCAACATAAAAAACAAAAAAACTTTCATTTTCGTTAAATTTTATTGTTCTATTTTTACTTTTAATTTTTTATGACATTTTATTTTAATTTTTTTTTATTATTATTATTTTTATTAAGTGGACATAACCATTATTCAATTACCTAATAAACTGATTTCAATAATATTAACTAGTTTTTATATTTAATTTAATATTAAATGCTGGTCACGTCCATACGTAACTGACCGTTGTTAAAATCAGATAATATCTTTAGATATTTCAATATTACCTAAATATTCCTACCTGTGCAAATTGAATTAAATAGATTATTTTATTTAAATGTAATTCTAATTGACTTCAACATATAATTTCTATTTTGTTTATTTAAACTATATTTACCTTAGAGTAAAAATTGGGATGGGGAGATATGGAGAGCCTCAGACAAAATTATGAGTCAGTTTTAGCAAAGACTTTTTTTACTTAAATAACTTGTACAATAACTTTAAAAATGTCATTATTTTTATGAATTAATTAACAAAAAAACCCACCTTGAACTTGATCATATATAATTGATACTTTAATTAAATTTTAATTACTCTAATAACATTGATGTGATTTTAGTTTAATTATCTATTTATATTTTTTTTACTTTTTAATTTCTATTTACTATTTTTTATTTAATTATATTTTAGTATTGCAAATTTTTTTGAAACTTAATGGATACAATGTTTATAAATTCAAAAAAAAAAATTGAATAAGTTATCTTAGAAAAGGAGTAGGTCTTAATTATAAAATGCAATAAAAATATCAAAATAAATAAAAAATGGACGGTTGGACTGAATTGTAAAGATACTTGCGAAAATTTAAAATATTTAAATTTAAAATGCTATAAGACAATCCAATACATTAACAAAAAAAAAAATTGCCAACTGTTTTTAAGATGATTATGTGAGTCATTATGGCAGGAAACCAAATTTTTTAAAATTTTGCATATGAAATTACGACAAATCTTTAAAATATTTTTTTCTTTTAAATATTAGTATTAAAGGAATTTAACTCATTGAAGCACATGTAGATCACCAGTGAATATCACTTAAAATTTTTCAGATCTCATGCTTATTTATGAACATTACACTATAAGCATATACGTTTAACTTCTCAAGCTCCTCCGGAGTATATTGTTAAATGATTCTCAAAATTTAAGCTATTAGATTTCAGGTAGGTGATTCCTTCTATCGTAGCAATTAAATATCTTAAAGGATTCTTTTTTACGAAGCTTCTTGAAAACATAGAAAAGCCTTTTTAAAATTTTTCACTATTAATACATTGGTACCAACCTTGATATTTTTTATGTGCACTGCTAAACATGGAATCTTGAAATAGTTGGACAATAATTAATGATGATATACGTTAGATTTGTTTTTGTGAACTTGTTAGAACGTTAGACTTTCTATATCTTTTAATCCTTTTTATACCCGTATGACTACAGGTCAAAGGGTATAATAAATTTGCCATTACGTTTGTGACGCAGAGAAGTGTATGGATCGGATCAGAATAAAAAAAAAATCGATTTAGCTATATATGTCAGTCCGTCCTAGGTAAAGAAGCTAAAATCTTGAAATTTTCGTAAATTTGTCTTTTGCAATAGCCGTCATCGCTATTAAAATCCCACCATTTTGGTCCACGGGTTCGAGTAGCTGCCATACAACTTCTTCCCTTATGAGCATTACTCTACACCTAACGACATAATGTTTATATTAGGGTCATACGGGTATCCCATAGTAATGTAAAAAAATATATTTTAAAAGCATTTTTGAGCTTCAAGTGATTCCAATATTTATAAGTTAATACCTATTTTAAACTGAATTCGAAATAATATCTTTTATATTGTCCCATGCAGAGTAGTAAATGAGTGATATAATGTGCTCACAGTTTGAATGAACTCAAAATATCGAGTGGAATCAAATGTTGATCGGATAAAAAGTTGAGCGAAATATATTTGCTCACAGATTAAGTATTCACAAATGTTGAGTGAACTCTAGTTCAAACGAACTGAAGATTGAGCAATTTCAAAAATTTGAGTTAAGCTATGAGTTGATTGAGATTTGAGCTTTTCAATTTAGGTCCCAATATTAAAATTATTCATATTCGAACAAACATGCAGAGAATGCATTTATTTAGTATGTTCCTCAATAGTTAGATTCAATAAAACAAACGGTAAACAAGTTAAAACCAACCAAAAATCACGTTTTTTTAATATGAGTACTTTGTCACTTACACCTATTTAATATTCAAAATTATATAAATAAGAATTGGCATTTAATTTAATTTGTTTGGTCAAAAATTTTAATTCATATGTCATCTAAATTTAAACCCACAAAGAGAATACCATAAAGTACCTTAAATACCTTGTATTTTCAGGAAAACCATTCCACATAAAAAAAGTCAAAGATTACGTTAACCTTAAAAATAAAAACAATAAAAACAAAATTAAAAAAAAAAATAACAAGAAAATTGAGGAGAGTAAAAAGCATTAAAAATAACTTTGAGTGGAAATGGGAAAAAACAAAAGAAAAAAAACTTTAAATTTAAAATGGACAGCACAATGCATGCAATATAGTAAAAAACTATTTTTGCAAATTATTTTTACGCGATTTAATTTAATTTTTATCTTTGTTTTAAATGTCTTTTAAAAGATAAAAATAAAAATAATTTTGCACAAAAAATTTAAATCACCAAAATATAAATTTCTAACTTTTTTTTGTCATAATATAAATAAAATAACGTTAACGAATATAATTTTGAGGCTGCTAATGATGAAGTTTTCATTTGCAGAAGTTTGAAATTTATTTTAAACTTTTTTTTGAGTGAAAGTTGAAGATCAGAAATCCTATTAATCCTTAGTTAATATTTAAAGTGGAAAAATGCGATACATTTTAATTTTTAAATACATTTATGAAATTATTAAATTTTTAAAGGTCATCAACTGTGCTCGTGATTTGAAAAATGATATTTTTTATATTTCTATTAGAAATTTAGAGGATTTTAAAATCACATCAGACTATGCTTTAGCTTCATAAATCATAACTTGTAAAGAAAATGAATACTGTATTTGTGTTTAAGGAATTCGAGCGCAAATCCTTTCAATTTAATGGAAAACGTCTTTATTATTGTCAGAAAAAAAACCTCGGTCATATAATAATATTATTATCAAGGAATTAGGATAGTCTAAAAACTCAGCAGAAATAAGAGCAAATATTTCGAGTATGAGAGATTAACACTAAAGCTTTAAATATAAATTTAGAACACATTTTTGAAAAGAACTGAATTGTTTTCCGACTCTACCATAGATTCCAATTAACACTTTCTATAACCAGTCTTAATATGAACATACCATTCATTTATTCCAATTTTATTTAAATTTCTTTTGAGTTGAGCTTTCTGCTTTATACAAGTATTAATTTTTAATTATTTTTAACAGCTTAATCAAATGAAATCTTAATAGATTCATTATATTAGAAAGTTTTTAAAGTATATTGATGCCTCTGGGAAATATATTACTTAAGATCTTATCTAAATCTGATTTCTAAAAACTTCAAAATCATTAATAAACTGTTATAGTTATTTAAATATGAAACATTTTGATTGAGTATTTCTGAATTTAAGTTTTGAAATATTAATGAGTATCATAAATACTCAATTAGAAACTGTAATATCTTATTGATTCTAAATTTTTTTTTAATATTGATTATATAACCATATATGTATGTTGGTAAAAGTAAAACGTATGAGCCGTTTTTTTTTCTTTTAGAATAAAATAAATCGAAGGGACAATTTCAACAATTTTAAGAATTGAATAATAAAATTCGACCATAATCATATAAAATTTACTATCAAAACGAAAGACTTAAGCGAGAAACTTGTTTTTAAGTAAAAGGTTATTCACGTTTTTGTTTTAAACTTTTACTATCACATTTAATTCACAATATCTCAATTTTCTTAATTTATTTTGCAAAAATTTGATTGACGGTTTTTTTTTTCCCAACTATAAAATTTAAATCTATGCAAAAAGATACACTTTACAATTTTCAGAAATAAATATAAAATTTAAAAGAGCAGAACAAATTAATTAGCAGATTAAATTGCAGTCATGTTTTTTTATTCATAATAAAATTAAAGTTAAAAGGAAATAAAGAGAGCATTTCATTCAATATCAATTAAGAAAAAGTTTTTACAAAACAAAAAAACACATTTATTCGCTAAAAATATAAAAAAAATTTGCAAATTACGAGGTCATCATCTGTCAAATTGACAAATTACACAATAAAATGCAAAAAAAAAAAAAAAATTCGCAAATTGATAATTAATTAGATTTGTTTAAAAAATTGATGCTTTTAAAAAACTTGAAAAAAAAAAATTATAAAAGAAATCTTATTTGATCATTATTAGTATTGGTAGTTAGGTATACTGCAGTTCTATTAAACCAGTGATACTAAATTTTTAGATATTCTCTTAATATTTTAATTTTATGTTTTTTGTATGCCAAAATATATTATCATTTAAAAATATAAATGGTTATATATAATAATATAAATTTTTATTATATGTTAGATCTTCTACTATTTAAATAAGTGAATTAATAACACTAGATAAAAATGGTATCAAATAAAAAATAGAAAAATATTTCAAAAGGTGATTTTTATTAAAACTTGTTTTGTTAGTAAGATCAAACCTTGGAAATGTGTTTGAATTTCTTTAAAGATATTTTTAATTCAAATTAGAAGTTAATATTTAAAATTTAAGTGCAAAGGTATTGCAGTCTTTATTTTACTAATTTAATCACAAAAAAAAAACACGAATTAAACTAGATCTAATTTAAGATCAAAATAAAATCTTTGATTGACAAGAATTACTTTGTATTAATAAATTTTAATATTATTTTAGTTTCATAAACTTTTTTATCTTCTAGTATTGCTTTAAAATTAAATATCAACCAAATTTATAACAGATTTTTTTAAAATCAATGCCACCTAGTTACCGAAAAATCTTAAAATGATTAAAATTAATCAAATCATTTTAATTAATAAATGACAGGTGTACAAATATTTCTTATGTAAGTTTTTTTTTTTACTTAATTAAAAGCTTAATGGAAAATTATGAAATTTGCAATCGAGATTTGGTATATGTAAATATTGAATTAAAAAAAATTAATATTTAAATACTATTACAAGATATATAATAATATTAAGTACGAAGATAAACTCAAAACCAAAATAAAAAAAAAGAAGAGAAAAATAAAAAGATATCAGATGTGACATCATAACTGATAAAACTAATTGGCGCGATCATTTAAAAAGTTCTTTGAAAGAAATCTGTAATAATAAAAAAAGATATGTATCTGATTGGAGAATGTTGAAATACAAAAAAGTGACACTGTTCGATTTTTTATTTTATCCAATTTTAGCTTGAAATTTATTTAAAAATGAATGAAATTTTGTTATTTAATATGATGTTAGAAGGAGCCGAAATATTAAGAAAGCAATCTTATGGATAAATCATATCTACAGAATTCTTCAGTTTATTTAGAAAAAAAATTTATCTGTAAAATTGAAAAAATATCAAAGAAAAAATATGTTGAAATATATAAAATCATAAAATATGAAAATATTGAGTTGGTAATGATAAAAGTGAATGATAACATATCGAAAAATGTTCAAGTAGATATCCATTTGACAAGATATAGACCTATAGCTATATGAAATACTAGCATAGGAAATAGATATTTAAAATTAAACTTGTGCGTAAGATCGTTAGTTCTGCGCAAACTCCATCTACTTAGAGATTTAACACTTATATGAATTATAGCTAAAGCCTCGCTGATGCGCAAAATGAACAAGTATAAGTGAAAGATTTAATAAAACTCGTAATTTACTGCAATTGAATTAAAATAACTAATAATAGCTACTATTATTCGAATTTAAAAATTACTCATATTCAAAAGTAACTAAAATAAACAATAACTTTAACTAAAATTGATATTTTTTTTTTTAAAACATTAATCGAACCCCTACTGATGATAATACAATCTGAAGGTCATTCAAATTATTTGAACTAATTAAAAATCCTAGGTCATGATTTTGGTTCAGCATTACAAACATAAGGAAAGTTTTATAAATTAAGATAATACGTAATTTTTATATAAAAATAAAATAATTTTACCACCTAGTGTAATTTAAAAATAATGAAAAGATAAGAAAATTTAAGAAAACATTAAACGGATCATTAAAAAATACGAAAAACTTAAAATAATTACAAAATCTTAATTCGAACACAAAACATTTTTTTTAAAAATAAAACATATACGAGTATTCATATAGATACCCATATATAAAATATCTTATAGGTTCACTACACTCAAAAATTTTGTAAATGACCTGCCGCAATAATCATATGAAATAATATAATTTAATATGGTTTCTTTTTTTTTTATACAATGGCATTTATTTCGAAATTATATGGATAAGTTAAATAATTTTATTTTAATTATATATCTTATATATATATATATATATTTTATTTTCTGTTTTAATTCCTTGTTTTTTGTTTTTTATTATATGAATTTTTTTAATTGTTCTTCTTCATTTTAAGTTTTCATTTTGAAAATATTTTAAAAATAAAAATAAGTAGGCATATGAAACATAAGATTTCTGAATACATATTTCTCATTGCTGACACAATTCATTAAATTTAAAGATGTTTTAGGTCCCAAAATTCAATTTTTTTTTTTATCTTTTTATATGTAATGCGTACAGTTTTAAGTTTTTGACAGATTTTATCATATTTACATACCTATTTCAGGTGATAAATTTAAAAAAAAAAAAATCTAAAAATAATTTTAGTATATTAAAGTGTTAGATTTTAACAAAATTTATAAATGTTTTTTGGCTGCTGGATTTATTATGGCCAATAAATTTGGATCGTGTTATAAATAATTATGTTGGAATTTTTGAAATATTTGATGGAATTTTTTTTAAATATTCGGTAAATATTTTGATTGTACATCTCCTAGTCTGGCTGTTGTTATATGATTTAATTAAAGTACATTATTTTATTATTGATTTGAATTTGAAAAAAATAAAACAGTCTAAAGCCTTGTTCACGTAGAAAGTGACTATCTCCCGTTTATTGCTTTTCTGTAAGGCCACTAAAGTTTAAATGTCAATAATTTTGAATGATTTAAAAAATCGTCGAGAAATCAATTGCCCATCCGCTCTTTACGTGGCGAAAGCCTAAGGTACAGAAACTGCGAGTGATTTATTTAGCGCTCAAATGGCTATATTTAAATGAAAATTAATATGATAATATTATTTTCTGAAAAATTTTTAACTAAAATTTTTATTGTATAGATTGAGGTATGTCCTAACACCATCAATCTTATGAGTGGAGGCCGTTGGTTATGTAATCACTGTTATTGGATGAGAGTGAAATACTGTGCAAGATGTTAAAATTGATAATAAAGCAAAAGCCAACACCTTATTATAATAAATTGTTAAATCAATTAAAATATTTCTCAAACATGCATTTAAATTTGCTAGAAAAGTTACTATTCTAAAAGTAGTTTGGTTGGTATTGTTTTTCATAAGGGGTAGGAAGCTATTTTAATACCTAGTCTTTGCTGCCCGTCGATGGAAAATATCTGAAAGAAGCTGCATGAGAGTCTTCTTAACAAATGTTTTTTTTTTAGGATCAAACCTTGGATTTGACTCTTAATACAAATATCCAGTTTGCTTTTGAGTTTACGGGTTAAGTTGCTTCATCTTTAGTTGCTATTGGTCCATTAGTACAGGGTACAATTACAATATCAGCTTTAATAGCAACTACTCTAGCAGACACTTTATCACCTTTCTATTGAACAACTTTTGGTGTTGTACCAATAAAACGTATTCCAGCGTCTATAATTGCTTGGGCAAAATTAGAAAGTTTCGGAAATGAGATTGGGATTATGGATAAACAAAATAAAAACTAATAAATGTTCAACATGTTTCAGGTATCCTACAATTTTCAGAAACAATCTTTCATTGAATATAGAAAAAGATATTGTAAAAATCTTAGTACTATAATAAAAAAAGTATTACAAAATCTATTCAAACATATGTTATTAAAGTCAACAAAAGTTATTTTAACCAAAGCTACTAACCAATTTTTTTTTTTTTTACTACATAATATTAAAAATTTATTCTTTATTTTTATTACAATGATAATAATGAATTACTAAACATTTTTAATTTTAGTACCTATATGAAAGTAGAAAATCCACTATTAATTAGGAGGAGAGCTTCAAACTAAAGTGTGATTTTATATTATGAAAATAACTGTAAAACCTTTAAGATAAAGATTGGTTCTGCGTTTACAATGCATTATTATATAATATAATATTATTGGATTGCATCTTCCAAATTTTTAAAACTCAAAAGATAAATGAATATTGTAAAACAAACTTAATTGTATGCTAATTTTGAAAACCAACATTAAAAAAATTTATATTGCATTTAAAAAAATCACAAAGTTGCAAAAATTTAACGATTTAAATTGTTTATTTTGGTGGAGTGAAAATTTCGCAAAAATATAATATGATTCAAAAAGATATTTGATGCATTAAAAACTTATAAAGGCAGCAAAGAGTTGAGATCAGAACGAATGATATATAAATTCTCGAAAATCAGTGTGCTTGTAAATGTTAGGCAAAGTTCTGTCATTTTAGTACAGATTAACATACATACTCAGAAAACATATTTGACGAGTTTATTATTAATTAATAAAACTAATGGAGTTTTATCACCAACATTAGATATTACTTACTTGCTTACTGGATCCTAGAACCCCTGGTGGGGCATAGGGCGTAAATAAATCCTCTCCACCTTTCACGATCCCTAGCAATTTCTTTTAGCTGTAACCACGTTTTGCGTTGCGCATCTGCCTCTTTCAAAACAGCACCTCTCCATGTTTTCCTTGGTCTACCCACTCGTCGTCTGCCTTGTGGATTCCACTCGAAATATTGCCTTGCAATGTTTTCTTCTGGCTTCCTCAAGGTATGTTCGACCAATCGCAATTTTCTCTCTCGGAGCTCGACCTCAATCATCTTTTGGGTCGTTTTTTGCCACAGGTGTGTGTTGGTAATGATTTGCGGCCAACGAACTCTTAAGATGCGGCGTAGACAACGGTTTAACTTTTTGGTGATAATAGCGGTTACCTTCCATGTTTCACAGCCGTATAGAAGTACTGATTTGACGATTGCTTCAAATATTTTTAGGGCTATATTATTTGCCTGCCATATGTTTAAATAGAGTTCCAACAGCAGCTCTAGCTTTATTTCTTCTGCTGTCAACATCAACTTCTGTTAGATATGCAAAAGATGAATGTTTTAGACCTATAGAACAAGTGTGGATGAACGGTAGGGATAATAAAACTTGAAACATTAAATTGGAAGTTTTTAAATTTTGTGCTCTTGTCGTTTACTTAAAATAAAATGGACAGTTAAAGTCACAAACGAAGAAGTACGAATTCTGCGATAGATTGCAAACTCATGTTGATGATAAAGTGGCCTAAGGTACCTTATTGTATCCGTATAATGTTAAATCCAGAGTACCATAAACTAGAAAAAAAAGTTTTAAGTAAGATCGAAGGGAGTACCTTTTGGAAAAAGTAATTATTTTTATTAAGGCACATGAAATTGGGAACAATATTGGACAGTTGAAGAACTGTTTTATGTAAATATTCCATAAAACTGATTACGAAAGATATGGCAACGTATCCATAGCAAACAAAATGGTACCTCGGCAGATAATACGATTGTACTTCCAATCACGGATTTCTACTATAAGAAGAGGCAAAATGGAATTGCTTCCTTGACTTTTAATAAATAGAATGTCTTTCGTGAACTATACCGCTCAACTTAATGAAAAGATAGTATACGAATTCTTTAATGTGGAAATCTTGATTTCATAAACAATAATAAGATCCATTCATTCTTCTTGTAACTGACTTTTTAACAAAACCGATTTCTAATCAAAATTATAAACCTTCATTTCTGTTTTGGTTTTATTTCGTTGGATCTTATTTCACCCCATCCCTGATTATTTTTTTGTAATAAATAAATTTTATGTTTATACGAATGCATATAAGTTTGTGAAATTTTAAATGTTATGTTCGATTATGTTCTACATTTAACAATAAAATTGTACTAAAATATTTATGTTATTTTTTAATACGCGTATGACTATTATAGGTCAAAAAGGTATACTAAATTTGCCATTACGTTTGTGACGCAAAGAAGGAGGAGGGCTAAATATAGACTCAAAGGTATGGATCAGATTAGAATCGAAAAAAAAAATCTGGGATTTTTAAATTTTCACAAACTCACTTTTATGCAATAGCCGTGATCGCTATTGAAATTCAAACATTTTACTCAACGAGTTTGGCCAAAAATAGTTTAGTTATATGACCAAAGAGTATACAAAATTTGGTTCGTATACGGCACTGGGTTCGAGTAGCTATCATACAACTCCTTTTTTTATGTAAGTACCTCTACACCTAATAAAGTTAAGTGTCTGAAATTTTGTCAAAGATAGTTTAGTTTTATGGCCAGGTTTGGGCAAAATTTAGTTGGTCTACTGTAGTGTGTTCGAGTGGTAGCCGCATATAACTTCATCTTTTATATGAACATTACTCTATACTTAATAAAGGTGCATGTTTTAAATTTTGTCAATAGTAATTAACTTTAGTGGACAACGTCTGAATAAAATATAACTGATGTAGTGGAAGAGGTTCAAACAGCTGCCTTTCAATTTATATTTGCATTTGGACGATATATGAATTTTTAAAAGAATGATATAATGTTGATATTACGGTCATACGGGTATCCCAGCGTTGACACAGTCTATTCTACTACACTCTTCCTCTTTTTGTACTAAAATTTGATGGTGAATTGTAAATTTTTGGTAGTTAAAAAATTTTTTTGTAGTAAAATAATTCATCAAATCGCTTTTTTTTTTAATTTGATTTGTACATTTTTATTAGGTAGGTATCTTATATAAATAGTTTTGTAACCAATTACAAAACATTTATATATATATGATAAAACCACCCACCCACTCAATATAACAGATAATTATTATTTAATTATTGATTTTAAATGTAAGTTTTTATTATTCGAATGTATTTTTAAGATATTAAGTTTAATGTTATCAATATGATTTTAATAGAGACTATGCAATAAATTTAATTATTTAATGAAAAAAAAAAAACAAAAACTATCGGATAAATTTTATTAAAGTACAAAATAAAAAAAAAACTCAAAATGACAAGGTCGAATACGAATTGTTTTTTTTTTTTTTGGAGTTTTTATAACTCTGACAAAAAAAAAAGAGTTATAAACAATGTAAAAAACGAAACGATTATAAAAGATAAACTCATTAAAATCTCATTTAGTATCGTTTTTTTGCTTATATATATATATATATATATATATATATATATATATATATGTATGTATATATACATTATAAAGATATTTATGTTGTACAAGATGTACTTTATTCAATTCCAAAAAAAAAAAGTATCTATTAGATATAAAAATGAATAGTTTAAGTATACAATTATTATTATGTTTAAATCGGACTAATCATGCTTTACATTGTATTTGTCTTTTGTTTTTTTTTTTTTTTTTTTTTTTTTTTTGTAGGAAATACTCTATAAAGTACTCTATGATGTACTCTATTGTAAATTTGTATACATATAAAATATAGAAAGAAGTACTTAATAAATTTATGAGGTATTTTTCCTAGTTTTTGGACAAATGATTGGTAATTTAATTGTGTAATTTTTAAGAAGTAGGTATATTGTATGTACTATTATATCTTTAAGTATATATCATATATTTTATATGAATCTAATAGATATTTAAAAGGGTTGATATTATTAAACACAAACACAAATCTTTAAACAATTATTGTTTTAAGTCTTCAAATAATTTTTTTTATGTCATCCGATTGTCTTAAACTTTGTCTCAGCTTTTTGTGGTAATATAAAGGTTTTATGATTGAAATATAATGGTTTAATTTTGTTGTTGTCTTTTTAGCACATTTTCAAAAAATTTTGTAAACATATGCCTTTACAGCTTCATTCTGTCCGTTAGTCCTTCCGTCCCTTTTTACCTACGGCTGAAATAAAAATAATTTAATGTTAAAACTGTTACGGAGCTACAGCCCCACAAAGTCGGAAAAACCCTATATTTAAACAGTTATAATAAGCGTTCTATAACGTATATTTTCAACCTGAAAACGGCAACAGACAGCTGTTCTTATAAACTTTACAAATTTTTAAATCCAATTGTATAGGGTTACCATACGGTACTAAAATTTACCGTTATCCAAAACTTTGTTTTGCAAAATTTTTAGTCTCTCATAACTTGTGAAAGGCTAAATCTAGAACCTTGCAATTTTGGGAGAAGTTAGATCCTCACAAATAAGTAAGAGTCAGCTAAAAAAATTTTTTGTCACGCCCTCTGTTTAGGAACTATAACTAAATTTTGCTTTTAAACACCTATAATTTGAATACATGTCAAAATTTGTTTTTATTTATATACAAAATTGAAAGCTCCAAAACAAAAGTTTTAATAAGTCTCAAAGGTTTTTCGTCCGTATGTTTACACAAACTTTTACACCGTTTGAAATAGAGTAAAGAATTTTAACCACGGGTAGGTATTGCAAGAAAAATAATTTTGTAGAAGTACCTTTTTCTGTATCCCCACCCGTAACGAAGCTGCAGCCCAAAGTTGGAAAAAGTCCTATATTTAAATTGTTATAACAATAGTTCTGTTGGATGTATTTTCAATCTGAAAAACGGTAAAAGAGAGCTGCTTTTATATACTTTAAATAAATATGTTGTTAAAATATATAAAGTTGCCATACGGTACTAAAAATTACCATTATGGAAAACTCAAGTTTTGCAAAATTTTTGGCCCCACGTATCTTCTAAACGGTTCCAAAGTTAGATCCTTAGAAATTAGTAGGAGTCGGTTAAAAAAATTTTTTGTCAAGTAAATTTTTTGTTTTCTGCTGTTGAGAAGCTGTAGGGTTTGAAAATTGAAATTTTGCTATTTTGCTAACCTGTAACTTGAATATCTGTCCAAATTTTTTTTACAAATATACGAAATTTAAAGCTTTAGCATTATATTTCAACATATGTTAAAGATTTTTCTGGAATTTAAAAGGAGTTCTTTAAATTGAAGAAAATGTCTCTTAGTTTTAAACATTTTTGCTAAGATTATAAAATTCTACGTAAAATTCCAAAATTTTGGTGCTGCACTTTTCTTATAGCGCTAAATTGTTATTTATTTCGTTGACATTTAACAAAAACATTTTTACATTTTAATATACAATTGTAGTATAAAATTGTATGTATGGATGATATGTCAATGGTGTACATGTTAAGTAGATATTGCCAGAGGAATTTTATATAATATTATTTTAGTGTTGTAAAATGTTAATATTATGTTTAATATATGTTTAATATTAATAAAAATTAATTTAATCACTAAAACAAGTTATAAAAAAATTAATCATTATTATTTAATTTATTATGATTAAATTACTTTAAAGTTTGTTTAAATATTTATACATATATTTATGTATAAATAAATCAATTAATGTCATATTTTGTATAAACATATAAAAATTATCGAAATCTAATTGAAAACAATTCTTTAAAGTATTTACATATTACAATAATAAAAAGTAATTGATTAAAATATTAAACGTTTTTAAATTATTCTTAAAGTTAAACAAATAATATACTTGTTTAACTGTTAGATAAATTTTTATAACAATATCTACATTCACAATCACAAATGTGTTCTAGTATTCGGTCAGTAATTTTTATAAAATTCACAATATAATATGCCAAATGTCTTTTTTAGACAAATTGAAATACTGTTATTTTTATATTCAGCTGAATGAAAAACTTTTAAAATATTTATTGAAATTTTATTCAAAGTAAAAATATAAAAGTATTGAGTACTTATATTCCTTTTGACTTTCTCGAATTTTTACTCTTTTCACATGAATCTTTGCCTCTTTCAAATAAAAATATATTTTTTGAAATGAAATTTAATTTTTTTTAAATTACCAGTGTCCGGGAACGGAAATATCGAACTGAAATGATTTGAAATAGTTGGTGCTGAATTCAGTTCTCAGGATAAGTTTCAAAAAGTCGTTGTGGGACTATTTTTTGGAAAGTTCTTGAGAGTCGAATTTTTTAAATATTCCTTATTTTATTTAGACTCCACTTCCTTATTTGATTTAGACTTTCTTCATTATATATACAATAAGTCCTTCGGTCAAAAAATAAAATAGAATTTGTTTTGTCATATTAGAGTTGTTCCATTTTGTCAGAAATGTGTAAATTCGAAAATTTTTTTGTATTCGTTTATGTGTTTGTTAGTATATATGTATGTGTGCTTGTGAATACGATAGCTAACGTAAATTTAAACCGATTTTGATGAAATTAGGTATGAGTGCTTTCTTTGTCAATAGTAAGGTTAAGTTCGCAAATACGCCAAATCGGACTACGAAATCGGGAGGCTAAATTACAAAAACACCAGACTTTTCGAGAAATATCGAATTCTAATCACCGGGATGAATAAAAATTTGGTACATACTATTGGCGGGTATTTATGAAGAGTAATTTTCATTCATTGATCCTAGTATCATGGAATCTAGAGATTCAAGGAGTTCCAAAAATGTCAAGTTCGCAACTGATTTCAATTAACTTTGGTATAAATGTTTTTTTTTGCCAAAAGGAAGAAAGGTTTCCTAGGTGGGCCAAATTGGACCACGGGATCGATGGAGCTCCAATGTAAAATAACCAGATTTTACAATATATCTACAATATATTGGATCGATAGAGCTCCAATATAAAATAACCAGATTTTACAATATAAACTACATTATGCAATAATAAAAGCTTATACAATCCATCTTGGAGATATTTTTAAGATTTTTAAAATCAAGTTAATCCGACTACTCCGCACTCAATTTTCACTCTCTTAAAATTTCAAAAGCCATAATTTTTGGAATCGTCTTAAATTTTTTTATTTTAAAAGTAATTCACACTTGTTATGTCATATGAGTTTAAAATTTTATTTTTAGATTTATAAAATTAACTTTCAAACGCTAAGATTCATCAGTTAGTGAATGTACAATATTATTTATTCTTGATTCCAATACTTTCTCTATAAAACGTTTATACAAGAAAATCGTAAAGGTATGTAATTTTATAAATAATGAATAGATATTCAAATATTCAACTATTTGATATAAAGTATCCGAAGCATTTAATAGAATATCAGACTTAAATGAAAAAAAAAAAAAATTCATTCAAAAATAAGTTTCAACTCAATTTTAAATTCAATTGAATTCTATTAATAAATTTTATATTCAATATGTGTTGCATAATTTTTTTTTTGTGGCTAATGTATCTTATAAGTTCAATGAACAATATAACAGAAATTGTCTTTTTTTTTTTTGAATATTAATTAATTCATTTAAATTTCAATTTTTTTTTTATTAAATAATTTCGAAAAAAGAAAAAAATAAATATAATTTGATACCATATAACTGCCTTAAATAACCATTTGTAGAAATCGTAAAATCTTGAAATATTTTAGAAATCTTAAAAGCTATTTCAGATACTTAAAACTAAAATACTTAAGATCTAAAATTAATAAATAGTTTTTAAATATATTACGTTATATTATTATTAATTTTCAATACATTAAGTGATGTCTGTTTAATCATCGATTAATAAATTAAATTGGAATCATTTTATTTTAAAAGTTGTCAAGCAGCTCAAAAACTATAAAAACGATTTTAATATATAATTGAAACTGATCGCAGTTTCTTTGGGTAGTCTGAGACTTTAACACACTAAAATCACCCCCTTTTAAATCCAAACTTTATATAATTCGACTTTTAATAAACATTTACAGTTTTGATAATCTCAGCTAAGAGTCGAGGAACTTCAGGAATTCGGATTGTAGATAATGGATCATTTCATTAAGGGGAAAAGGTTTTGGGCAATATTTACAACAGTTGACAGTGTGGGGATCAGCACCTGCTGCACTTCAGCGTGATTTCTTTTTTCACATTGGAAAACATTAAGTAGAGGCATTAGTTGTTTTATTTCTTTAGAACAGGTGATGTCTAAGAAGAGTGAACATTGAGGTAATACTATATGGGATCTTTTATTAGATTAAAAGCTCTGTTTTGCACATTATCTAGATATCCCAATACCGATTGGGGAACGTCACAACAACTATATTTAATTTTATCTAATTTAATATACGTTTTATAGATATAAGAGGAAATCTAGTTAATTAAGTAAAAAATATTTAGCCCTAACATATTTTGGTAAATTTCTAGTGCATGTACTCAATTCAATAAAGATAATTTGTAACTGCAATTGATTAAACGGAAATAAATTTTTGCATTTAAAATTTTAAATGTGAATCAATAAATTTATTGTTTTAAAATTTATACAAAAATTAAAAATGGACCTCTTCAGATTTTTTTGATGATTTCAAAAGATATATGAAGCGCAAAATTTAACAAATTTATTAACTACATTCAATCATTTAATGCTCTTATTTTAAGTGTTCACTTGAATAAAAGTGCTACTGCAAAATGAAACCTATTTTTTTTTTTGTTAAATTAGGATTTTATTAAACTTCCCACGATTATTATGAACAGATGTTGCCACATAATTTATATGAATGTAAGCATGCACCATTATTGTAAAGGAGTATAGGTTTGACTGATTGAAATATAAGTTTGATTGACAGGTTTTTATCAAATTTTGTCATTTTCTGTGTTAAATAAAATTCGAAAACTAATTCCAGAGGTGTCTTTCTTTATCAAAAATTTAAATTGGCTGATGAAACATAATTGTTAAGATAAGTGTTGAATTTTAAGAGAAACCTCTGATTCAAACTTTGGTTCCTATTACTTATAAAGTTTTTTTTATAAAAATTTCCTGTGAATTTATAGGTACGTAGATAAGCTGGTGATCTTCATGATCTTGCGTAAAGATTGCAATAACCAATCCTGTGGCCTGCGTTTTTGTTTTCGGTTTTATATATAACCTGAAGTGTTCAGATCAGAAATCAGTTCTTTGACTTTGTGTTTTGGAAGTTTTTAGAAAAACGTTTGGCTTAGTGGAAAAAGTCGGACTAGGCTATGCCGGACTTCTGGAAAAAAAATCCAGGATATTTTTGCTTTTGTTTACTTCTTTACATCTACTATAGGAGATGTTGTAAAGGATCCCCAATTTGGGTATTTATACTGAACCATGGCGTAGTGGTAAAGACGCCGCCTTTCATGTGGAAGGTCTCGGGTTCAAACCCCAGGAAGATCATATCTAATAAAAAAATATCGTAAAATTGTATAATTATATCGTAATAATTTATATCGTAATATAAAATAAGATTTAATAAAAATATATAAATAATTCTTGTGTAAGATTATAGATGGCGCACAAAGTTAACATTTGTGCATTCAAATTTTATAACCTTATACAATAGCTGCAGCCGAGGAAACAACGGCTTAGTAAATATTATGATTAAAGAAACTGAAGCCTAGTTTAAAATAAAACTTGGTGAATGGCCTATACTCCTTAAAGGAGTGGAAAAGGAATAAAAAAAAAATATTCGATTTAATAATAAGTTTTTTATACCTTAAAGGTAAAATGTCTTACCACATCTTGTAACAAAAAATTATACCCAAAATCAGGTGGTAATTACATTGAACCTATTTGAATATAAATACGCATTTTAAATTTGAAAAGTCCTTGAATATTAGGCTTAAATTTTGAACAATATTCACTAAATTGTATTATTCTTTAGTACAAAATATACCATACTTCTCTAAATCTATAATTTAATTAATTTAACTTACAAATATGATCAACTAAATTGTGATAATAGACTAATAAAAAAAAAAAATTTTTTTATTCACCAATATTTGTATAACACTTTTTTTTTAAATATTTCAATTGAAAAAAAAAATAACTGGTTTTATACACACATAATAATATATTATCATGTGTGATGATTCAATTAATTCAATATATTATATAAATTTATAGATCTTAAGTACCTGAAATGTCCGATATTTTTTTTTTCAATAAGTGAAAAATACTCATAAATTTTAAAATTAAAGCTGATATTAATTAATGATTTAACTTGATTTTGTTATTTGATGTTTAAATAAATTTGTAAATTTTTGTTGAATCCGGTTCAAGTTTGTGAGAAAAATATTATTATTAGAATTTTAAATTAATATACGAGTAAAGTTTGTATTCAATTTAAATTCAATTAGCACAAATTTTTTTTTTTGAAACAGTTTAATGATTTATATAATATGCATTTCAAAATTTTAAATATTATTAATTTTTCAACAGTAGAATCCAGAGATTTCTTATTTTGTAAATCATACAGTAATTTTAACTAGAATCTCATTTAAAATCAATTAAAATTGTCAATTTCCATGAAAAAATTACCACAGACAAAGTATACCTGAATTTCTGAGGACTAATAACAAATACTACTTTGTATATGAAGATTTCTTCATTTTAGAGTCATACATTAGAGACTTTGTATTACAACCTCGGCTTGATTCTATCTTGTAATTAACCGTTATGCGAATTTTCTGATAAAATTCAGCATATTTTGTGGAAATTGTTTCTTTGTGAGTTAATTATTTAACTTGAGATTTCATTAGAATCGCTCCATTTTTCACCAACAGTTCCGTTAAACTCAAAACTTTTTCACCATCAGCGAATTTTCTGATAAAATTCAGCATATTTTTTTAAACTGCAAACTTTTTCTTCTTTGGATTCTTTCAGATCAGATTTAAGGATTTAGCCAATAAATTTATTTATTTAGTTATAAAACAGTACCC
Source organism: Dolichopus griseipennis (assembly GCA_963082915.1). Taxonomy (NCBI): domain Eukaryota; kingdom Metazoa; phylum Arthropoda; class Insecta; order Diptera; family Dolichopodidae; genus Dolichopus; species Dolichopus griseipennis. Next base: position 37,513,793 of record OY720441.1, on the reverse strand, counting down.
TACATATTTATAAGTGAGATATTCAATATTCCCTTTTCAGGTGTGGCAGGTATATTTTATATACTATGATATAAGCTATTATTAATATTAATAATAAAAATTATAAATTATAGTTTTTTATTAGATATGATCGTATGGTTTGAACCCTCGATTGAAAAACCGATGTCCAAACCACTAGGCCGCCAGTAGGATTTTTCTTTTATTATTGCTTTTTCTTTAATGAGTATAAGGTATTTACCAAGTCTATTAAGACTAGGATTCAGTTTCTTTAACCGTTATAATTAATAAAGCGTTGTTTACTCGGCTGTAGCTTTTGTATCATATTATGAGTACTGAAATGTTAGTTTTGTGCTCCATCTATTATCTTACACAAGAGTTATTTTTATATTTTTATTAAATCTTATTTTGTATTATGATATTAACTATTATGATATAATAAAATTTTACAATTTTTTTTTTATTAGGTTTAAACCCGACATCTTTCACATGAAATGCTGCGTCTTTATATTGGTCAGATCCACAAATCGGGTCTTTACCAAAAAAAAACATAATTAAAAAAATTGCTTTGTTTTCTTTTGAGTAGCTTGTAAATGGTAGCTCAAAAATATGTACTTCTTTTGTTCTAATCGTATTAAAAATTCGCCTTGCAACTTTTTTATTAAGCTAGTAATAAAACTTGTAAGCCCTTCTAACCTTAACATTTAATAATTTCGCAAAATAATAATAAAAACAAAAAAAAACAAAAAAAATCGTCCGTAAATCATTTTTTCCATTAAATTACACTTTTTAACCATAATTGTTAAAATCTTAAAAGATAATGATGAAGTTAAATCAAAATATATTTTTAAAAAAAATTTTTTTAAAATATAAAAAAATTCAATCTTTTTACAATAATTAAAATTTTAAATCATGTTCGTATAAAAATTTAATCATCATCGGTCACTTTATTCAAAGAAGACACTGTAATTATTACAATCAAAATATTTATGCAAAAAAAAAAATTAAAAAAAAAAATTTAAAAATTAAAAAAAAAGCCTAAATATAAAAAATTCAATATTTTAAAAATTTTTATTGTATATATAAAAGTCGCAAATCAAAATTAAAAAAAAAAATATAAAAACAAAAATACAATAAAATTATTTTCGAGGTTAAAGTTCTAAAATGTAATTTATATGTTTATCTTAAGATATACTTTCAATTTTCAATGGTTTTTTTTTTAATTTAAAAATTTTTTTTTTAAATTTTATCATTACTTTAACTTTTGTTTAAAAAATTTTTTTTATATATTTAATTTTTATTTTTTAATTTATTGCACGGGAAAATTGAAAAAGCCGAAAAACTTATCATTTCAAATTATAATCATCTATAACTCATCATCAATCATAACCCATAAAGATCACCTGTTTCAGGTACAAAAAATGCAAAATTCCAAAAACAAAAAACTAAAATAGATTTTTAATTATAACATGAGTATAACAATAGTTTTGGTAGATCTCTGTCATATTATAACACCTTTTTAATTAAGTTAAAAAATTTATCAAAAACACAATAACAAAAAAAAAAAAAAAAAATAATAATAAAATTCATTATTTTCAATATCATTTTAAAAATGAAAAGTAAAAAATCTTAAAGATACTTAAACAAGTATGAATCAACAATTTTATATACAAATACATATCAATTTTTTAATTATTGTTTTATATTGTTTCGTCTCCTAAACTCATTATCTTTTTCCTCCTTTTTTTTTTTTTTTTTTTTTTTTTTTTTGACCCATCAAAGAAAAAAAGAGCAGATTGCCGTTAAAATAAAAAACAAGATCACCGTAAAAATTAAGACAAGGTTTTCGCGTAGATCACCTGGTTTTTCTTCTTAATTTCTCTTTGTGTATATATTTTGTCTTTATTTTTGCTAATGATTTTTTAAAAGATTATTTTTATAGTTTAATTATATTGAGATGTAATTCCGAATAACGGACTGTAAGGTGAAAATAGGAATTTGTAACTACGTTTTAATAAAAATGAAAATTCAATAAATTTTCTTAAAAATATTCTTAATATATCCTTATTTAGATTTAATCATGCGTTTTTTGCCTTCACTGTAATTTCCATTTATTTATCTAAATTTCGAATTTTTTATAACAATGGCAAGAAATTGTTTCGTCAGAATCCTTTTTTAAAAACTTATTGTGAATTTATGATTTTGACATTAATTTTGACATTTTGACATTACCAAGTGTATACAATTAAAATTGCTTTATAAACTTAAATGTTATGATTACATATCTATTATATTATTAACTTCAGCCAACAGCAGAATTTTAGAATTTTAGATATTTTTTGTGTCCTAAAGTCACTTTTCTTTGCAAAATTAATGTAACTTTAAAGTGTCAAATCAGTTAAATTTAAAAAATCATTTTCGCTCTTCAAATTTAAATTCGATTTATTTTTAGCAAAATTTCAATTTTTTTGAGCTCATTTAAAATTTAAACAAAATGACAGTTGACAGTAGTGTTAATTATTGATAATGTTGCCGTTTGTGAAGAAATTATCCTAAACATTCTGATCTAGGATAAATCAGAACGGAGCATGAATTGTCAAAAAATATTGTGTCTTATTTTAATTTACAATACAATAGTAGTAACTAATAAATAATACATAAAATATAATTAAAAAAAATATATTTGAAATTTGATGATTGCAAAATTAATATTTATTTATTAATAGACAGATCTTATAACAGAATATAGAAGTGAATTATTTTTTAACCCTTAAATTAATAAAAATCTTAATTATTAATAGTTAGAAATTAAATAAACCAAAAAATTTAATTACTTAAATAATTTATTATTTATAAAAATATTAATACTTTTTGTTTTTAATTTAGTTAAACTTAGAAGCTAAAATTATTTCTAAGCAAGGTCAAACTTATACTTGTTCCTTGGGCACAATGAGCGTAGACGCAACATTGACGTTACAAAATGTCAAAAAAAATCTAGTTATCAAATTATTCAAGCACAATGCATGACGTTAAATTGTTATCTAATTTCATCAATTTTTAAATTTTTTATTCAATCACTAATATCTAAATAAATTAGATTCATTAATTTTACTATAAAATATGATAAATAAATAATCTTTTAAGTTTTTTTAACTGTATACTCACCAATTTTGAAGTAATAAATATAATAATAAATATAAAAAGTTGTCAAACATACAAAATTTGCTGTAAAAGTTGGGTAAAGTTGAAACTTAGAAGTTAAAATTTGATTCGATGATTATTGCCCACACGAAAAATGTCCACACGAAAATTGCCCACAGATAGTATTGCGCACACGATTAATGCCCACACAGAATAATGCCCACATAGAAAAATGCCCACACGAAAAATTATTTTAAATATAAAAATTAAATTAAAATAAATAGAGAAAAAATCAAAAATTATATTCTATCTAGGAGATAATCTATTAGTGATTTAAAATAAAATATTAAATATTCTGGAAAAAGCGGCAATTCTGTTTTATAAATAATTTTTCGTGTGGGCATTTTTCTATGTGGGCATTTGTCTATGTGGGCATTATTCCTTGTGGGCATTATTCTGTGTGGGCATTAATCGTGTGCGCAATACTATCTGTGGGCAATTTTCTGTGGGCAATTTTCGTGTGGGCAATAATCCGATCACGTTAAAATTTGAGCAACATTTCCGTCAAGGATGCGTTTAATATGCGTTGTTATACTAAAATTGTGTGCATTTAAAATGTTTGAAACTGTGGAATTGACACTTTGACAAACAAATGTAATCCTAACCTGCACTAAAAATCAAGGAAATATAAACCAATGCATTTTAAAATGAACAATGCTTCTCTATAGAGATATCAACATCGAGTTAAGATTACGTTTTATGAGGTGCTATATATGGTCAGTTCTCCTGTATGGTGTTGAATCATGGACCCTAAAAGTAGCAAGCATGAACAGAATTGAAGCATTTTAAATGTGGACATACAGGCGCATGTTAAAAATACCGTGGCCAGACAGAGTCACAAATTCAGAAGTCCTAAATAGATTGAGAAAACAAAGAGAACTACTCTTATCAATCAAAAAACGTAAAGCTGCCTACTTTGGTCATGTTATTAGGGGCCAGAAATACGAACTTCTGCAATTGATCATACAAGTGAAAATTGAAGGTAAACGAGGTGTAAGAAGAAAACAAATGTCCTGGTTACGAAATATTAGAAATTGGACAAATATAAATTTAGTCCACACAGCATCGAATCGGGAAGAGTATGCTAATGCAGTTGCCACCATCCTTTAAATCATTAAAATTCGAAGGTACACGCTTACATCCAGTAGTGGATTGGCAGTGGAAGAAGAAGAAGAATGCTTCTCTTAACTGTAAAATCAAATTTTCTAAAATAAAAACTAGTAAATAGAATATGAGTTAATTTTAATGGTTTATTATTTTTTCGTAGCTTGCTCCAATTCACTACAAACATTTTTTGGAGGATAACCTTTTTACTTATTTCTTCCTTTTAATGTTCTTTTATTTTTGTGGGTCATCTTTGGGTTTATTTTTAAAATGAGATTTTACTTGTTTTTAATTCTCCTCGAAAAAAACATTTTTTTTTTTTTTTATCAATACATAGACTATTCAAACACTAATACAACCAAATACAGTGGATAACAATAACCAGAGAATTAAAATTAACAATAAGTAAATCATATCAGAATATGGTTATTTTAATTTTTTTTTTTATTGTTTTGTGCAAAATTTACAATCACGCACGAGACTTATCCAATTAACATACATATATATATAAAATAAATTTAAAAACTAACCACTATGCGTCTATCGTCTTTTAATTTTGTTAGTAGGCTAAAATTGTAAATTGTTTTTGTTGGTTTTTTTTTTTTGGTGACTTTACAAGTATCTGAATCATCATTATATTTTAGAGAATAATAATAATTATTATTATAGATAGAAAAAAAAAAAAAACAATAAATAATTTTAATAATAATGGTGGAAAAAAAAAAAAAAAAAAAATTCAACATAAGTGAGGTGAACATTATTGGTGATATTTATAAGATAATTTTAATTTTTAGTGTTTCAACAAGTGATCATTTTCAACCACTTACTCTTCATCTTCATTAATAGTTGATTATAGGTGATTGTAGTTTTTTTTCGGGGATATATTAACAAAAATTTTGTATGTTTGTATGTTAATGTACATTTAATACAATATAATGATGACCTTTATATTATCTTTAAGATTTACAAAAAAAAAAAAAAAAAAAATTCAGATAAGTGAACTTTTTTTTTTTTTTTTGTAATTTTTGTAATTTTTCAGATGTATATAAACAATTTGTTTAAGCTACATTCTGCACAGTTTTGATCTAACTTTGAGATTTAAAGTTACCATTCAATTTTAAATAGTATTTTTAATTTTCTTTAAGCCTACAAACATGAGAGGATTTATTGTAAGGATTAAAATAATTTGTATTCGATATTGTATATTTATTAAATAATTTTTTTTAATATTCTGAAATTAAACAGAATTTGAAGAAATTTTTTTGAGTGAAAATTTTAAGAAACAAAATGTGAATTTAAAAAAGTGATGATTATTGAATAGATATCCTATGTACAAAATTAATACAAAATAAATAAAAGATCAATAATTTAATATTTATTGAGTTAAATAAAATTTAAAATATAATATTTAAAAAATAATTTGAAAATTGTTTTAAAATTAAATATTTAAATATGTACTCATATATTTATTTTTAATGTACATAACATTGTGTTGGATCAAAAGGTCCTATTCTATACTACGGATGATGTGAAAAAATATTAATTATTTAGTTCAATTGAATAAATTGTGTGAACTTAATATTTGGAATTTGTGTTCTATATTGTTGGTTCTTTATTTTAATAGATTTAAATTAAATCATTTAATTATTTGTTAATATTCGTTTTAAAAAATTTTGTTCTTAAATTAGTTTAGAAATTGGATTTAATGTACAAACAATGTTAAATGTCAGCAAATACTCAATACAATATTGACTTATAAATTTACTTTTATTACAACAACTAGTTTGTAACTTAAAAAAAAAAGTTGTTCATGAAATTGTAATTTAGAATCTTAAATAAATGCAGAAGCAATTTTATCTGATTATTAGCTTAAATAAAAATATACTAAAATTAATAAATGCATATATGGTTAATTCCATTTTATTTGTAGGTTTTCCTTTGTGCTGTTGGTGCTTCTGTAGCTGCTCCACAATATAATTATTCACCAGGACAATCAGGTTCATCATTTTTATCACAACAAAGTCAATTTTCTAGTGCAAGTTCAAGTGGTGGACATTTAGGAGGTGGTGGTGGTGGTCATCATTTCGGTAGTGGAGGTATTGGACTCAGTGGTGGTGGTGGACATGGTGGTTTCACACAACAAAGTCTTCAATCATCTTCATCTGGATTTGGTGTTAGTGGAGCTGGAATATCAAATGTTGGTCAACAAGAAGCCATTATTACAAAACAATTCTTTATTCATTCGGCACCAGAAGAACAAGATGAAGTCGGTGCCGATAAAGTTATCAATTTAGGACCGGGACGTAAACATTATCGTGTTGTATTCATTAAGGCACCACATCAAGGTGTACAAGCTGGTAAAGTAAGATTTGTTGCACCAGCCAATGAAGAAAAGACTGTCATTTATGTATTGAGCAAGAAAACCGATGTATCAGATATTCAAGCTGATGTACAACAAGCTCAATCAGAACCAACTAAACCAGAAGTTCATTTCATTAAATACAAGACACAAGAAGAAGCTGTCCATGCTCAAAGACAAATTCAAGGTAATTATTTATTTTTTTTTTTTTATATATTGATTGCATTATAAAAGAGTAGGAAAAATTAAATTTTAATCAGATTTTGGTTTTTTATTAATACTACAAAATATTTGAGAAAATACTATAAAAAAAAATCTTAAGTAGCTTCATATAAATATGTGAATAGCTACAGGAAACTAAATTAAAAAAAAAAACAAATAACGATCAACGGTAATTTTTAAATAATGATCATTAACCCAAAAAAATGAAAAAATTGTTACAGCGAAGCTTTCAACAAGAAAATTATATTTTTTTTCGTTTTTTTATTGGAATTTAAAAATTTCATAACATTTCAATGTTTAATTTAATTTCAATATGAATTTTTTTTGTATGTTTGTTTTAATTTATATTTATATTTTGGTGAATTTTTAGCACAATACGATCAATTGGGTGGAACTTCACAAGTATCAGATGAAGGTGTTGCACCAATTTCATCAGTTATTGGAGCTTTGGGTGATTCATCATCTGGTTCAGGCAATACTGGTCTCATATCTGGTAGTCAATCATCATTTACCAGCTCTGGAGGGAGTATTAGTGGTGCTGGTATTAGTGGTATTAGCGGTAGTGGAATCCATGGTGGTAGCACTGGTGGGTCTCCAGCTGCTTCATATTTACCACCACATCATTAAGAGAATGAATTTACTGAAATAATATAGCAAGCTCAAGGTGACCATAATGAATTTTTCTCTCATGTAAATATTGTAAGGAAAAAATTAAACAGATTATTTTTTAATTATTCTCTGTGTAACTCGAACTCTACTTAATGTATAGTAAATAATTATTTTTTTTTTTTTTTTTTTTGTGTATTATAGTATTGAATTATTTTAGTTTTTATATTTTTTTTGTTAATATTTTTAATATATTAAATTTTGTTAAAACTATAAAATCGTACATAAATAAAAAAAAAAATATTCTGTACTAAATGATTGTTTTATAAATTGGGGCTTATAATGTGTGGCACTCTTAAACTGTGTTAAGGTTTAAATTAATTAATCATATGTTTCATTTTTTATGTTCCTGCTGTATAATTTAGTTCCCAATATGAATTAATTTATCAAGTTTTCAACATAACTGAATAAAATGTTCTTATCTACACATATAATACTTGACTTTCAGAAAATTTAGTCATACACATCAAATTCTTTCCAATCACAATATTTAGCTATTATTTAATTATTGATTATTTTTCGATAGCACTACAGAATGATATTTAATACTTATAAATTTATTTTAAATTTATAAACTTTATTCCATTTTTTTATAAAGGCCTGATTACGATAAAGTAATGCACATTAAACATCTCCATGCATATCTCACATATTAAAAGAGTTAAGAATAGATTTTCAGCAAAAGATATAAAAATAAAGGGATTTTAATAGATATATTTATGTGGAAATGAAAAACTTAACAAATTTTAACTTCAAATACAAGTATAAGATTATAAGCAGCCTTAGTGTATATTCAAAATTAAATTAAAATCGTTTAAAGCACTGAAAAAATTTTAAAATTATCATTTATAAATTAATAATAGTTCATACGTTCATTTAGATCTTGTTTCAAATTTTAATTTATTAATTTCATTAAAAAACAACTGTCAAAAACGTCAATTTTTCGTTTAAAAACAACTATCATAAACGTCAAATTTTGTTATGAGATTGCTTAAGAATTGTACAACTACAATATTGTATACATCAAGACTTTGCGAACAATTATTGTTATTTACAACAGAAATTAAGAGTTGTCAAAAACGGTATTTTGTAACGGTACTTTAATACTAGTATTAGGATATGTCAAAAACAGTATTTTGTAACGGTACTTTATAATAACGAAAGATATTAAGAGTTGTCAACAGTTATTTAAGATTAATAGAATGATTCGCCTGACTTTTACACTTTGTTATATGTACAAGGTTATTCCATTAAGTATATTAGCATGAGAATTTAAATTAATCATCCTTTTGAAAATGTCTTCCATTATTCATAACCAATCTTAAATTGCCTTGAGTAATTATCTTAGTGTGCGCCCAACTATAATATTACAGAATTTATCGGACATATTTTCTCTTATTATATTTAATTTAAAAAATCATCATACATAAATTTAAACATCAGAATATCCATTTTAACATAAATATTGTTTCCAGTAGTTCTCTGCAAAATTATCTGTTGTTTCAGTAAACCTCACGACAAATTTAATAAATAAAATTTAAAGTCAATCGGTCAAAAGGTTTTCGAATGAATCATCGGATCCATAATGTTCGTCCTTTTTTAATAAATCCCTAGCATATTTTATAATTTCCTGTTGGTCATGTACAAAATTTGAAGTCAATTCCATGAATTAAATGACGGAACAGCAAAACCTAAAGGTTTTTAAAGCAAAATGTGCTAACATTCTGAGAAATTGAGTAGCCGATATAATCCACACTCATTATTATTTTGATTCGATCAGAAATTTTGGAGAAGCAGCTGTCATAGCGCAGAAGAGCAAAGCTTGCAAACAGTTTTATATAATAAGAATATAATATGTCACATCTGCTCTAATATGTACCTATGGTATAGATAAGTTTATTAGCCTAACAGTTGACATTAATTTATTAATTATTATTAGTTGTTATCAGTAGTTATTATTCAATGAATACTTTTACTTATATACATGATCGTATATCCGTTTACATTAGCAGAGTGCGTAAAAGCTAGTTGAATCATTTTATATATCTCAAATAACTTGATAAGATACAAATTAATACAAAATAATTAGAAATAATATAAAAGTTATTAAAATTATAATTAGTTAATAAAATTTGCAAATAGTTATTAATTTTTTTTTTTTTATAGATACTCAATTTTAGTTGTACCTTGGAATTAATCACTTAAAATTTTTTTTTTTAACTATAAAATTTATCAACTTCTTTATTAATCATTTTAATACAATGTTAAATATAGAATACGCCTTTTAGCATTTTTGCATATACACCATTGCTTAAAAAAACGAGTTTTAATTTTTATTTTTAATAATTTTTTTTTGATTAATCAATTATTAACAAACCAAGTGTTGAAAAAAACTAAGGGTTTTTAAAATAGCCTCTCAAAGGGAAAGTTGACCAAATTTTTAGTAAGCAAACTTATGGTGATCCTCAAGGATCTAACTCCACATCTCCTTCCCAAAATGTTCAGGTACTAGGAATTAAGCTATGACTTCCACCAAAACTTGGAAATATTTTAAGATATTTATTGTCTTAGCAAAAATTATTAATAGTAAGAGACACTTAGACACTAATTTTAGTATACCACTAAAAAAATATTTTACCGGTATTTAAGTTACGGGTGCTTAAAAATAGCAAAACTCTAATTTTTGACCCTTTACAGCTTCTAAAGCTTCTAATGACAAAAAAAAATTTTTACATTACCTCTTCTAATTTTCGAGGATCTAGCTTCTCCCAAAACCTCAAATCTTTGGCTTGAGCGGTTTAGAAGGGGAGTTCTATAATCTCACTTTAGTAAATAATTTCGTTTTTTATTGAAAAATCTCGCCTTTTAAGAAAATCTCTTTTTTAATTGAAAAATCTAGTTTTTAAGGATTTTTGAGATGGATACAAAACCAGAATTATCAGATTTTTCCAGAATATTAAAAAAAGGGATTTTCTAAAAACAAGATTTTCTTAAACGAGATTTTTTAAAAACCAGATTTTCTAAACGAGATTTATTAAACCAAGATTCACTAAACCGAGATTTCAGACCCAACTCGTTTAGAAGATATAAGGGACCAAAAATTTTGCAAAAACTTGGTTTCGCACAATGTTTAATTTTAGTATCATCTGGCCACTTTATACATTTAAGCGATATATTTATGGAAAGCCTATAAAAGCAGCTCTCTTATATCATTTTATATCCTAATTGAAAATATTTCTTATAGAACTCTTGTTAAAGCAATTTAAATATAGAATTTCCAACTTTGGGGATCTGTAGCTCCGTAACATGTCGAGCTACAGAAAATTCTTCTTCCAAAAAACTATTTTCCGACAGACGGACGGACAGAGTGAAACTATATAGGCACATTTTTACAAAATCATTTGAAAATTTAGCTAAAAATACAATTAATTTTACAATTAAACTTAAAAGTAGCTTTTAATTTATTTTGATGACCAAATTCTTTTGAATTCCTTATAATAAACAACTGCATCTCCTCTATACTCTAATAAAATACTTTATAAAGTATGAGTATATTATGAAATAGATTTCTTACACAAATCTAACAAAGTTTTTTTTTTAAATATTTCTTAGCTTATTTTGCATGCGCAGTGATCAATTGACAAATGAAATAATTTTAAAATGAAAAATAAAATTCATTATTTAATTGTTTGCCTAATATAGATATTGTATGATTATTTAAAAAAATTTGCAAAATTACCACCAAAACTTATTATGAAATTTAAAGTACTCTACAAAAAGTTATAATTAAATTCTTCTAACTTGCATAAAATTACAAAAAAATAAAACAGAAGAAAACTTTAAGAATTGCATTATCATTAAACTATACCTCCTCCTCCAAAAATAGTTACAATATATTTCCAAATTTTTTCATTCCAAGTTTTACCATTAAATTTGAAATCCCACAGAGTGTCCATCTTATGGATATACTAATGGATATAATAATACTATGTATTAGTTATAGTCTGTCAAATATTAATTTTTAAAGCAAAAAAAAATCATTAATCTTTTCTTTTTTTTTTTTTTTATTGTTGTTATAATTTAACCTCATTCATATTCAAGATTATGGCGGATGATACATTCAACTCAGATTCATGTCTGAATATAATATCATGCATAAAGTTTTCAATAATAATAACAAGTGCCAAAAAATGAGAAGTTATATTTCTTCACATATAATGCAATCTATTCAACACTTCAGGTGTTACTTTGAATAATATATTTCATATATATTAAAATTTGATGGGTGTATATGTATTTAATTCGTATATATATAAAACACTTTAAATATAATGTTAAAATTGTTTTATATATTGTATTTAAAATGTAAACATAGTATTAGGGTTAAATAATTATATTTGAAAACGTAACACAGGAAATAGAGTTAATTAATTATTAAACAATGTATGAAATGAAAATTAAGAAAATAATAAAATTAAATGTTAGCAGGTTTATTGATAATAATCAATTTCAGTGCACAATTGTGCACAAGTATGAAGTTTCAGTAAAGGAAAGTTTTTGATTCTAAAAAATTGTTTCGGATTCAAAAGAAGTAATAACAAGTGATGAAAAAAATCAAGGGTTTTTAAAAAGCACATTTTCAAAATTATATACGGTTTCTTACTGAGTATTTTATCATTTATTTTTATAAAAATATATATGAAAATAAATGAGAATATTATAATTTAGTTATTTCATCAGTTTAATAATTATGACTAATAGTGAAATCAATACTTAGAATATAATCCCAATGCACTCAAGAAAACCTGTTAACAAGTGCGAAATATAATGTTTGAGCTTCAATGTTAACGTTTAATTTAGGAAAAACATACACTGGTGAATAAGTTACTGTTTTATAAAAAATATAAAAGTTTTAATTTTGAAGACATGGGGAAGACAAGCTCTTCAATGGGGAAAGTTCCCAAATTTTTGCTTAGCAAACTTATGATGGATCTGCCCACCCCACTCCTGTCCCCACCTTTTTAATTTTTTAGGTTCTAGGATATCAATTGCGAACTCCACATCTCCTTTAACATATGTTGAAATATAATGATATATAAAGCTTCAAATTTTGTATATTTGTAAAAAAAAATTTGAACAGGTATTCAAGTTACAGGTGTTTAAAAATAGAAAAATTTAAATTTTCAAGCCCTTATAGATCCTAAACAGGGGGCTTGACAAAAAAAATTTTGTTAACCGACTCCTACTAATTTCTGAGGATCTAACTTCTCCTAAAATTTTAAAACTCCAGCTTCAACCGTTTAGAAGATATGTGTGGCCAAAAATTTTGCAAAAATTGAGTTTTGCTTAATAATAAATTTTAGTACCGTATGGAAACCCTAAATATTTGCCTTTTAAAAATTTATAAAGTTTATAAAATCAGCTATTTTGTGCCGTTTTTAGATTGAAAAAACACCTAGCAGAACTCTTCTTATAACAATTTAAAAATAGGGCTTTTCCCAACTTTGAGGGGCTGAAGCTCCTTAACGGGTGGGGTTACAAAAAAAACGTCTTCTATGAAATTATTTTTTTTGCAATACCTACGTGTGGTTAAAAATTATTTTCTCTATTTCAAACGATGTAAAAGTTTTTGAAAACAAACGGACAGAGTGAAACTATATTGACACATTTTTACAAAAATTTTTGAAAATGTGCTAAAAACGAGGAAGAGTGTAGTAGAATAGACTGTATCAACTCTGGGATCAAATGGGAACATGGGATACGATGTTCCCATTAATAACTTTTGGCAAAATTTTAAATACACAATTTATTAGATTTTTTCTCATTAACAAAACTGAAAATATAAGTTGAAAGGCAACTATTCGAACCTCTTCAACCACAAAGTGGACTAAATTTTTTTCAGACGTTTGCCTTTAAATTTAACTTCTGAGAAAATTTCATATATCCAGCTTTATTAAGTATAGAGTAATGTTAATATAAAAGAAGAAGTTGTATGACAGCTACTCGAAAGCACTGCAGTAGGCCAACCAGACTTTACACAAACTTTGGCTATAAAACTAAACTATTTTTGGTACTACTTAGGACGCCCAGATTCATTAGGTATAGAGTAATGCTCACGAGAAGTTGTATGACAGTTATTCCAGCCCACTGCACTGCTAGTATACCAGAGATACATACCCACTCATATATTTGGTCACCATGGAGATTTGTAAAGAAAAATAATTTTCCAATAATCTATTTTAAATAAATATTGTATTACTTGACCGGGAATTGAACCCGGGTCTCCTCGGTGAATAGGCCAAATGCTTACTAACTACACCACCGACGCCTTCATTTTAAATTTGTAATTTAAACACTATAATTTCAAAATTATGATTGATTTCTTGACATAATTTGACAAAATAGGTTTGTAATATGATTTAATATGACAAAAATTATTACAACATTACATTGTTTTTTTATATATTATCCGGAATTCTTTTTATTTTACTAATACGAGAGCCTAAGATGAGCCTGTAGTGCATTTGGTTAAAATGAAATAAATTATTTATAAATAAATAAATAAATTAAATTTATACCTTTCCAAATTAGTGTAAAATATATATATGTATATAATTTTGTATTATCAATGTAATTAATATTGCTAATAATTAAATGTTTTTGTTTAAGACTATTGTATTTCATTTTCATTCTTATTAAGTTCTTACAAGATTCTTACAATTTGTATGTGAAATGAACTTTATTATTATTTGAATTAAATGGTTCAAAAAATTGTTTCTAATCAAAATTTAAGAACAAAACCGCCATGGAAAATTTTTACAAAATTGTAAAAAAAAGTTATGAAAATAGTATTGAAAACTAAATTCTGATCTCACGAAAATCAGACTATTGCCTGCTTTGTTGACTGCTCAGACAAAATGATATAAAATTCAAAATTTGTCAGTCCTTTGTTTTAATTCAGACAAAAGGATACAAAGTTTAAAATTTTATTAAAATCTTAAGTACTATTTCACTAGTATATTATGTAATATTGGATATACTTCCGGAAAGGGGTTGTGAGTTATCAAGATGACGTCATCACATAACGGTACTAAATATCTTAAATATTCCGAATATATATACTATTAGTGGCGAAATAAATTACTAAAACCCAACTCAATGTTGTATCAAACTATAAAGTACATTCTTACATTTTAAAATAAATATTTCAACTGGAAAACAAAAAGCCAAAATAAATTTATGAGAAATAAAGTATGAAAATGTATTTTTTGATCAAATTGTTGTGTCAGTTTTTCATTTATGTTCTCTGGTGGGGCTATTTGTTAACATTTACCATACTTATTATATACCGTTGGAAAGAGTGTCAAAAGACCTTTCTAATAGTATAATAAAAAATACAGGGTGTTTTTGAAAATTTCATACTTATAGTGATTTTTTTGAAAATTAAAAAATTTTTTTTTTTTTGTTTTAAATTTCCACTTGAAATTGCAATATCTCAAAAACGGTAGCACCGATTCAGATGAAACGAAATGTTTATGAAAGACA
Source organism: Dolichopus griseipennis (assembly GCA_963082915.1). Taxonomy (NCBI): domain Eukaryota; kingdom Metazoa; phylum Arthropoda; class Insecta; order Diptera; family Dolichopodidae; genus Dolichopus; species Dolichopus griseipennis. The sequence goes on along the minus strand of OY720441.1, from coordinate 37,498,699 downwards.
ATATCATGCCTTACAATATTGTAAGATATTGGTTCCAGTCTATTGTCTCAAAGGAAAAATATAACGTTTTAATTAAAATGCTACAAAATCTTAGGAAATGTTTGTATTGCATTTTTCGACCACTAGATGGCGCCATCGCCATTAATAGTATATATTTTCGGAAACTTTGAGATATTTAGCACCGTTATGTGATGACGTCATCTTGATAACTCACAACCCCTTTACGGAAGTTTATCCGTAATATTAACTGAAGTTTTAATTTAAAGTTTTAATTTTATGATTAATTATTTGAATTAAAACAATTACACATTAAAAAAATAAATTATAACCACAATTTAACCTCATCAAACTTAATACAATCCTTCATCAATTTATATAATAAAATATAAATATTCTCATCAACATTATTAATTAAAAAAAAAAAAAAGCAAAGAAATCTAATTAAGTTTTCATTGCTAGCAAAAAAATAAAAAAATTTAAAAAAAATATATATAGATATTACTTAAATTATAAGGTGGTCAAAAAGATAGTTATAAAAATATTTTAAAAATACAAAAACAAAAAAAAATATTAATATTAATTTCACAAGGTTTCTTTTCATAATAACAATGCCAAAATTTTTAATGTTAATATAATAATATCGAAAAACAGCTAAGACAAGAACCATTAAATTTTGTGGTTTTTGTCTCAATTGTTACACATGTGATTATGTAATTTTTAAACTAGTTAATTTCAAAAGCAAATGTGCTAATCAGTTTGTTTGTCGGTATGTCGGTTCGGTCTGTTATTAAAGGATTTAACTAAAAGAATTTTGTAGAATAACAACAGCTCATTTTTGGGTTCAGCTCAATCAAATAAGAAAGTTCTCATCCTCAAGTTTTTATAAATTTCGTCTAAGTCTATTGTTCTTAATAAAATTACGAGAGTCGAATGTTATGGTATATACGACTCTCGTAAGAAGGATTTGTGATTAAAAATAATTTTTAAATTGGATGGGAAACCGTTAGAAGCTCCTTTAAAAATTTATATATTGAAAGACTTTTCTAAACCTCATTCTCATCCTAAACATCTACTTTAAAATTTCAGTAAGTACCACTTTATATTTTCTGATATTTTTTATTAGCATCCAAAAAAACCTTTTGAAATTGTGCACTAATGAAACGACGTTCCTTTACATACAACTTTGTTTAAGTAATGCTTTTATTTTTTTCTATCTGATGAAAGTAGGTTTGTTTTTAAAAGTAATGTAGGTGCATAATAAATTATATCTGTATATACAGTTACGATCATAAATTACGATCATTCAAATATTTTTTTTAACATTAGCTAAGTCTAATTTTTTTGGATTTTTTAACTTGTGTTTTCGGATGATCAATGGCCCTACCTCATTTGTTGATATTGTTTTGTTTTGTTCTAAAAGTGTTAAACTGAAAGATCTACGCTGTTTAAAAATACAATATTATTTTGAATATTAAATATTCAGGAAAACCTCAAAAATAGCTAAAGGAGTCGGAATTATTCTACCAAATTTTTGCCAAATAAATGTATTGAAGAATCAATTTGGTGTTTTTCAAAGCACATTAAAAGCTTACATCTAAATTTTAAATGAATTGTGACTACTATTATATACAGTGACCCACTGCTGTGGGCCGCTGTATATACCCCTATGAGAAATTTTGTTTTCGGTATAGAAGCTAAGCTTACGCTGTACTGGTTCCCAAGATGTAGAGGCAACTTGCATGAATTTTTCATATTTTTTGTTAGTTTTATTAAATTTTATATGATTGGTTATTTTATATGAGAGTCCTTAGATCCCGTGGTCCAAATAATTTGATAAAAAAAAAATCACTTACACTAAATTTCATTAAAATCGGTTACGTTTTTGATAAATTATTAGAACTTGGCATTCCAAAAACTTCTAGAATCTCTAGACCCCATCATGAAAGATTCAATTTATGAAAGCTACTTTTCGTAGGTACCCATCAATAGTCTATATACCAAATTTGATCTTATTTCGAAACGGTTAGTACACTAGATTTCTCGAAAGATCTGGTGTTTTTGTATGGGATCCTTCCAATTCCGTAGTCCGATTTGGTCCATCTATGAACTTAACCTTACTATTGATAAAGAAAGCATTTATACTAAATTTTATTGAAATTGGTTAATAATTTGAAAATAATTTTGCAAAATAATTTTGGAACTTACACTTTTTTGACAAAATGGGAATCCTTTCCGAAGACAAGGAACTTATAACTTTATCTTCTATTGCATTGATACTAAAACTATTATTACTTATAATATTATTTCAATTTAAATATCCGCAACTGTAATTTTTCTTGAAAATGCATAAACATACATTACCTAAATGTATATAATTCATGATATGTAATATATATATATATATTCAAAATTTATTCTTCTTTTACATTGTATAGCACAAATTTTTAAACATGAATTTCATAATAATACCAAAAAAAAAAAAAAAACCCAACAAATCAAAAGATATGAGTACAATTAATCTTCTGTGGATTTTGTGTGTTCGATTAATGGATCTTACAACAATATGTTTTTTAAAATAATCATGTACCTAAATAGTTTTCTATTACTATGTTTGGGGGTATCCTATAATAATACAATTTAGTTAAAAAAAAAAAAAAGTAAAAAACAATTTAAGTTAAAAAAATAAAAAATTATATTTTGGGGGTTAAAATACAAAATTATTAAATAAAAATACAGAAGATTTTTGTAGAAATGAAGTAAAATAAAAAAAAAACCAAATTAAATTAACATTTTTCTATTATTATTCTCATATTTTGTTATTGTTATTTTTTTTTTGGTTATTTTTAAACATTATTTAAAATATTATTTGATTATAAATTTTTTAAGTGTTAGAAAATTGTTTTTTTTTTTTTTTTTTTTTTTTTTACATTTTTTCACGGTATATAAGCATGTTGAAGTACTGAATTCTTTAGTTAAAATTAAATTGAAATTCAAACAAACAACATCTAATTATAATTAAGAAATAAATATTAAAATAATAAATAAAATCATGAAAGGATTTATAGTAAGGATATAATATTTAATTAAATAATTAAATAAAAATGCAAATAATATTTAAAAAAAAGAAGTGCAATATTATAAAATTAGAATGAAATTAATAATACGTTAAGGATTTTATTTCGAATAAATCCTTTTTATTGTATTGATAACAGTTGTATTAGTGATAACATAACATAACATAACATAACATAGCATAACATAGCATAACACTAAAATACAAAATGCAAATATGTTGTTGTATTATTTTAAAAGTGTATTAAAAGAAAAAAAAATTCTTAAATAATATTTGATAATCGAATCGAGATAAAAAAAAAGTGTTAAAAAATATAACATAAGTTCTAAAGGCATCTCGACTTTCATTTGGATTTTTTTATATTTACCAGCCCTGTACATTTATTTACCAGTTATTGGAACTGCTTATCATTTTTACTTTTTTACAATTTCAGTGTTGAATTGAACTGTTATTAAATGTGGTTTAAGTGCAACATAGAATTTATGAAAAAAATTTTTAGTTGACTATTTGATTAGTGATAAGTAATTAGGGTACATGCAATAAGGCCAAATGAAAAAAAGCCAAATTACACTTTTTTTGAATTTTTTTTCATTTGAAATAAAACCAAAATCATAATTTTATAATTTTCGGCTTTATTTAATTTTTACAAATTTTTGAAAAAGAAATAAAGCCAAAAATATTTTAAACATGAGATAAATCAAAATTAGTATTGCAGCTTTTTCTAGAATATTTATATATATATATATATATAAATCCAGATTATAATTATGGAAATATACTAGATTCTGAATTAGGAGGGACTTTTTGTACATAAATATTTTGGCAAAAGGGAATACCCTGATTTTGAATTCAACTCCAAAATCCATCCTAATTCAGAATCTCACGTAAACATATATACAAATATTCTTGAAACAGCGTACAACCCTGCTTTTCAATACAGCCAATAACAAATGAAATTTTCACAAAATTTCTGAAAAATAACAACTCAATTATTTGCACATTAAAAAAAAATTAGCAATTTGAAATAAAATCAAATTGGCTTTATTTCAATTTTTCATATTGTATACTTGAAAAGTTCTAATCGTTGGTTAAAAAATTTTTTAAAAGTATCAAAATGCTTTATTCTAATTATTTTATTGGAAATATAAATATTTATTAAAAAAAAAAATAATTGTGATCATTGGTCATTCACCTAAAATAAATATGCAACAAACGTTTTAATCAAGAAGCTAGTTTAAAAATTGAATTCCAAATTTTTTTAACCTATAAAAGCTATATTTAATTTTATCAGTTTATATATATGCAAATCTTAAATAAAAATACATTTTATTTCGATAGGTCTTACTTTGTGCTGTAGGAGTCAGTATTGCAGCTCCACAATATAATTATGCAAGACCAGGTCAAGGTGGTGGATTTTCCACAGGATTAGGATCACTTGGTGGTGCCGGAGGTTTTGGTGTTCATGGTGTTAATGGTGGAGGTGGTTTTGGTGGTGGAAGTGGTCATTTTGGTGGTGGCAGTATTGGTGGTGGAAGTATTGGTGGTGGAAGCATTGGTGGTGGATTCGGTGGTGGAAGTTTCGGCAGACCAATTGGTGGAGGTGGAAGTAGTCATTTCAGCAGTGGTTCTAGTCACTTTGGTGGTAGCAGTTTTGGTGGATCATCTGGCGGTTTGGGGGGTTTCAGCGGTGGTTCAAGTGGATTCTCACATGGTGGTGGTGTATCTGGTGGACACGGTGGTCACCAAACTATTGTTACAAAACAATTCTTTATTCATTCAGCACCAGAAGAACAAGATGAAGTTGGTGCCGATAAAGTTATCAATTTAGGACCAGGACGTAAACATTATCGTGTTGTATTTATTAAAGCACCACATCAAGGTGTACAAGCTGGTCGTGTTAGATTCCAAGCACCAGCTAATGAAGAAAAAACTGTTATTTATGTATTGAGCAAAAAGACTGATTTGGCTGATATTCAAGCTGATGTACAACAAGCTCATTCTGAACCTACCAAACCTGAAGTATTCTTTATTAAATATAAGACACAAGAAGAAGCTCTTCATGCTCAAAGACAAATTCAATGTAAGTTTCAATAATGATAAATTAATAAGGTTTTTTTTTTTTAATTTTTAAATTCAATTATGTAATCTCATATAATTACGAATTTCGAAAGTAAAATTTTATTTTGAATAATTGAAAAAGAAAAAAAATTAAAAAAAAAATCCAAAAAAGCTAAAATCTTTTATAATGAGAATTTAAAGTATCTATTGTTTATAGTCTATTGTTTAGCTATTTTTGGGGTATTTAAAAATCACTTTGATAATTATTCTTTCATAATTTCTTTATAAGCGTCAGTTAAACTTTTTTGCTTTTGTTGCTTTTAAATTTCATTCATCATATTTTTAAAATTCAATGAATTTAAAACACAATAATACAATAATGAATTTTTTTTTTTATTTTTCAGCTCAATACGACTCATTAGGAGGTACTTCACAGGTATCAGATGAAGGTGTTGCACCATTAACATCTGTTGTTGGTGCTTTAGGTGGTGGCTCAGCTGGTCATGGTGGTTCATCATCATCAATATCAAGTGGTGGATTTTCAAGCGGTGGAAGCATTAATGGTGGTTCATTTGGTTCTTCTGGTATTGGTAATTTTGGTGGTAGTGGTACTAGTAGTGGTGCATATTTACCACCACACCCATAATCGTTATAACTATTAGTAAAGGCTGTAAGTCACTTTTGTGTGAAAAAAATAAGTTTGAATGATATTTAATACTCATTTTATGTTTTGTTGTTTACATTGTATTTTACATTTTATTTTTCAGTATTTTTCTTTTTGTTTTAAATTTTTTTTTTTTGTAAAGATAATAATGAATGTACTCATACTATGTACTTAAACTATGTCCTTATTAAAGTACATTTAATCCTTTAAAAAAAAAATAAAATTATAAAAGAATAAAATTAAAAAAAGTAATAAAAAATAATTTAAAATCATAAAAAATACTTAAAGTTTTATTTAATGAGAATGTTAATATTTATGTACTTATTTATGTTATCTTTAATTGAGTTTTAATTGATTTTATAAAGCCTTAAACACTGACATAATATTTGAATGGAGTTAATTCAATTACAAGTTCTGGATACTTATTCTATGATTGACAATAATTTCTATTATTAGAACAATAATAATAAATTATCACCATTTTGTTTTGAAGTATTATTTATAAAATTATTTATAAATGACTTCCTGAAAAGACCTTAAAAGAAAATAAATTAAAAAACTTAAAACGATTTTAAACCAATCAATTAGAACCTACATTAATTCTTTCAGAAGGGTTGGACACGGAAGCCAAGTTTTAAAAAAAAAAGTTGTTGTGTAATATAAAATTTAGTTTTGTTTTGAATTAAATATTATTTTGAAATTAATATTTTACTTTTCTTTTAAATTTCTTAATAAAATTAAATATTTATCATTAAAAGTTCTACACTTTAATAATAATTTATTTTTTATGCACTGCAAAGATACTTGTAGTATAATTACCTAATTTTAAATTTAAATTTTTGAATTGAATTAACTTTCTTAAACATTTTATTTGCAATTCAACTAAGTTAATTCAATTTTTTAGTTCTTTGCTTTTATAATAATTTATTTAAATAAAATGGATTTTAAAGTTTCGGATGTTGGATGTAAATCCAATTATAACTATAACACGATATTAGTTGCAACATTTAAATTTCCAAATTTTAGTATTTTAGTGGATTAGGCCATTAGTTGAAGTGAATAAGGCCTCCTGGAGATACCACTTTAAAAAAACGAGCTATATTAATTTAATACTATGTTAAAATAAGAATTAAATTATTTTAAATTAATGCCAACAATATTATAAAATTATATAAATATTAAATATCTTTAATTTAACTTATTTTATTTTCATTTATTTCTTACTTATATTATTTAACTTTTAATTTTTAAGAAAAATTAATAAACTTATTCAATTCAAAATATCAATAAATTTCCATTGAACGCAAATTTTTTTTTGACCATTAATGTACGACATTAATGATCTCTTTCAAAGTTTCTAAGAAGCTTTTTTTATTAAAAATGTTTTCAATAGCGATTTTTTTAAATCCATACTTATAAAATTTTCTTTTTTTACTAAATGGTGTAAAAAAGATGATATTTTAATATTCTCTTCTAACACAATTAAAAAAAATCTATAGTTTTTCAGTTAATTGAAATTTATAGGAGGACACCCGCGTTTTTCCATAAGACTAGGTGTGAATTTGATTTGCGGGAGGGAGTCCTTTTTTGAGCTTTTTTTTTCAATGTCCAGGCCTTCTGAATTATTGTAGGTTATGAATCAGTTAAAGTTAGTTTTACAGTTGCAAAATAGTACAAAAGCTTTTCTAATAATGAAATTTAGAAAAATTTGCAAAATACTTGCAACAAAAGCTCGGGCTACTAGCTTTTGCTTATGTATTTATAAATATACAAATATATAATACAAACTAAATAAATAATCGTACTTATAAATTCGTGGAAAGTATTGAAAGTGGGATGCAAAACAGGTCGAAAAGCATACGTGCATGTTAGCACATGCTATCTCCCATAAAAAGCAACAACAATAAAGAAATATTTAAAAATTAAATATTGATATCGAGTTTTTTGGAGCAAAATATAATAATATAATATTATAAGATCAGACCATAACAGTTAATCTACTATTATATTCAAAAAAAAAATATCAATTAAATTCTATATAAACCAAGGAAGAGTGTACTAGAGTGGACTGTGATATCCGTATGTCCGTATTTCCCATTTGTCCCATATTATATAAATGGGATACATCCGAATAATTACTTTTGCAAAATTTAAAATACACAACTTGATAAACTTTATTATGTTGTATGTCCCATTTTATATAAATGGGATACATCCGAATAATTACTTTTGCAAAATTTAAAATACACAACTTGTTAAACTTTATCTTATTTATAAAAGAAAATATAAATTAAAAAGCGACTCTTCTACTACATCGATAAAGTTTTATTCAGATTTTGGCCATTAAAGTTAACTAATATTGACAAAAGGGGGCTTGACAAAACAATTTTGTTAACCGACTCCTAGTAATTTCTGAGTATCTAACGTCTCCCAAAAATTTAAAACCTTAGCTGGAACCGTTTAGAAGATATTTGGGGCCAAAAATTTTGCAAAAATTAAGTTTTGCATAATGGTAATTTTTAGTACCCTAAATATTTGCCTTTTAAAAATTTATAAAGTTTATAAGGCCAGCTATTTTGTGCCGTTTTCAGATTGAAAACACACCGAACAGAACTCTTGTTATACAATTTAAAAATATTCTCCAATATAGTATTCTCCAAATAATTTTTTAAATGGAAATTGACTATTAATTCCATAAACATTGATAGTACTCATGTTGGAGCAATTCGCCTATTATTATAAGGATTGCTCTTTACACCCTTTTGGGATTGATTGGACGAAAGCAACTTCCCAGGAAGATGATTAAGTCCAACAAATATTGGATGCATGGAAAAGTTTGCTTAATGGACCAATTGGTGAATATATCTGGTTTGTGAACATTCACATTTAGATCTTTAATAGAAACACAAGGGTGAAAATATATTTTTTTAAGTTCTGAATTTCTAAGTGCAAAGGCTGGCAGTAATGAATGGCTGCGGGGATTTCTGCAAACAAATCTGTATTTAAAAAATTAACCGACCTTGTTACCAAAAGCAATTTTAAATCGATTAATTTTCTGATAAAATTTTCTGGAAAATTACAAATAATTTAATGTAGCGCTGATTATTTCTCTTCGGATTATTGCAATATAATAGATAATCTCGTATATTTCAAAAATATTTCTAAAACAAATTAATGCTTTTAATATTAAGAAATTTTAATTGTAGTATTGTGTAATAAATGAAATATTAAATTAAGTAAAATAAAAACATTATAACTGTGTTATTAGCATGTCTCTTGAAATATAAAATAAAAAAGTTAATCAATTTTATAAAAAGTTTCTATTTTCCTTTTTAAATCTTCAATTGTCTACAAATTTTAATAGCCTTAGTAAATTTTTAAAACTATTAGCAACAGTTTTCTAATGGATTTTAATTTCAATTTTTAAATTCAATGTCTTTTATTTTAATCAATTTCATAAAAGTTGTGCAATTTTTTAAATAAATTTTTTTTTTTATTAATGTCAATATTAAATTATAAGTTTATATAAAAAAAAATTTGTTTTAAAATTATTATTTTCACTAATAATTTTAGCATAATATACTAATGCTTTCCATTAACTTTTAACAATAAATAAGTATAAGGTTGGATTTTTAAGAAATAAAAGTAGCAAAAAAAAATTAAAATTGAACAATAAAACACCAATCTATTTGAAGATTAGACCACCTACTTTATAATTAAAAATTAAGTAAAGTATAAAAGAAAAGTATGTTAATATAAAAAATAGAAGTAATTAACACTTTAATTATCCTATGTAAGTGTTATTAAGTGGTAAATATAGTAAAAGTATAAAATATATTGTAAAAATTTTAACACCCGCTGTTGTCATCTAAAAATTTATTCATTGTTCAATTTTATTACATTTGAACTCATCTTGTGCACCCGTGAATTCTTAAGATTGAACTAAAAAGAGAAGCAGTGAAAAAAGTTTAATTATAGCAATTATTTGAGAAAATTAAATTTATTTTTTAATTTTGTGTAACAATATGCGTCCAAAAAATAAAATCAATGGCTTAATAAAGGTGTCATGAAATTACATCGCAATGAACTAACGTCGCAAGTTTAATTTATTTTTGCAACGTTATTTCATTCGGTTTCAATATCATTTTATTGTATTGTGGGGTTATTTCAATTAGTTTCAAAGCTTTGTTATTATTGTGGCATTATTTCATTCATTGAAAATGAAATACCGCCGCAAAAATACCACCGAAACCGTAATCTAACTCAAAAACACCACCTAAAATTTTATTATAAAAATATCAACAGCAACAACACCCATCACCAAAAATAACTGCCAATTACAATCCGAAAACCCTGTTAAAAATACCTTTTATAACCTTATTATAACCCAAACTATTGAAATCTCAATTTTCTATTTAACGGTAATTCCCCTCCCCTCTTTCTTTTATGCATGCAGCAAGTGAAGTACCATATAACCGCTATAAAACAATATTAGAGTCTTGAATTTAAGCCCGATTCCTAAATGATTAAAGTAATTGGTTTAATTGCCCTTGTTTGTCTATACCATATTTCCATAGCATATTGAGTTTTGTATTAAATGAAGCCCCGAAATGGAGATATGTGAAATCTAGTACAGCTGTTATACTACGAGGAATAAAACATGTTATACCGATGCGGAAAATGAAATGGGATATGCAGGGAAAAGCAAAAAAAATACCCTAGTTCTAAATAACCACTGAGACAAAATCCCGAAATAAATCCCATAAACAAATGCGAAAGTTAAAAACCCAAAAAACTTGTTTTCTTCATCAGAATATTCGGCCTTTACAGAATATTTATATTATGTGGGGTAAATTTTCGACGATAACTCCAGCTGTTTTAAAAACTTTCTTTTGGAAATGGGTATCTTATAAAATAATTAATAATAAAATAATAATAATAAATAAAAGTGAATTTAATTAGATATTTATATCTTTGTTGGGAATTTTGTTTTCCTGGATTTGGTATAGAAGATTTTGGCAAAAGATTTTTCTAGGTGTTTTTTTTTCTTGGGGATTTCATGAACATACCGATAAAATAATTCCACAAAGAAATGAAATATCTTGGCAACGAGACGAAATATTTTAGTAATTTTTGAAATAATAAAATATTTTATGGCTTTATTTCATTCCATCTTAAAAATTTCTATTTTGCAACCTTGTGGCATTTTATTTTGATTCAAATTGACATCCTACTCAAACAATTGCAATTGTTATATTATCAAAAACTAATATTAAACTATTATTAAATAAGAAACCAATTGGGAATACCAATTATTATATTATTATCTTTTTCTTGTTATAATTTAAATCCGTTAAATAATTTTAAACATAATATGTATAACATCCATTTAATAGTTTTACTTTCCTCATATGTTATTTTGTTATGTACTCTACTTAATTATCACATTTTGTTTGTTTTGTTGAATTTTTGAATTTTGCAATTGAAGTGTTAAATTTCCTATATAAATAAACATAAATTTCATAATTTAATATCAGTATTGTTAAAGTAGTTTAACAAAGTAACAATTCATTAAACAATTAATCAATTTAGAGCATTTTTTTCAAATATAACAATGAAAGGATTTATTGTAAGGATTTAATACTTGTGTTTTATTATTAAAGTGTGTTAAGAAAGTGTTGTAACGGTCTGTAAAAGATCTGTAATAAAAGATCTGTAAAGATCTGTAATACTAATAGTAAAGGATCAGTAATATAAGATCTGTATAAATGATTTGTATTACTAACAGTTATGGATATGTTATTAAAAATATCTGTAATACCAATAGTTGAGGATCTGTAATAAAAGATCTTTATAACTAATAATAACTGATCCGAAATAAGTGATCTGTAAAAATAGCAAAGGATCAGTATTAAAAGATCTGTAATACTAATTGAAAGGATCTGTAATAAAAGATTTGTAATATTAACTGTAAAGGATCTATAATAAAAGATTTGTAATACTAATAGAAACGGATCTATATTTTAATAAAAGATCAGTAATACTATTAATAACAGATCTGTTATAAAACATCTGCAAAACTAATTGTAAAAGATGTATATTAAAAGATACGTAATACTTACAGTAAAGGATATGTAATGCCATTAGTTGAGGAACTATAATCCCAATACTAACGGATTTGTAATAAATGGTCTGTGATACTAATAGTAAAAGATCTGCAGTACTAATAGTCAAGGATCTGTAGTACTTAAGGATTTACAGTTTTATATAAATTGTATACTACTTGCATGGAATGTTTGTACTGCTAATCTTTCGAATGTCTTATATTGGGGAAAAAAATAAAGATCTAGATCATTTATACATTACAAATAACAAATACAAGTTTTCGATTGCAAAAATTATCCAAATATTTAATAAATGCATTTCGATCAACACAATTATCCAATAAAAATAGATTAAACCTAAATTTAATATAAAACTATTTATTTACTGACATATTTTAAAACAAAACATTTTTTTTAATCCTTTCAGGCATTCATTAATCTAATAGCTGCAACCATTGCTGCCCCACAATATAATTATGCTCAACCAAATGTTGCTACTGTTTATGGTGCCCCAACACCAAATCATCATGAACAAATTATAACAAAACAATTTTTTGTTCATTCAGCACCCGAAGAACAAGATGAAATTGGAGCTGATAAAATAATTAATTTGGGACCAGGACGTAAACATTATCGTGTTGTATTTATTAAGGCACCACATCAAAATATACAATCTGGACGTGTACGTGTTATACAACCATCAAATGAAGAAAAAACTGTCATTTATGTGTTAGCTAAAAAACCTGATGTATCAGATATTCAAGCTGATGTACAACAAGCTCATACAGAACCATCTAAACCTGATGTATTCTTTATTAAATATAAAACACATGAAGAAGCTTATCATGCACAAAAACAAATTCAAGGTAAATTTATTGGTTTTTTAATTAATTTTTTTTTTTTTTGCATAATTTAAAATTTTTAAAATATGACCTAAGATACAAAATATAGGAAAAGAAAATAAAATTAAAGTGAGAAAATTTGATAATTAAATTTTCTCACTTTATTATTATATTGAGTAAAAAAAAGTGGTTGCAGAATACATATATGAATTTCTGTGGAATTTTTGTTTTATTTTTGTATTCTGCCTTACATGTTGTGTTAATTAAAATTCATGATATTTGATTTTATTTCACTTATTTTTTTTTTGGAATTTTGCATCACATTATTTTGATTATTTGATAATATTCATACATTATTGATGATATAATGATTGTTTCTTTCATTTTTGTTTATTTTTTAGCTCAATATGATTCATTGGGTGGTTCATCACAAATATCTGATGAAGGTGTTGCTCCATTATCATCAGTTGTAGGTATTTTAGAGAGATCAGCATCAGGTTCATCTGGAGGAACAAATAATTATGCTTCACCATCTACATCTAGTATTGCTGGTGCCTATTTACCGCCTAGTCACTAGAAACAAAATGTTGCACTCAGCAGTATTAAATAAATGCGTGGATTAAAGACTTTTGCTTGTTAAGAAGCTCTATAATTTGAATTTATATTTTTTTAAAATGTTATTAATAGATGTTTATGATATACAATTCTTTTTTTATTTTTAATTTATTTAAGGTTTTAAATAAAAAATTAATTTTAATTAAAATAAAATTTATTTGTTTTGTGATTTATTAAAATTCAAATTGATTGAAGAAAGTTAGAAAGATGGAACGTTGGAAAAATGAAAATGATTTGAACAACTTTGAATGGCTTCAAGTCCTCAGGTTGCCATAAAGAAAAATAAAAAGTATTCTTATCGTGTTTATATAGAGACTTCTACTTGGTGGCATAGGGCTTCAACTTGAAGTTTTCATTCATTTCTATTCATAGCTTTTTTCCACTATTTCATACCAGAATATGTCATTTCCAAGGTGTATATACATAGCTTTAGTTTTACTTATGTTAATTTCTAGTTCAATTTCATGGGGTATTAGCTGTTGGTTGTTATACCCGTATGATTATATAGTCATTATACCCGTATAACTATATAGTCAAAGGATATAATAAATTTGCAATTACGTTTGTGACGCAGAGAAGAAGGGGGGTAGATATAGACTCAAGTGTGTGGATCGGATCAGAATCGAAAAATAAATCGATTTAGCCATGTATGTCCGTCCGCCCGTCATCACGATAACTCAAAAAATAAAGGAGCTAGGATTATGAAATTTTCACAAATTCGTTTTTATGCAAAAACCGGAATTGCTATTTAAATCCAGCCATTTTGGTCCACCGGTTCGAGTACCTGCCATACAACTTCTAATTTTATATGAGCATTATTTTTTACCTATGGAAGCTGTGTGTCTGAAATTTTGCAAAAAATAGTTTAGCATAATGGCCAAGGCTACTGCAAAATTTGGTTGGTCTACTGCAAAGGGTTCGAGTAGCTGCCATACAACTCCTTCTTTATTATGAGCATTACTCTACACCTAATGAAGTTGGGTGTCTGAAATTTTGTAAAAAATAGTTTAGAGTAATGGCCAAAGTTACTACAAAATTTGGTTGGACTACTGCAAAGCGTTCGAGTAGCTGCCATACCACTCCTTCTTTTATATGAGCATTACTCTACTCCTAATAAAGCTGAATGTTTGAAATTTTGCCAAAAGTAAGTAACTACACTCTTCCTCGTTTAAATTTAATTTCATTTGTAACTTATACAATTTTAAAATTCTCCAAGCTATCCTTAAAATATCGAACATTATAGTATAGAATATATAACATAAACAAAATAAATAATATTACTTATCGAATTGACAACGAATTGAAAGTATTGAATGCACAACATTGGTGGGACCTAAGTGTTGGGATGGCAGATGCTATCTTCCTTAATTCAGCTTGCTTTACAACATTTACAACATTTAAATTTTTCACTACTACAACATTATATGCAACTCAACAGCAGCAGGTAATTGCGTTTTATTATATTAAGACTTTTTTATATTCAAATTAAATCATTGTACATTTTTATAATATATTTACTTAACTATCAGATTTTTAATAAGTATAAATATATAATAACTTATATCTGACCGATATAAAGCTCAGTGGTAAAGTGGCAGCTTTCAATCGAAAAGTCTCGGGTTCAAATCCTGGTTGGATCATATCTAATAAAAAAATAAAATGTATATTAAAATAATTATTCCAAATAATAAGAATTCCAAATGTCATATAGGCCAAGGATTAATATTATCAGGCAATATTCACTATTGTCTGGTACTACAAATAAATAAATAAATAAAATATGTAATAATTATTACGTATAAAAAAATATTAAAACACTAAAAAATAAATTTTAATAATACAAATCGTGACATGTTGTATATCTAAAAACTATAAAAAACATTAATTTAAAAATTTGACTACTGGTATCACACAAGAAAGGCATTCAACTATATTTTTTTTAACAATAAAAATCACTTTTATTTTTTGTCCTATTTCGCCTTCACTTTCAATTCTCTGAAATTTAAAAATAAAACGCCTACATAAAAAAATGACATTCCAAAATAAAAGCAGAGCCTGACTTGTAAAACTATAATATTAAAACCATGTTCTTTGTAGTATAGATAAAGATTTATTATATGAATTCCTTATATAATTGAATACGTATCAAATTAAAAAAAAAATTTCTAAAATTGCCATAGCCACTATTTAGTCACAATTTCTTTATTTTAAATCTAACCACAATCTTGAATTTTATTTAATTGTTCATATCTAAATCAAGATATAAATGAAAAAAAAAAAGAAAAAAAAACAAGAAATTTAACAAAAAAAAAAAAAATTGAGGTCAGGTTCACCACAAAAATTAAAATTTCCAAAAAAAAATTTATAAACAAAAGAAAAACAAAAAAAAATAGTAGAGTTAAAAATTAATTACTGCATTTTGATTGATGATTTAAGAAATATATAATATAAAAATTTTATCAAGACATATGTATTATATACGAATATTAAAATTAATTTTTTAATTGTTAATCTTGTAGATACAATTTTTCTATTTACTTTTTTGTTTTTTTTTTTTTTGTTTTTGCTAAATAGTTTTGTAGTAATTCAATTTTTTATTATGACCTTCTAAAAACCGCTTATTAAAAACTCATCAATTTTTTATTAAAAAAAAAAAAAATAAAACAAAATTTGCACCTCTGGTTAGGTTACTAAATAAATTTATGACATTTTTTTTTTTATTGATTAGAATTAAGTTGCACGTACATATATTCTATAAATTTTCTAATTTCAATATAATTCAGTTCAAAATCGGTTTTATTATTTTTTATTTTTATTTTTTAATTAATATAATGACTTTGTTTTTATACCAGTGCATACATTTATGGATCAGGTATATTAAAATAGCTCCTGCGTTTGTAACGCATTGATCTAGTCGAGCTAGATATAGTGTCAAGAGTACGTATTGGATCAGCATCGAAAAGTAAATCGATCTAGCTATGTGTGTCTGTTCTTTCGTGCGTCTGTCCGTGTGTCAGTACGATAACTCAAAAACCTTTAAAAGCTAAGGTTTTGAAATTCACACAAAGTCATTTTAGACAATTTCAACGTTCCTTATTGTTTTTGGTTAAATCGAACCAAGGCTTTGAGGAGCTGGCATATAACTGCTTTGCACCAATATGAATTTCTTCAAAACAAATTATACTGGCGGGATGAAAATTACACACGGTTAGTTACATAATAGAACAAGCACCTATATGAAGTTTCAAAATGTTACGACCTCATTTTCGAGGAGCTGTCATACAAAGTTAAGTAATAAGGCGAGTTACTTGACAAAGTTGGACATTACTCGAACCAACTTTTAAGGTGGGCCAAATTTTTGTTTTTTGTTTTTTTAATTTTTTTTTTTGTATTTATGGTTTATTTTTTAATCAAAAATTATAAGGCAGGTTTATTAATTACGGTTTATTTTATTTTATACATCATAGTGGGTAAGCACGGGTATCTAAAAGTTGACAAGGGCAACTATAATCTTCCTCGTTTTTCATGATTTATGAATGATCAATGTTAATAACAATAAATATTTCAAGTAATTTGGAAATGTTATTAACCCTTTAGTGGGCAATTTTTTGGTTTTTTTTTTGGTTTCTTAAGAAAACACTTATTCTACGGAAATGTATCTTATCGTTTACAAGTTTTGTTCATGAGAACTGACAGGAGTAATAACGAATAATTGTAAGATATTTATTATAATATATAAAACAGTATTTGTAAAATACATCCAACAGTTTTAGCGCGCTTATTTATGAATTTTTAATAAGATATTCCATATTAGTTACCATTTGTATATAATTTAGGATTAGTTTTATTGTAAGGGTCATATGGTTCATGTGCGTAGTATGTTTAAATCTGAACTTAAATATTAAAAAATAGAAAAAACTAGAAGTAAATTAATATGATTAAAAGTACTCCTGCCTGGAAAAGGGTTAATTGTTATATTGCAACAATAAATTTTATTAATGATTTAGGTATTATTTAATTTTAAAAGAAATATTTTATTACATATTTTACAGATTTTTAGTATTATTTTGATTATTTAAAGTAAGTTTTTGAAGTATGTTAAAGAAGTAAAATTTTTTCTATCATTATCTTGTTTTATTTAAAATTCTTTGTAATTGATGCTAGAAGACAGGATTTGATTTAATTTTTGTCAATTTACGGTGTTTACTTATGTATAAATTTTCTTATCCAATAAAATGTTTTTTTTTTATTTATCACTCCGCACAGAGATTTTCTACTGCTACTTTACGTTCTTCCATGCGAATTCTCTCCCCGTATTGAACGCTTGCGATCTGATTCCTTGGGGCTTACATTCCAAGACCATGCGACCTATGTTGCTGTGATATTTTTCTAGCGAATGATTAACACAGCTTCAATTTTTCGTTTTTTGTTGCTTCAATATGGGTTCTTCTCCTCTACAAATATTCTGCATATAATGCGTAGACATTTGTTAATGAATACTTGTAGTTTCTGGCTGATGATGTTAGATATCAGTCATATGTTTCGCTGCGATAGATATATTAACGGTTTTTACCCAAGCATTGACGGGTGTTTATCTATAATGCTTACAATCGTTCGAAAGCTGTTCTGGCTTTGTTGAGTCTGTTATTGACATATGCCTCCCCATACACGGTTTAAGTATTCCACTGGTAGTGTTTGAATATTCTAAATCTAGAGAGCAATAACTGAAGCTCCAAGTGATAATTATTTGCCGTTTCAAAACTTAAGATATTATATTATCTAAGACTATTATTAATAGGAATGGTTAG
This sequence comes from Dolichopus griseipennis, assembly GCA_963082915.1. Taxonomy (NCBI): domain Eukaryota; kingdom Metazoa; phylum Arthropoda; class Insecta; order Diptera; family Dolichopodidae; genus Dolichopus; species Dolichopus griseipennis. Next base: position 37,480,535 of record OY720441.1, on the reverse strand, counting down.
TGTGGATACGTCGGTTTAACGCCGGTATTTCTCTGGAGGAATTCACCGAAGTCCCTGCGATGCATAATTCTCTTATTATCCCAATTATTTGGCAGGGAACTTTTTTAATTTTAGTGCTCTCCATATCGCAATTTTTTTACAGTGCCAAAGGTTTTCTTAAAGACAACGAATAACAGGTAAACGGAAGACCGCCATTACGTTTATTGCTCGATTATAATTCGACGCGTATTTGCTTGATCTACATAGCTTTTGTGGAACGGAAGCCTACTTGCTCATAGCGTTACTTTGGTTCAATATTCTCGTGTTTTCTGCTACGATTGTTGCTATGATCTTGTACGCTGTATTGAGGATAGTGATTCCAAGCCTGATGTTACAATCTAAGCTTTTCTTCAATAATTTAACAATTGTACCCCGTTTCCAAGTTGTTTTTCTCTAATATTATTTCTTCTGCTTCTCTCTTTTCACAATTGCTTATTTTATACTTCCATTCTCGTGTGAAAAATCCAAGAGGTATATATCCGGCCACATATTTAATCAAATGAAGTACAGATATTTTTCAAAATATATAATCAAATTGTATTACAGGCAAATTAAATAAATTTGTACAGTTCATCCACTCCATTTAGAACATTTTTTTTCTTATTTTTTGCCAAGAAACTTAAAGGCAGATTTTCGCATTTCATTTTATCCATGAATAATTTCATCAAAAATCAATATATGCATAGCTTAATTAACAATTGGTACTTGAATCATTAAGTATACTCAATACTGCAATAGATTACAAGTTGTTAAATTTTTTTTTACAATAACTCTTAGAATTCCAAAAACGCTATTGTTCACAACCACTTGTATGTTTCTATTCAAATTCAACCATGAATTACACCCTAAACTTTTTTTTAATTCACTTAATTTATTATTTCCTGTTTCATATTATAATTCCAGTGTAGACTAGGAATGTATGAAAACTGAAACAAATTTTAAACTTGTCTTGTATGTTGTATTTGTTGATTTACAATTATTTTTAATTCACCATATCATATAATTCGATTAAAGTTTAACCTACTAAAAATATTTTATGAGTTGCTGCCCTCTAATATTTTTCTATTAATAATTATTATTAAAACTGGTTAAAAAAATTTTTCGATTGTAACTTTCATTAAGAAAAAAAAAAAAAAAAAATTCAGAATTGCGTAAAAAAACAAAATTTCGAACATTGAAAAACATGAAAATATTTCTGGGTGAAATTCTTGCTATTTCTTGTTTTTTTTTTTGTTTTTTTTTAACCCGCTCATAATCGTTTTCACCTAATTATGACGATAAGCTATTAATTTTAAATGCTGGTTTTTAGAGTTCGTGTTTGGTTTTTTATTTTCCAATTTGTTGTTGTTATTATTATAATTTTAATAAAAATTATATCTTAAAGATACGTTTACTGTTATTACTTAATATTTGACCAAATTATAATTAACGCTCCGAAATTTTGATTAGTACTATTATAAAAAGTTGTAATTTAAAAACTCAATCAATAATAACTATCATTTTAATATTTACTATATAACTACCGATCTATAGATCTATACGCTTCTGGTATAAAATAAATTAATTTATTAGTGTATATGTTTGTATATATTTAAGTACATATATAATATAATAATTATACCCTAACCATAATTTTGATCTTTCCATCATCTTATTTTTTTTTTTTTTTTTTGAAATTTTGAAGCCATTATCAATGATGGGTTTTTAAAAAAAAAAATAAAATAAAAACAAAAATAAAAACTTAAAAACAATAACAAAGTTTAACTATTAACTATTACTGCTTTGTTAATTTTTTAATTTGTTTTTGTGCTTATTTTTTTAAGATAGATCATCTTACTTTTGTTACTTTCATTTTTTTATCTTCTTTTTGTTTTTATTTTTTTTTTTTTGAAATTTTCTATTGATTCTACGGCAATACTTATACTATATAAGCAAATTATAATTTGCAATTCTTCAGTAAATTTTGCACTCAACTCAAAGAAGAAACAACTAGAAATTTTTTAAAATTTTACAAAACTAAGCGAAAACATGAAAGGATTTTTAGTAAGGATAACAACCAAATGGATTAATAAACGGATTATATTATCGAAACTTTATAACATTTGTTTTTTTTTTCTTGTTTTATAGGTCATTTTATTATCTGTTGGATTAGCAGTGGCTGCTCCACAATACAACTATGCACAACCAGGCGGTGGTAACTTCGGTGGTATAAGCGGAGGTGGATTCGGCGGATCATTAGGAGGTGGTGGTGGTGGTTTTGGTGGTTCATCAGGTGGTGGTGGTGGTTTTGGTGGTTCATCAGGTGGTGGTGGTGGTTTTGGAGGATCATCAGGTGGTGGTGGTTTTGGTGGTTCTTTCGGCGGTAGTGCTGGAGGATTTGGTGGTGGTAGTGTTGGCGGTGGATTTGGTGGTTCTTCTGGTTTTGGTGGTGGACATGGTGGTTCTCAACAAGCCGTTGTTACAAAACAATTTTTAATTCATTCAGCACCACAAGAACAAGATGAAATTGGTGGTGACAAAGTTATTAATTTAGGACCAGGACATAAACATTACCGTGTTGTATTCATTAAAGCACCACATCAAGGTGCTCAAGCTGGTAAAGTAAGATTTGTTGCACCAGCCAATGAAGAAAAGACTGTCATTTATGTATTGAGCAAGAAAACTGATTTGGCTGATATTCAAGCTGATGTACAACAAGCCCATTCAGAACCAGCCAAACCAGAAGTTCATTTCATCAAATACAAGACACAAGAAGAAGCTGCACATGCCCAAAGAACTATTCAAGCCCAATATGATTCAATCCAAGGACAAGGACAAATTTCTGATGAAGGTGTTGCTCCAATCAGCTCAGTTATCGGTGCTTTGGGAGATGGTGGTCATGGAGGTGCTAGTGGTGGACATGGAGGTGCTAGTGGTGGACATGGAGGTGGATTCGGAGGTGCTAGTGGTGGCGGTATTGGTGGTGGTTTCGGTGCTGGAAATGCTGGTGGTGGTTTTGTTGGTGCTGGTAGTGGTTCATTTGGTACAACCAGTACCGGTGGAGTTAGTGGATCATATTTACCTCCAACCCATTAAAAAAAAAAAAAATTTAATTTTGGAACTAGACTGACTCGAATCTCTTTTATTGTTTGTTTAAAAAATTTCAATGTTGTTTTTTTTAAATTTATATGCATTTTGTTACTTATCAAATAAAAAAAAAAATTAATTAATATATTTAATGTATATTTTGTTTTTTTTGCAATTATTTCTCAAATGGTTATTCAGTTCCACGTACTCTATTAGTATGTGACTAATTTAACTCATTAAATTTACGGGTCAACGTTGGTCAAAAGATCTTAAAAATTGGAAAAAAAAACATACCATTACTAAATTGTTTTAGAAATTATCAAGTTATAGTAATCAGTTTACTATTACTATGATTAAAAATTTAACATTACATCACAATTTGGGAATTTCCAAAATAAAATTAAATAATTTCTTTATAATTTAATCTTATTAAATCTTTTCATGTGTAAAATATATAAAAAATTTTCAGTAAATTTGGATAATTTTAAAAATAATAATTAATCAAATTACGATTTTCAAAATTAAGAAATAATTTATAATTATTTTGTTTAAGTTTTAACGTTTCATATTTAATTAATCTTCGTAAATTTTCACTTAATCTCAGACATCAAATGAGGTAATAAATGACTGTACTGTTATTAAATTACTGTTATTAGAAACAATAGTTAATTCCAGTTGTTCGAAAGTGTAATTATAATTGTTTATAAAGAAAATTTTTACTTAGTTTTAAAAAAATGCAGAGCTCATACTGTGTTATATTATTTATAATGGGACTCCATGGATGCCCTTTAATCCCTTATTCTATATTAGGGTTATATAAAAAAATTATTGAATTTTAAAATGTGTTCCATAACAGTCGACTGTATCACTAAATAACTTTTGACAATGCCTCTATGTGTAAGTTTTTAGTTAATATGAAACAATAGTTGCAATAATTTGAAGAGATTCTTTAAAAATAGTTTTTGCAAAGGCAGGTCTTCTCTTCTGGAAAGAAAGCAAAACTGAGTATTTGAACTAATTTTGAACTAATTAATTAAAATCTAAAAATAGATTTCTTTCAACAAAAAATTTTTAGAAATGCGCACCAAATCTAACAATATTCTTCATCATAACTAAATGTTGTGCATTTTCAAGATACGAGCATTGCAAAATTTTTCATAGGCCTTGATATTTAAGCTGTTAAGAGATGAACATCTGTTTTCATGATAATCATTTCTTATTGAAAAACTCGGATATGTGATTTTTTAGGAAAGGTTTGTTCTCTACCTGATTAATTAGTAAAATCTGCTGTAAAAACTGAGAAGAGCGATTGTTGAGGTGACTCTGAGATCATTGATAAGACAGAAAGCTCTGTCTTGCATTTTATCAATGGATTCCATATTTCCACAGTAGGTATAGCGTAGAGCTAGCTACCAAGTATATTAAATTTCGTTGTTTGCTTCTTCCTGGACAATTTTAAACTGATTTTAAGTTTAAGTATAAATTTTTTGTTAAATCTAGTTTTTTAACCATTTTTTTTATTCCTACATAAATTTTGTGTTGTATAACAAATATAAAATTTTTCACTGTTGTTTAAATCACGATTGAAAATACTCTTATTATGGTATGATCTTCATATTTTGCAAACATTGATTTTTGTACAAAACTCTGTTTTTTTAAAGGCATAATAATAAATAAATAAATAAAAATGAATATTTTTTTTATTATACAAGCTAAAAAAAAATATATATATATTTAATTTGATGAGTGTTATAATTTGATTCAAAACCTTTTCAAATATACAAGGTAAAAATGTATAACACCAAATAAACCGATTAATCATGATTCATTTAGTTGAAATATTGCTTTTATTTATTTGATAAAAGAAAGTTATATTGATTATTTGCAAAATTTTTTATATTAATTTTATTAAAAAGTTTTAATTAGTCTTCCGGTTTAAGAGTTCGGAAATCAAAGTAAAAGGGATCAAAGAGATTTATAACTTTAATAATTTAAGCCTGCTGAAGCCATCTATTGATAGTGCCGTATTACTTTTCTCAATTGGTTTCACTAAAGGAGGGGTTGCATGCACATCCTCATTCAACATTAGACTAATGAGTTTATGATGTTTTTGAATATTTTTTACTTTTAAAAAATCTTGGTTTTTCAACTGTTATGCATGACTTCTTTCCTAATAAAGTTAATAAAAAATGTTGTATTCATTTATTGCAGGCTTATCATAACCCATATTCATCATACTTTTGACCTGTATTTAAAAGTGTAAATAGTAATGAAACCGTGCGATTGTACTTATTCTTATTTATACATCATTTTATGTGTTATATTACTGCATGGGTCATCTGAAATTAAGAAAAACGAAGAATAGTGTAGAGTTGACTATATGTCATATCTAGGACACTCACATAAATTGAATAAGACATTATATCAACCGATTAGTTACTTATTAGACTTTGAGTTATGTGTAACAAAAATATAAGTTGTAGGGCAGATTCTTGAACCTCTTGTACAACACCAACTACATTTTGTGCAAACGTTGGCCATTAATCTTAATTACTTTTGAGAAAACTTCAGGCGCCCAACTTCATTAGGTATAGAATATTGCACATATAAATAAAGAAGTTGTATTTCAACCACCTCGAATCCGTTAAGCATACTGGCTGTATTTAAAATTCAAAAACGATTGTTAAGTAAAAAAATTAATTTGTGAAAATTTCAATGTTCTAACTTCTTTGTTGGATGGACTCCAATAAAGCAGCAGCGATTAACTTTTCGATTCTAATCCGATCCATACACTTGAATCCATACGTACCACCTGTTTAAAGCGTCACAAATGTAATGTCAAATCTAGTATATCTCTGGAGCTACATACGTTCATAACGTTATAAATAAGTACTATTTAATAATTTTTACATATCATTGTAAATTTTTGTTCTAGTACTAAATATGAATACGATGTTTTAATGTTCTCGTGGTTGTTTAACGAAACTTTTATTATAACTCAACTAAATCTAATCTGTCTAAACTACTCTATCTGACTTATGTGAAACCAATACTTCAGTACGCTTCTACATTAGCAGTATTGGATCTATCCAAAAACGTTTCTAGAGCCATTATCTTAGGTCTGACCAGTTTAGTTTGCCTAGTTATACGAGCAGGCTTAGTTTGGTTTAAATTGACTCTTTTGAGAATCGTAGAGTTATGACTGATGTAATTTTGGAGAGAGATTGCCTTGTTTTTTTTTCTTTTCATTTAAAAAAGATTTTATTTGACATGGAACTTGGTGATTACCTTGCATATGCCACTTAGGTATATCCAAAAAAAAGAATAATAATAATAATAGATTGGAATTGGTCGTGGGACTTATTATTATTAACACATTTTGCGATCACTGTTCTTCGATATTTTTGAATTTTTGTTTTATATAATTAGTATTTATCTTAGAATATGCAGTACTTGAGAGCTTTCATAAACCACGATGTCCATTAAAAATTACAAGCCTCGAATGGATTTCAATGCTTTGATTTTTTCAAACTTCTTTAAGTATTTGTTTGGCTTGTTCAAATTAAATTTATTTTCCAAAAAAGAAATGAAATATAAAAAAAAATGTTAATACAATAATATGAAAACTAATACTTACATTTTTGTTTAAGATTATTTTATTTTATTAATTAATAAATCATTCCATATTAACAGTTGTTAGGAAATTTTTCTCGTATATTTCTAAAAGTATACCATTTTGCGAAAAATTGCATGTTTTTTTATGGTTTTGCAAAATTGACTTATATGACAATTTAACCTAGATCAAAACCATTTTTCTTTTTTTTTTTATGTATTCGTCTGGTGCCAGAGCATGTTTTTGTCAAAAAAACTTTTAATTCGAATTAATTTTGAACAATTCAATAATTTTTCATTTATTGTTATTGTAATCATCATGTCAAAATATTTTTGTTTTTGCAAAAAAAAAAAAAAACAACGCAAAAAACTTTTTCTATCTCTTTCTTCTTTAAATTCATTTTTTTTGGTGTTTTTCTTATTTAATTTTTGCAAATTCTACGCTCTTACCGTACAGTATATTAAAAATAATTAACTGTTATCAAAATTTGAAGCTTTTAATTTGAAAAAGAAGAAAGATGCAACGACAAAAAAGACAAAGAAAAAAACAAATTTGGGTATTAAAAATATGACAGGGTACCATTGTTCAATTTTAAATACTTGATACTTTATTGTCTATATTAGACTGACAAACTTTAAATAAAAAGAAAAACAATAACAATATATCATGCCATTTATAGAAAAAAATTGTATTTTTTACTTTCATTTTGAAATTTTTCTAAGACAAAGTTTTCGTGTATAAAAGTCAGTTAAAATATTGGAATCTTCAGTAAATCTTTCGACAACTTCAAAGAAGAAACAACTTTTTTTTAAAACTGTAATTTTCAAAACACATTTTAAACGGAATCATGAAAGGATTAATTGTAATAATAACTTTGACTCAGCTGTATTATAACAACAGTTCTAAATTTTAAAAATACATTTTTCAGATTCTAGTCATAACAATAAGTGCAACGTTGGCAGCACCACAATACAATTATGCCCAACCCTCTGGATCTAGTAGTTTTAGCAGTGTGAATAGAGGATTTAATGGTGGTTTTGGAGGAGGTTTTGGTGGTTCATCAGGAGGTAGTGCTTCTATCGGTGGTTCTTTTGGTGGTAGTTCTGGTGGATTTAATAGTGGTAGTGTTGGTGGTGGATTCAGTGGTGGTTCCGGTTTTGGTGGAGGTTTTGGTGGCAGCAGTTCTGGCTACTCACATGCTCCACAAGAACCAATTGTTACAAAACAATTCTTCATTCATTCAGCACCAGAAGAACAAGATGAATTCGGCGGAGACAAAGTAATAAATCTAGGTCCAGGACGTAAACATTATCGTGTAGTATTTATTAAGGCACCACATCAAGGCGCACAAGCTGGTAAAGTAAGATTTATTGCACCAGCCAATGAAGAAAAGACTGTCATTTATGTATTGAGCAAGAAAACTGATTTGGGTGATATTCAAGCCGATGTACAACAAGCACATTCAGAACCAACTAAACCAGAAGTTCATTTCATCAAATACAAGACACATGAAGAAGCTGCACATGCTCAAAGAACTATTCAAGCTCAATATGATTCAATTCAAGGTACATCACAAATTTCTGATGAAGGTGTTGCTCCAATTAGTTCAGTTATCGGTGCTTTGGGAGATGGTGGACATGCTGGTGCTGGTGGAGCTGGTGGATTTTCAAGTGGTCATGGTGGTGCTGGTGGCTTTTCAGGTGGTCATGGTGGGACTGGTGGCTTTTCAGGTGGTCATGGTGGCTCTTCCGGTGGTTTTATTGGTTCTAGTTCCAATACTTTTGGAACATCTGTTGGTAGTGTTGGTGGTTCATATTTACCACCAAGTTATTAAAAGTTCATTGTAGACTGAATTTAAATTCTTTTATGAATATTAATTATGTTGTTGTTAAAATTTATTACTTTTGTACTTTTTGTACAAATAAAAGTCAAATAAATACAGTTATTTAAAAGTTTAAATTTTACTTTTTTGTTATTTAATAAATTTTAACTATTTTTTATTAAATTTCTTTGACTTTTGCGAAATTTTAGAACCCTATATGTTTTAGCTTTTAAGCCATCTTGCAGGATGACAAACAGAGGCAGACATATTGACTTATCTTCTTAATTCTAATGCAATTCGATCCGAATTCTAATGCGAGACGATCTTATACCTTAGTCCTTTAAGCAAAATACTATACCCTTATAACTTCGTTCATATGAATTTTGGCTGATGTTGTTATTATAACTATGTATACCTAAATATATTGGATAAACTTAAAGGAATTAAAAAACCATTTTGAACCTTTTTTTTGTTTAAATTTAGAAAATAATAAAGTAATCTACGAATTGCTTACGTTACGGATGAAATGTTGAGAACATCATACATTTGATTTTAAAAGCTGAAAATAAATAGAAATATTATGAAAAAATAAGTTTAAGGAACTTCTTAAACTTGTACATAATTCAAATAATAGCACTTCAGCAGTTTTTCCATATTTCAAAAAAAATCTTTCAAATGCAAAGATTTTAAACCAATTACTACAAAGCCGTCTTTTTTAAATTCTGTTAAAACTAGTTCATAATTTGGAAAAGTTTTTAGCCTCTCCCAAAAAATTTATAATAACAATTAAGAGATTCTTTAACATATTTTGAAATTCATTCAAAATGGTTTTGAATTTGTAAGTTTCTACTGTATTTAGTTGACGTCTGATCAGGTGTTGGGTAGTTGCTTTACAATTTTTAAACCCAGTGAGTATATTTCAAAAAGGGATGGTGTCATAATTCCAAAAAAAAAATTCCAAATTTACAAAAATTCCAAAGAAAGAAAAAAATAATTCTAAAAAAAAAATTCCAAAAAAAAATTTCAAGAAAAAAAAAATCCACAAAAAATATTTCCATAGCTTTAGCGAACAAGAATTTTAGAGTTTGTTACAAAATCAGGATTATACGCTTTTTCCAGAATATTTATATATATGTATACATGAGATTCTGAATTAGGAGGGATTTTAGAGTTGGGTTCAAAATCATGGTTTAAATAATTTGTTTAGCGGGGGTTTGGGGGCGGCAGCCCCCACTATTTTTAAATTTTATTTAATAAATCATTTATTTATATTGCTGTTTTTAAAAAATAGTTTGTCATTAAATTTTGATTTTTGGAATTTTTTTTTTTGGAATTATGAAAATGGAGTTTCGGCAATGGAATTTTTTTTCAAAAATAATATCTCTAGAAACATGAATATTGAACCAAGGAAGTTTTTTTGTAAAATTTTAAATTGAAAAAGATTAATATAAAAAAAGATCTATTCGTTTGCTTCTCTAATAAGCTTTATAAATATATATATATGTATTTTAATAAGCTAAAAACTGCAGACGGTTAAAATGTGTTTTTAGGAGGAGTTAAATCTCTGGAAAAAAGTATGATCCTTTTAGAAAATATGAATTTAGAAAACTTATTTTTTGTATTTATGTGTAAAAAATAAAAAGAAAACAAATGAGGAAAAAAACCATATATTATATATATAAAAACGATATTTTATATATAAGAATATACATAAAAATAAATGATAATATTATAATTTAGTTATTTCATTAGTTTATTAATTATGACTAATAGTGAAATCAACACTTAGAATATAATCCCAATGCACTCAAGAAAACCTGTTAACAAGTGCGAAATATAATGTTGGAGCTTCAATGTTAACGTTTAATTTTGGAAAAACTTACACTGGTAAATAAGTTTCTGTTTTATAAAAACATAAAAGTCTTAATTTTTAAGACCTAGTAGCCGTGGGGAACGTTCTCTTTTAAATTTAAGAAAAACCTTTAACACATGTTGAAATATAATACTGCAGCTTTAAATTTTGTATATTTGTAAAAAAATTTTGGACAGGTATTCAAGTTACAGGTGTTTAAAAATAGCAGAATTTCAATTTTCGAGTCCTTATAGCTCCTAAATATGGGGCTTAAAAAAAATTTTTGTAAACCGACTCCTACTTATTTCTGACGATCTAATTTCTCCCAAAATTTCAATCCCTAGCTTGACCGTTCAGAAGATATGTGTGGCTAAAAACTTTGCAAACATTGGGTTTTACATAAAGGTAAATTTTTGTACCGTATGGCAACATACCCATGTACCCAAACATTTGTTTATTTAAAAATTTACAAAGTTTATAGAACCAGCTATCTTTTGCCGTTTTCAGATTGAAAATACACTTAACAGAACTCTTGTTATAACAATTTAAAAATAGGGCTTTTTGAAAGTTTGGGGGACTGCTTCGTAACGGGTGGGGCTATAAAAAAAAATTCTTCTACTAAATTAATTTTTCTTGTAATATATACCCGTGGTTAAAATTCCTTTACTCTATTTCAAACGGTGTAAAAGTTTTGTAAACATACGGACGGACAGAATGAAGCTGTAGAGGCACATTTTTACAAAATTTTTTGAAAATATTCTAAAAATGTGCTGTTACCATTCCACCACAGTATCAACCACTTTTACAGGAAAATCATAATGTGAAATTTCTTTCAAAGAATTTTTACATATGAACATAATAATTTTTATCAAAGTAATATAACGTTTAATAATTCTAAGTTTTTTTTTTATCATACATAACTTTACCTAACGCTATTTATTTAAAATAAAGTAACAGGTTATTCTGTTGATAATTTCTAACTAAGATTTTTAAAAGATTTCAATACCTATACACATTAATTTTATTATCTATCAGTTATACTTCATATTTTTCCAGTTTAAATTTTGCAACGAGGAAGATTATAGTTGCCCTTGTCAACTTTTAGATACCCGTGCATACCCACTATGATGTAAACGGTTATTTATTTCCCTTATGCTATTACATATATTACAAAATAAAATAAAGAAAAAATATTTTTTTCAATATATACTTTTATTAAAGTAGAACTAGCCCCCTAAAATGTAGAAAATAAAAAATGAAGGTAGATGTTGGGAATTTGTTACTGTGTTAATATAAAAGTAAATTTTTGGTATAAGAAACAGTTATTTCAATGTTTGAAAACTTTTAAGCTTAAAATATTGAAAATTTTGATTAACCAAATAGTAGATCATTTGCATTTAAAAGTGTTTAAATATAAAGTCAATTGTTGAAATGAGAGGCAGTTCTTCTTTCAGTTATTCTGAATCCTTAACTTTATATTTTTCTTCAAAATTTCGAAAACCAATTCAAAAATTAGTTGTCAACATTTTTTAATTAAGGTTTTGAATATATGTTTTCATTTTTAAAGAAACTTGATATAGGTATGTATACAAATAGGTATTCATATTTTATTTGATAGTAATTTTTATGATCATTTCTATAACGAATAATAAAACGATATTACCTATACATAGTTCTTTGTTTATGGTATTTTACAATTTTTCTGCATACATATATGTACATACATATGCTCATAATAATATAACAATAACATGATTGAATATCTAATTTGAATGTCATTAATGAAAAATATTTACTTAAATATTTTTTGCTTACATTTGCAAATATATACACCAAAAACAAAATACGCACTCGCTTATTCATATAAGATTATTATGATTATCTTACACATTATACTATAATTTATACCTATACATATATTGCATATTCGAAGTTGTATGGCAGCTCCCCAAAATGAAGCCGTAACATTTTGAAACTTCATATAAGTGCTCGATAGTTTTGATGAAATTCATATTGGTGCAAAGAAGTTGTGTGGCAGCCGGATGGACGGAAAGACACACATGTTGATTTGATACGAACCCTTGACACTATATCTAGCTCGTCTAGATCAATCTGTTATAAACGAAGGAGCAATTTTAATATACCCGATGTTATATATGTATGCACGGGTATAAACATCATCAACAAGGGCAAATCTAAAAAATTTTATACATTAAAGCAATATAAAGAGAGATATTAAATTTTGACGTTTTGGAATTCGAGTTTTGGAAATCATAAAATTGTTTTAAAACAATAAAATCGGATCAAAAAACTTTCAATGGCAAAATTGTAGCTCTTTATTTGTGTAATTAATTTTATTTAATAATTTTTTTGTGCTTATTTTGGTTTTCTAAATATTCGCAAAAAAGTTGAAAACTACCATAGAAAAGTGTAAGATATTAACATCAAGATCATATATATGAAATTTGAAAACATTCCGCTCCGTTTTTTGGGTTTTTGCGCACCGCAGCAATATATACCTATATTAAAAAAATCTCATTACTCTTCCTATTTACAGTTGAAAAGTTTGTATTCATGTTTATATAAACCTTTCTTTTGCGAAATACATTTTTTATAGAACGACCATTTTCATAAAATAATGCAATAATTTTAACACGCTGTTTTGATGTTTACCACTTTTTTTTTATAAATGACAAACCTTCAACTGTCAAAATGACATATAATATAAATGTGTTCAATGTTTGAAGTGTTCATAGGCACCTAATTTTGAAAAATCAATCTGAAAGACCCTTTATGCTCGGATCAGTTTTTCAAACACAATATCCTGAAAATAAGAGATTGGAATAAAGATAGGAAAACCTTTTTTACCTGTTATTTTATTAAAACTAGCCACAAATTTTTCATAAAGGTTTGCATAGAGAAAAATAACTCGATTATATATTTTAATGATTTCTTACTTACTATATATGTCCATTAAAACTTCATGTCGAATTGAAAAATATCAATTTATTTTGAGATATTTCCACTATGAAAAAGTTCTGATAAAGCAACAACTCAAAACTAGTCAATTCTGGGTAAGCGTATACTGGTAATTGGCAATTGCAGTATTTCAAATTAATACGCAATCATTCGTTTTGGAATTTTCAACTAAAAGTTATAAAAAAAATAAAATAAAAAAATCAAAAATATACAAAAGTCTTCTCGAATTTTAATATTTCTTTTAATTTTATCTCCAAAATTTTGCATTTTTTCTATCTCTTTCTTCTTAAAAAAAAAACTTTTTATTGTTTTTTTTTTTTAATTTTTTGCAAATTCTACTCTCTTGCCATAATATATTTGAAATAATTAATTGATATCAAAATTTAAACTTTTTAATTAATAAAAAAAAGAAAAACAAAAATGCAGGGACAAAAAAACAAAGCAAAAAAAACATTTTTTAGGTATTAAAAAAATGACAGGGTACCATTGTTTAATTTTAAATAGTTGAAGTTGTTGTCTACATTTTAGACTAGAAAAAAATTAGTAAAAAACAATAACAAAATATTATGCCAGTTTAGAAAAAAAATTAATTTTACTTTCATTTAGAGTTTTTCTAAGTTAAAGTTTTCGATATAAAAGTCGGTTAAAGTTTTGGAATCTTCAGTAATTAATTCAACTACTTCATAGAAGAAACAACTATTTTTCTTCAATAAATTTTAAAACACATTTTAATCGTTATCATGAAAGGATTTATTGTAAGAGCATCTATAATTGAAACTTACTTTAAAATCATTTCTCAGTTAAAAATATAAAAACTATTTGTAGGTTCTAGTCTTATCAATAAGTGCAGCATTGGCAGCACCACAATATGATTATGCCCAACCATCGGGATCCAGTAGTTTTAACAGTGTGAATAGAGGATTTAGTGGATCTACAGGCAGCTTTGGAAGTTCATTAGGTGGAAGCGGTGCTTTTGGTGGTTCTTTTGGTGGTAGTTCTGGTGGATTTAATAGCGGTAGTTTAGGTGGTGGATTTAGTGGCGGTTCTGGTTTTAGTGGCGGTTCTGGTTTTAGTGGAGGTTTTGGTAGCGGTAGTAATACTGCTTACTCACAAGGTTCACAAGAAGCTATTGTGTCAAAACAATTCTTCCTACATTCAGCACCAGAAGAACAAGATGAAATCGGCGGAGATAAAGTTATTAATTTAGGTCCAGGCCGTAAAAATTATCGTGTTGTGTTCATTAAGGCACCACATCAAGGTGTACAAGCTGGTAAAGTAAGACTTATTGCACCAGCTGATGAAGAAAAGACTGTCATTTATGTATTGAGCAAGAAAACCGATGTATCAGATATTCAAGCTGATGTTCAACAAGCACATTCAGAACCAACTAAACCAGAAGTTCATTTCATCAAATACAAGACAAATGAAGAAGCTGCACATGCTCAAAGAACAATTCAAGCTCAATATGATTCAATTCAAGGTACATCACAAGTTTCTGATGAAGGTGTTGCCCCAATCAGCTCAGTTATTGGTGCTTTGGGAGATGGTGGACATGCTGGTGCTGGCGGAGCTGGTGGATTTTCAAGTGGTCATGGTGGTGCTGGTGCTGGTGGAGCTGGTGGATTTTCAAGTGGTCATGGTAGTGCTGGTGGATTTTCAGGTGGTCATGGAGGTGCTGGTAGCCTTTCAGGTGGTCATGGAGGTTCTTCCGGTGGTCATGGCGGTTCTTCCAGTGGTTTTATTGGTGCTAGCTCAAATTCTTTTGGAACATCTGCTGGTGGCGTTAGTAGTTCATATTTACCGCCAAATCATTAGAAGTTCAAAACAGACTGAATTTTAATTCTTTTATGAAAATACGTTGTTGTTAAAATTTATTCCGTTTTTACTCTTTGTATAACTTACAGTCAAATAAATACAGTTATTTCAAAAGTTTAAATCTTATGTTATTAAAATTAATTATATTAATGATGGTAAGTATATATATATTTTATAAAAATGAGTTAGTTAAAAGAGGCATAGTTTGAATACAAATATCAAATTGAAATAGAAAATTGAAAAAGCATGATGACAAATTCCAAAAATTGTTTGGTAGTGATGCTAAATTTTGGTTAGGTTCCAATCTTTATTCAAACATTTTCTGTGTTAATCTGAATATCGTTTCAATTGCAGCTGTCAGGAATTTCTTAGCAAATTGAAAAGTTCCAAATGGCAATAGTATACATTTCTATAAATTTTTGTGAAAATCAACCAAAAAAACTAAAAAAAGAAACAAAAAATTTAACCAACGTAAGTTTAAAAATATGTCATGATTTACCATCAAACTTGTTCTTATCTCAAAAAAACCCGTCTCTCTATTTGTAGTTTCAATCTCGTTGCTTATTTAATTTTGAAGTAATCAGCTATCCAAATAATGCTCCAAATATTTTATAACTTTGTATTTTTGTTTTCACTATTTTTCTGTTGTTGATTTTCAATGGCATTTACTATCCTAAAATGTAGGCCTTGCGACGCATTGTGGATCTATTTGCTAATACATTTTATTAATTTATAGGTAAATTATTTATTTTATCTGTATCAGTTATTTTATATTTTTGGAACTTTATATATTTGGTTATCCAGGGGACGTTGTAAATTATTTTTCAATCAATGTTTTTCCCCAATTGAATATTTATTACTAGTGTGGGAATCAAACTGCCATTCTCTCGATTACGAAAACCATTACCCTATTTCTTACCAAATTTTAATTTGCTCGCTTTGTATTTACATTCTAATCTTGCTTATAATAATCTCCAACTTTGTGAATGCATCATTCTTTTACATTTGTTTTTAGCACATTTTAAAAAAATTTTGTAAAAATGTGCCTATATGGTTTCACTCTGTCCGTCCGTCCGTCCGTCTGTCCGTATGTTTACAAAAAATTTTAAATCGTTTGAAATAGAGAAAAGAAATTTAAACCACAGATAGGTATTGCAAAAAAAATAATTTCTTGGAAGAACTTTTTTCTGTAGCCCCACCCGTTACGGAGCTACAGCCCCTCAAAGTTGGAAGCAGCCCTACTTTTAAATTGTTATAAAAAGAGATCTGTTTGGTGTATTTTCAATCTGAAAACGGTACAAAATAGCTGGTTTTATAAACTTTATAAATTTTTAAAAGGCAAATATTTAGGCTTGTCATACGGTACTAAACTTTATCATTATGCAAAACTCAATTTTTGCAAAATTTTTGGGCCACACATATCTTTTAAATGGTTCAAGCTAGTGTTAAGAAATTTTAGGAAAAGTTAGATCCTCAGAAATTAGTAGGAGTCGGTTAACAAATTTTTTTTGTCACGTCCCCTGTTTAGAAGCTATAAGGGCTCGAAATTTGAAATTTTGCTATTTTTAAACACCTGTAACTTAAATACCTGTTAAAATTTTTTTTTACAAATATACAAAATTTGAAGCTTTAGCATTATATTACAACATATGTTAAAGGTTTTTCTTAAATTTGAAATGGTTTCTTTAAATTGAAGAAAGTGTCTCTCAGTTTTAACCATTTTCGTTTAAATAGTAAAATTCTTTTTGTAAATTGCTATCAAATAGTAATATTAGGTTTTAGCATATTCAAAATGGTTACATACATTTATAGGCCACTACCCAAAGGTACATTGTCAATTTCAACAGGTTTTCAAAATAATTTAGGGTAAATTTGAAGACTTTCAAAAGTTTGTGAGTGTTTAAATTCTGTTTTAAAAACTATTGGACATCTTAAGGAAAATGACCTGTATTTGTCCATTATAAATTGTCTAACCTAACTGGAACAAAATTTTTAAAGTTCATTGTATTAGATGCAATAAAACAATATGATTCAAATTTAAAAAAATAACTTATCTATTATAAAATAAATTACTTTTATTAATAAATTTTTTTTTTCTTAAGTTTAAGTTTAAGAAAATTAAACACTTGAATTCTTCGTACTCGCATTTTTTGTTTTTAAATTAACCATAAAATAAACAAAAAATATTATAAATTTCTTCCCAACATTATAATTTACCTTAAACGATTCAAAGTAATCAAACACAAATTACAGATCATACATGTCAAAATTTAGCTTATAGCAGACATAGTGTCACAGATTGAGTCCAACATAATAACATTAAAAAAAAAAAAAATTAAAAATAAAATGAGAAATAAAACATAAATTCATCTATTCTTGCTTCATTTTTATATCCGTAAAAAAAATTGTAGAGGTATTATGTAACTGATCTAAATATGATTTTCCTTATTTTTAAAATATTACCCTTATAATGACACTCTGAAATAATAAAAAAATAAAAACTAGAACGAAGCTAATATTGATCTAAAACTAAAGACCAATTCGTATAGAGAAAGATCATTGGAACTTCTTAAAGAAAGTCCAATATTTTATACAAAACCATTGTGAAGTAAAACTAAGTAATTGTTCAAGCATGTGGAGACTCTAGCAACGGTATAGTATAGATATCTTGAACTGAAGCCTGGAAGAAATTATAACAAGACACCACTGCTGCCTCTATTTGAACAATAATGTATTCGTTAAGGAACCAACTTTGTATGGGGGAAGTTTCGGGTTCAAACCCCGGTAAGATTATATAAAAAGAAATATCGTAATTGTAGATGAATATCGTAATAGTTTAACTAGCAATACAAAATAAATATTATATATAAAACATAAATAACTCATGAATATAGAAGGCGTACACTTTATTTTTTATTCCTTTTCTCGTTTACGGAGTATAGGGCATTAACCAAGTCTATTTAGATTAGGCTTCAGTTCTTTAATCGTTATATTAACTAAGCCGTTGATTACTCGACCTTAGCTTTTGTTAATTAGTTTTATTTATTACGATATTAATTATAAAATTTTACGATAATTTTTTTATTAGATATAATCTGACCGGGATGGCGTAGTGGTAAAGACGCCGCCTTATATGTGGAAAGTCTCGAGCTCAATTTCCACATATAAGGCGGCGTCTTTACCACTACGCCATTGGTCAGATAAAGATACTTTAGCAATGGTATTCTAATAATCTTAAACAATAACGGCTAAGTTATCAACGACTTTTTGAAAAAAGTGATTAATGAAACTTAAGATAAGTCTAAATGCCAAATGGAACAAGAATAATAAAAAACCAATAAAAAAATAATTGCTGGAGTCAGCTTATGCTGCAAATCAATGTGGTAAGCAAACATTGGTCTATGCTAATTCTTCAGTTGTTCGTTTAACAAGCCTTACTCTACTAAATTTATATATTGGATTAAGGAAAACTTACTAGAGACTAATGTTCTTATACAGAATTGGACTAAATAAATTTTATATAAAATTACTATTAATTACTATGACACAGTAATTAGGACTTAAGAAAGTCCACATTTAGAAAGTCTTAGATTTTAATTAAAAAATTCTTTTGATTCATATTAAAATTTTTATTATGCCATCTCTTTGTTTCCAAAGACAAATTATAGCTGATTTAAGTTCAAAACCAGATATCAGTTTTTTTGACTATACAGGGATTTGAATTCGGCCCATAAAAATAAGTTCGTACTATACTGTGCCACTTAATTGTTTAATTTACTGAAGAGTTAATTAGAGACTCGTTTAAATCAACGAAAATTAAATTAGCATTGAATTTCAGAATAAATACAATGGGACACAATTTAGATTAACAATTTCCCTACTAATGATTTGATCTAATAGTTGTCTGTAACTTTTTAGTTTTTTCTTCATTTTCTCCTATAATTACATTTTACTTAAAATTTTTTAATTAAATACAGGTACAACCTTTTGCTATTTTTTTCTTTTCTTTTGTATTGTTTCGTTTTTCTTGTAACTATTGAACTAAAATTGGAAGTCCATCAATTATTATTTCTTCACAGTTTCTTGACATCCAAAAAATTAAATTAAACATACAATTTTTGGCAGATCATTATTTCTAGACAAAAAAAAAAAAACAAAAATGTTGAAAAAAATAAAGAAATTACAGTTTAAAGAAATTTTTTTTTTTTTTTTAAATAATTTTTTTAAATTTAATAGAGTAAAAATAATTTCGACTTTCATTTTGTTTCGTATATATAAGTCAGATCATTTTATGAGATATTCAGTAGATCTTAAACCTAATTCGAAGACATAACAACTTTACAATTTAACCTAAGCAAAAACATGAAAGGATTTTTAGTAAGGATTATTAAGGATAACAATAAAAGATATTTTAAAAGGATTTCTCAAATTCTCAAATACATTAAGACTTAAAGTCATCAGCTAACATTAATAAGAACAAACTAATTTGGATACATTTCTTATTGAAATTTTTTCAAAAAAAAATTCAAACAAGCCAAAGAACATTGTTTTTAATAACATTATTTTTTATTTGTAGGTCTTATTATTAACCACAAGTGCTGCTTTAGCTTCACCACAATACAATTATCCCCAGCCATCAAATGCCGGTGGTTTAATTAGTGGATTTACTGGTAGTGCAACCGGTCATATTGGTGGAGGAAGTATTGGACATGGTTCTGCTGGTGGATTTAGTGCTGGTGGTAGTTATAGCGGTGGTGCAGCAAGTGGTGGTTTTAGCGCAGTAAATAGTGGTTCAGGATATTCTCATGGTGCTGCTGCTGCTGCTGGTGGACATGAAGCTATTGTAACAAAACAATTTTTAATTCATTCAGCTCCACATGAACAAGATGAACATGGTGCCGATAAAGTTATTAATTTAGGACCAGGACGTAAAAACTATCGTGTTGTATTCATTAAGGCACCACATCAAGGTGTACAAGCTGGTAAAGTAAGATTCGTTGCTCCAGCTAATGAAGAAAAAACTGTTATTTACGTATTGAGCAAGAAAACCGATGCTGCAGATATACAAGCTGATGTACAACAAGCTCATTCAGAACCAACTAAACCAGAAGTTCACTTTATCAAATACAAGACACATGAAGAAGCTTTACATGCTCAAAGAACAATTCAAGCACAATTTGATGCACTTGAAGGAAAATCACAAATTTCTGATGAAGGTGTTGCACCACTTACCTCAGTTATTGGTGCTTTGGGAGATGGATCTGCACATGATGGTAGTGGTGCTGCTCATGGTGGTGCTGCAGCTGGTGGTTATTCAGCTGGTGGTATTAGCAGTGGTGGATCATTTGGTGCAACTGGTGCAGGTGCCAGTGGTTCATATTTACCACCAAGCCATTAAAAATTAAAATTTTTATATAATAGACTGAAAATTTTTAATATTGTTTAAAAATAATGATTTATATGTTGTTTTGTTAATATTTTTTAGAAACTTTTTCTTATATGTACATACTTGTTTTTCAATAAAAACGAATTTTTTTTTTTTAAATAATTTTGTTTTTTATAATGTTTTCCAGTTAAAAGTTATTACCTAATTCAATTAAAATTTTCATAATAATACCTGAAGCAAAATTAAAAATTAAAATCCGGAATAAGTTTTCACCATTTATAATCTATAATTTCATTAGGAAGGTATATACGAGTATAGTGGCACACTTTTAAATGAATCTTAAAAAAAAAAAAAATGTGAATCATTTGAATATAATATAACTTATAATATCTATATAGTTCACTGACCAAGACCTTGGATACATTAACACAATTAACAATTTTTATATAGGTACCTTTAAAAAAAAAATTTATAACCTATAATAAACTGATAATTTATTTGATTAAAACAAATTATGTTGAAATTTATTGCTTTTTTTTTAGGCAAGTGGCGCTAAAATAATGTTTTAAATTTAATATGTGTTTAAAAATGAAACTAAACATAGAAAAGCAAACATTTACTCAAATATTATGAAATAAAAAGTGTAATATATCAGTTTGATTTAAACATTTTAAGTACACCACTGTTTTTTCTTAAGTTATTTTATATATAAATATCATTTTCAAAATTGTAAAATCACTTCATGCATATTAAACATTTTTTTTGAATTTAAACTCAAATTAAAGAAACGATTTGATTCAAAATATGCAAAGATTTAAGGTGCTACAGATTATTAAAGTTAGTTAAAGATTTCAATGAATTTCGTTTCTCTATATACAAAGAGTTTTAACAGCTTCAACTTTAATTTCCCGGTATCAGTTGGATCTTGGGATAAATAGATGTGAAATCAATTAATTATTTATTTGATTTAATATTTGGAATTCTAAATTTGAGTTTTTAACATTTTTTAAAAGAGTAATAGGGATTAAAAAATATTCAAGGAATAATTACGTTAAAAAAAACCTTTAATTACATTTGGTTTATAAAATTATTAACTAATTTTAAATTTCGAAAAAAAAAGCGTATTTTGCATGTTTCGAATTCTAAAATAATGCCTAGCTCTCCTTTTGCAAAGCATAAAAAAGGTTTAAAATAGGTACTCAGAATTATTTACATACCTTCTATTAATTTCAGTTTATTACAAATTGCCAATTGTCAAATATAAATTATGACATACTGGAATTTATTGGAATATTAGTAAGATATTAAATTTAAATTATGATTACATTTTTTAAATTTAATTAATAATTAGTATTTAATTAAATACGTAATACAATAAAATCTGTTATAATTTAAATGTATTAATGTTAAATACTAGAGGAATGCATTTTTACAGGTCATGTTATGTTAAATATTATAAAAAAATTAAATGCACGTGAAGATTCACTATTCGTTCGCACTTCGACCAAGAAGATTCTATAGTATCTACTTTAATAAGAAAAATAGATAAATTTTAATAAAAACTAATTAAGAATAATAATATATTAATGATTAATATCACCTTTTAGAAATATTGTTTAAACGAGGAAGAGTGTAGTAGAGTAGACTGTGTCAACTCTGGGATACCCGTATGACCGTAACATATACATTATATCATCCGGTTAATTACTTTTGGCAAAATTTCAAACATTCAGCTTTATTAGGTGTAGAGTAATGTTCATATAAAAGAGGAGTTGTATGGCAGCTACTCGAACCCTCAGCAGTAGATCAACCAAATTATGCAGTAACTTTGGCCATTACACTAAACTATTTTTGGTAAAATTTCAGACACGCAGCTTCCATAGGTATAGAGTAATGCTCATATAAAATTAGAAGTTGTATGGCAGGTACTCGAACCCGTGGACCAAAATGGCTGGATTTAAATAGCGCTTCCGGTTTTTGCATAAAAACGAATTTGTGAAAATTTCATAATCCTAGGTCCTTTACTTTTTGAGTTATCGTGATGACGAACGGACGGACGGACGGACGGACATACATCGCTAAATCGATTTATTTTTCGATTCTGATCCAATCCATACATTTGAGTCTATATCTACCCCCCTCCTTCTCTGCGTCACAAACGTAATGGCAAATTTATTATACCCTTGAACTATATAGTCATACGGGTATAAAAATATTATTTCCTATATTACTCGTATCTATTAAACTATTATCTGGGTTTAAAAAAGCATCTTTTCAAGATTATACAGGGTTTTATACTGAGCATTTTATCATTTATTTTTTTAAAAATATATAAAAAAATAAATTATAATAATACAATTTAGTTATTTTATCAATTAATTATTAATTATAAAGAATAGTGAAATCAATACTTAGAATATAATGCTAATGCAATCAAGAAAACCTGTTAACAACTGCGAAATATAATGTTAGAGCTTCAATGTTAACGTTTAATTTTGGAAAAATACACACTGGTGAATAAGCTACTGATTTATAAACTTATGCAAGTTTTAATTTTAAAGTATATTTTTTAGGTCCTAGGATTTAAATTATGAATTTCACCAAAATTTGGAACTTTACATAGAATTTTATTATCTAAGCAGAAATTGTTGGAACTAAAATCCACTTTCTTCAATTAAATGAACCCCTTTCAAATTTAAGCAAAACCTTTAACATATGTTGAAATATGATGTTGGAGCTTTGAATTTTTTATACTACTAAAAAAACTACTAGTTTTTAATACTACTAGTTTCAGGTGTTTAAAAATAGCAAAATTTCAATTTTCAAGTCCTTACAGCTCCTAAACAGGGGCCTTGACAAAAAAAAATTTGTGAACCGACTTCTACTAATTTTTGAGGATCTAATCCCACAATTTAAAGACTCTAGCTTGAACCTTTTAGAAGATATGTGTGGCCAAAAATTTTGCAAAAATTGAGTTTTGCATAATGGTAAATTTTAGTACCATATGGGAGCCTTATGCATGTGGTTTGCAAAAATTTTTAAAGCTAATAAAAACAGCTGTTTTTACCGTTTTTAGATTTAAAATATACCTAACAGAACTCTTGTTTTAACGATTTTAATGTAACGTAACAGGTAGGACTATAGAAAAAAGTTCTTACATGAAACTTTTTTTTTTTTGGAATTACATACCGTAGATAAAAAAAATTTACTCTATTTCAAACCATGTCAAAGTTGTTTTAAACATACGGACGGACGGACGGACGAACACAGTGAAACTATAAATAGGCACATTTTTACAAAATTTTTTGAAAATTGTTTTTTTAAAACGTTTAGATTATGTGTGACTGTCCAATTAAAATTAGTCACAAAGTTTCAACTGATTGACAATATTATGTCAAATAATAATTTAAGTCTTGCAGACAACAGGAGTGTCAAAATTTTACTATATGTAACATGTCAACTCAATTTGATATTTAAATTCATATGCCTCAAAAAAATTGAATTAATAAAATATTTTAAATATATACTGAAAATTTGTACGAACATTTGTTGTCACCCATCTTTGAGAGGTGACATAAAAATGACAATATTTAAAAAACAAATTCAAAAAATTGCATAGGAATTCTCAAGGATTTTTGGCAAAATATCTTAAATACTTTATGTTATAATCAAAACTGCAATAGATATCCCGATTACTTATTTGCATTTCAATAGATTTAACCTTTTTTGTCACATATTTTTTTAATTTAATTTTTAAAATAATAAGGAAACTGTAACCATAACAAAAAAAATTTTAATTAATGAGTAATGTCAAAAAGAGAATTGAATTAATAATTAAAAATTGTATTAACACTATTATTATTTTTTTTAACCTTCATGTAACCTTTCACATAAATTTGATATAATTTGCAAATAAATATATTCTATTTGCCCCGTCTGTCCGTTTTTCTTCCTGTTGGCATTAAACGCTTTCATATAATTTTTTTCCTAAAGATGGATCTAAGCAAGTCCAATTTTCTTTAGGCAAGTTGTAGGGGGTGCAGAGTGGGGGCTCAGGAGAATCAGAATAACATGCGAGGATTTTAATTTTATCACCTACAAAAAAACATTGGGATTATTTTAAATAAGGATATTTAATTTTATCATACCGATGAAGTAACACATTTCTAAATCAAACTACTTCCTTTACGTAGGCAATACTTTTTTCAGTTTTAAAGTGTTTAAAAATTTAAAGTTTTACCATTATGCATTTTATTCTCTCGAATGGTAAAAAAATGTTTTATTTTGTTTTTTAAAAAATGAATTCATTTTTTTAACATATTTATTTTATAATTTTTTATTTTATTTTTCATCATGCTGGCATATCAAATAAACGATTACTAGTTTACATGGGGCTAGCTAAAACCTAAATTCATAAAAATTATTTTACGGATTACAAATATTAAAAATTCTATAATAAAACACCATATTTAATATATTATTTCTAATTACATAATTTAAACATATCGTGACATCCAAATTGCAAATAACGCGTATTAGATACAAAATTACATGATTCTAAAAACAACCAAAAGTTTTCTACAAAGCATTATGATTCTAAATGTATTTTTGTTGCTATAGATACGAATTTATTGAGTAAATAGCGAATCAAGATTTTTCTGTATGTGGCAGTTGTCTTTTTGAATTTTATCCAACAGAAATCAATAAAAATGGGAGATAAAAGAAGGTAATTTAAAATTTACAGTTAAATAATTTTGATTTTTAAGATCCCATTGGCTTGCTCGACATAAAAGCGTGTTGAGCTCAAAGTAATATTAAATTTAATTTGCTTATCCGAGAGATGAACATTATCTTTCTAGAATACCATTAGGAAATTCTAAGGGTTAAGCTGCATCACTTATAAGGTGATACTTTGAATAAAATTTTATGGTTCCATCTGTAAATGCTTTCTTTAGAAGACTGTCCTTTCAGACTGCAGCATCATGCGTGACAGGATCCTAGATATCCAACAAATTCATCAATAGATTTAAGTTTACTTTTTCAAGTTTCGAAATTATTTATATTTAACACTTTTTTTGTCAAATAAATGCTTTGCGATGCCAAAATTTTAATTTACATTTAGATGCTGTTCATCGGTAATGCCATTAAGCTTAAATTTAGATGCGGTATTTGTATTCCATCGCAACTTTTTTTATATCCATGTTATATGTCACTTCTTACCAAATTTTGTTTGGTTTATTACAAGTTAAAAAAAATATTATCTATATATATAAAAGCGAATGTTAATTTGCTTGTTTGTTTGTTTGAATGTAACTTATAGACTGCTTCTTAATAGCTCAGTCGATTGTAAACATTCTGGGTTAGGTTTAAGGGTAAGGTATCTCTGGGCTAACCATATTGCTCTAACATACCACAAAGTTGGAGCTGGTTTTGCAAGTATTTAAACTTTTTTCAATAAGAACGGTTTGACCGATTGACTTCATATTTTGCATATTTGTTGCTCTTTAACAATGGAGATGACTCTATTAACAGATTTGAAATTTGTTAACCTATATAGATCAAAAAATAGTAGAAATGAATTGTGTTCAATTTTGCCAAGTACTGCCTTGTTCCAAAATAAAGTCTCAAAAAAATTTCTTGAGTTTCGTTAAACTATTGCGGTACAACAATTATTTTAAGATTTCAAGATTCAATTTAAAATAGAAATAGTTTGACCGATTGATTTCAAGTTTTATATAATATGTATTGGTTATTGCCGGTAGATTTGACAATCTTGAAACATTTACACCATGTGTAAGTTTTGTGTTAATTCTTTTCAGTAACATTGAAGCAACGCCTTCCGGGTATTAGCTAGTATTTGATTAAATAATTTTTAGATCAATTTTTAAGTAGTAATAATTATAAAAACTCCATTTTTTCAAATTAAAATATTAAATTAATAATTTCGTGATAATTATAGCGTTTAAACTAACAATTTGAATTAAAAATGAATTTCACAAATTAAAAACTGAAAAAAAACAAAAAAGTAAAACTTCAGATCCTCACTTTTTATGGTAAGTAATAAGTATATAGTAAGAAAGAAAGAAAAAACTAATAACTTTTTACGTAAGTGAAGAGAAGCGTAGCGTACATACATAGTAATTCAATTCTTCTTTCAAAATATAAATTAAAAAAAAAAAAAACCAAAAAAAACTAAAATTTTTGTATCTATACGATTTAAAAGTGCTGAATCAAATCAATTACTCGTCATCATTGCATTTATTATTCGACAGATGTATCAACAACACTTATATACCCATACATGTTCATAGAAGACTATTTTGTTTTTTTTTTTGTAAAAAAAAAAGACATTTTAAAAAACAAAATAAAATACAAAAAAAACAACCCACTTTGATTGACTACTACTGAGTACTGACTACTATATATATCTATAAGATACAATTTTTTTTATTAGATCATGTCCTACAGCATAATTACGGAAATTTGAAACAAAAAAAAAAATAATAATAAAAATAAAAAAATACAGTTATAATAAGTCAATAAAAATTGTCTACACAATTTGTTTTATATATTTTTGGGTAGTAAGAAGTAGTAAGTGGTAGTAAAAAAAAAAAAGAAAAATAATATGTACCTGTAAAATACAGTAATGTATAGTTACTTTCATCATGACCTGCATTAAGTTTTAATTTATTTTTTTTTCATTTACAATTTTTGTTTCTTGTTTTCCCTGTTAATTTTTTTTTTTGTAAATTTTTTGGTAATTTAAATTAAAAATTTTTCGGTATATAAATGTTGTGAGATTTAAGTTCAACATCAAGTTTCCATTTGTTAATTTAAGAAACAACATCTAACAACAAAATTAATTTTAATTTAAAACAGAATCATGAAAGGATTTATTGTAAGGATAACAAATATAAAACAATTATAACAAAATGGTAATACAAACTTCTTTTTTTTGGATTACAGGTTTCACTTATTGCCATCACAGTAGCGGGAACTGTTACATATGCTGCTCCACAATATAATTATGCTCAACCAGCTGGACATAATTCATTCTCAAGTGGTGGTGGTGGTGGTGGTGGTGGTTTCAGTGGTAGTAGTTCTGGTGGATTTATTGGTAGCAGTGGATTCAGCGGCAGTGGTGTAAATGGTGGCTACTCAGGAAATGCTATTGCTGGTGGTTATGCTAGCGGTGCTGAACATCAAGCTATTGTAACAAAACAATTCTTTATTCATTCAGCCCCAGAAGAAGCCGAAGAACGTGGTGCTGATAAAGTTATTTCATTAGGACCAGCACGTAAACATTATCGTGTTGTATTCATTAAGGCACCACATCAAGCTGTACAAAATGGTAGAATTCGTTTGATTGCACCAGCACATGAAGAAAAAACTGCTATTTATGTATTGAGCAAGAAAACCGATGCATCTGATATTCAAGCTGATGTACAACAAGCACATTCAGAACCAACTAAACCAGAAGTTCACTTCATCAAATACAAGACACATGAAGAAGCTGCACATGCTCAAAGAACAATTCAAGCTCAATATGATGCTATTCAAGGTACATCACAAATTTCTGATGAAGGTGTTGCTCCACTTACCTCAGTTATTGGTGCATTGGGTGATGGTGGACATTCAGCCGATGGAGCTGGTGGACATTTTGGAGGAGCTGGTGGACATTTTGGTGGTGCTGCTGGTGGTAATGGTGGTGGACATTTTGGTGGTGCCGCTGGTGGTAGTGCTGGTGGACATTTTGGTGGTGCCGCTGGTGGTTTTGGTGGCTCAGGAGCTGGTTCAAGTTTTGGTGGCAATACTAACGCTTATTTACCACCATCACATTAAATTGTTATCATCACAAAATAAGTTTAATTTTAAATTCTATATTATGTCCATTTTTAGCATAAATTGATTTTTGTTTCTTTAATTAATTTGTAAACAGTATTAATTTTTAGGAATTTTATTAATAAAATAAATTATTAAAAATAATAATAAAAAAAAAACTAAACATTGAAGTTTGCTTTATTTTAAACCGCTAGTAGGTATCTTAAAAATAAAATTAATCAAAAACACTAAAGGTATTTTTAAAAAACAATAAAATTATTAAACATAGTCTTTTATTATTTTCTAATCTTTCGACCTTTTTAATTGACTAATTCCTATTTATTGTATAATAGCACTTTAAAAAGAAATATATGTATTTCTTGTTTTTCTTTTACTAATTTCTTTATTTTTCTTGTATTTCATTTCAAAAAACTGTTTAAACTTTTGTTTAAATTTGACCTTAAAGTGGTATTTTCTAAAAATATCTAACAAAAAATACTTTGTTTTTTATTTTTTTTTAATAATTTATGACACTTCTTTTATATTTTGACTTATAAGTAAGATGCGGAGATAAAAAAAAAACTTTATTAGTGCATCTTGCAGCTAATTGATTGCAAATTATTTTCAATGGCATCTTTCTACATGATTAATTACATAAAAATCTCTTAAGACACAATATTACTTGAAGAAAGTGGGGCAACGGAATAAAACAATTCAAATTAAAATAATATTAGTGCTCCTAGCTTTAATTACAAATTTACAAGAAATTTTAGTTAAATCACGATTTTATTTTAAAATTAAAAATTAAGCATATTATGAAATATTTTTTCTAGTTTTCTAATATGTGCAATTTTTTGTAGGTTTCAATTGAAATCAAGACGCAGGTTTGAATTGTACTGATGTGACCTACGTTTTTGTTCAAACCAATGTTGAATATTCACTGTATTGAATAAATGTGACCTGCGTTTTTGTTTTCGATTTTATATCCAAACCGAAGAGTTCAGATTCGAAATCAGTTCTTTGATTGTGTGTTTAGATAGTTCGTTAAGGTTATAGAAGTTAACGAAATGAATAAAGTCTGGCTCTGACTAGTTTATTTGTTCTTTCGCTACCCTCGGTATTAAAATGCGCACCCACACGAAAGTTATGTTTAGGTTTTGACATATTGAAGATAACTCCTCGTGATTCTAACTTTCTATGCAACTATAAGGGTTGCATTAAAATCCTTAAAAGCAGATTGAATGTTCATATTGATTCAAAACTCGACCAGCCACTCTGACTGCTAGTATATCCGCCTTGAAGATACTGGCTGTGTCTGGTACTCTGAACAATTATCTAATCCAATTTATAAAATACTATATCCTATATGTATAACCTATACTATATGTATAACCACATCCAAATTATTTAAACTTTTTTATATTTTATCTCCCCTAACATGACCCGAAATTAATCTTCTAAATATTTGGGTAAAAGAAACACAAATACCATTAAAATGTTCAGAAAATTTTAAGATAAATCATCTATATGGTTTTTATTTAAATTTTATAATATTTTAAATCAACATTTTATATTTCATTTAGTTTCCTTATAAAATATGTTGCAAGAATTTAAAAATCTTTTACAAGTTTACAACTAAACCTAGGATCTACTACCCACAAACTTCTTGATATATTTCTATTTAAAAGTCTATACATTATCTAAAGGTAATAAATCACATTGAAGGAGATATCATCGTAATAAGATGCCTTATAATTTTTTTTAAGTAAATAATTATTTAATTTTGAACACATTAAGCTATAAATTGTCATATAATTAAGCTTAATTAAAACAAAAAGAGTGTTTTAATTAAGTTTTAATTGTTGCTTATTTAAAGATAATTAAAACAAAATTTAAAAAAATAAATAAATATCAAATATTCAAATTAATAACAAAAGAAATAAATACCTACTCATAATACTCATAAATTATAAAATAAACGAATTGTCTTTATCATATTAATATTCAATAAATGAAATAGATTGAAAATTTCAACCACAGATAATCAATTCAATAAATTTATTATATCTATTATATATATATATATATATATATATTAATTATCTATATATTTTTAAATTAATATCAAAACAAATATAAAATAAATATAAAAAAAAAAAAACAAGTCATCTATACTCATCTACCCTTTTCTTTCTATTGGTTTTTTCATACTAATTTATCTGACTAATCGCATAAATTTTAAATCGAATCGAATAAAAAAAAAAAAACAATCTAAGCTTTTAAACTGAATAAATAAATAGAATGAAGAGTGAAATTTATAAAAAAAAAATATAATAAAAAAAAAAACATCCAAAAAAAACTTTTCACACATGACTCATTTAAGATCAAATGAGCTTTCTACAAAAATAATCTACATTTAAAGAGTGTAAGAAACCGTTACTTTTTAGTAAATAATTTAAATAAAATTTTAAAAATTTGATTATTTATTAAAATAGAAGAAATTAGAGTATGATAGAAACCTACACACATGAAATTAATAAAAGGTTACTCCTAATAATATGCAAAATTAGTTGTTTGAATTTTAAATACGCCTTAAAGTTGGAATAGATATAGAAATTATATTGTCTATTGTTATCTAGCATTTAATAGATGACTCTTTTATTTTTGACGTATAACTTTTCATAACGGTTTTAATTTTTAAAAGTTTTCATATTTAATTTTACGAATATTAGTATGAAATTTAGTGTGATCGTTTTTAGGGAAATTTTAAATATTTTTCAAAATATTTCGCATCACTTTATGATGTGCTTTTATCTGTGCTATTGTTTTTAGTTTTTTTTTTCGAAATATAAATTTTATGTATCATATAAAATTAAACCAACTGTCATAAAATTGAACCGGTTAAATTTTGTTGGTATCATAAATATGAAGATGTTAAATTTTGAATTGACACAGTTGTATTATTTTTAATTGACACAATTGTATCATTTTTAACTGACACAATTGTATCAACAATAACAATAAATTTATATAACAGTGGTACCTTTATCGGATT
The DNA here is from genome assembly GCA_963082915.1 of Dolichopus griseipennis. Lineage (NCBI taxonomy): Eukaryota > Metazoa > Arthropoda > Insecta > Diptera > Dolichopodidae > Dolichopus > Dolichopus griseipennis. Next base: position 37,449,087 of record OY720441.1, on the reverse strand, counting down.
ATTATGGTATTATCAGGTATTATAATTAATAATAAAAAATGTAATTTAAAAGTTATTTAAATTATTACGAAATAATGGAAAAAGTTTTTATATGCAATTCAACATAATCAAAAGAAGCAATTTAAAGTAATTTATATTAACTTTAAAGTTAATTGTTTTGATTTTAAAATTTTGTTAATATTATTGAAATGATTGTGATGCTTTATATGGCTTTAATTTTTGGTAGGTATTTCTTTTTGTTTTAGGATTTTGAAAATAAATTTTTTAAATTGAAAATTAAATTCAGAGTTAAATAAAAATTAATTAATAAACTTTCAATGTTATTCTTTTTTGTTATCTTCAATCCATAAAAAAAAAAAAAAGAGTTTTTCGTTTATTAATTTATTGAAAGTTAATTTCTATATAAGATTTACCTACATATTATTAATTAATAATTTATTATATGATGCTTGCAAAATTTCGAAATTTCAAAATTAAAGTGACAAAGTTTTTAACATAAAATTTTTAATTTTATAGCATCAAAGTTTTTATATATTTTTTATTATATATATATTTATATTATTAATTTTTAATGCACTATAGATTATTAACCTCTGTTTATTTCTAATTGACTTATCTTATACTATTATCTAAGTGAAATATAAAATGTAAAAAACAAATTATGGTGTTCCTATCTTGAATGATAAGACTTATAAATATACTAATAATGCTGAAAATTCTTATTTAAAAAATGATCTGATTTTAATTTATATTATGATCAGATAGATTTGCTTTATAATTTATTAAAAAAACTCATAAAATATTGGGGCTTACTCCATACAGAAATAAATCCCAACCGTTCTGAATTATTTAACTTATTACATCCGTATGACTATATCCCAAATATACGTTTGTAACGCAGAGAAGGAGGTATGGACCGTAATCAGAATCGAAAAGTAAATCGAGTTAGCTATGCATGTCCTTCCGTCCATCACCACGATTCACCAATTCTTACTAATTGACTAAAAAATATCAGAAATGGGTAGGTATTGCAATAAAAATAATTTAATGTTAAAACTTTTTTTTGTAGCACCCCCCGTTACGGAGCTACAGCCCCACAAAGTCGAAAAAAGCCCCATATATAAACAGTTATAATTAGAGTTCTAAAAGGTATATTTCCAACCTGAAAACGGTAAAAGACAGCTGTTCTTATAATCTTTACAAATTTTTAAAAATTGTATCAATTGTATAGGGTTACCATACGGTACTAAAATTTACCGTTATTCAAAACTAAGTTTTACAAAATTTTTGGTCCCTCATAACTTCGGAACGGCTAAATCTAGAAACTTTGGGAGAAGTTAGATCCTTAGAAATAAGTAAGAGTCAGTTAACAAAATTTTTTTGTCACGCCCCCTCTTTAGGAGCTGTAAGGGGTCGAAAATTGAAATTTTGCTAAAAATTTAGCTTTTAAACACCTATAACTTGAATACCTGTCAAAATTTTTTTTTATTTGTATACAAAATTAAAAGCTTCAAAACGAAAGTTTCAATAAGTGTCAAAGGTTTTTCTTAATTTTGACTTTGTCCGTCCGTCCGTCCGTCCGTATGTTTACAAAAACTTTTACACCGTTTAAAATAGATTAAAGAAATTTTTATTGCAATAAAAATAATTTAATGTTAAAACTTTTTTCTGTAGCCCCACCCGTTACGGAGCTACAGCCCCCCAAAGTTGGAAAAAGCCCTATTTTTAAATTGTTATAACAAGAGTTTCTTTAAGTGTATTTTTAATCTGAAAACGGAAAAAGATAGCTGATTTTATAGGCTTTACAAAAATATAAGGTTTAAATGTATAGGGTTACCATACGGTACTAAAATTTACCATTAAGCTAAACTCAACTTTTGCAAAATTTTTGGCCTCATATATCTTCTAAACGGTTCAACCTAGGGTTTTGAAATTTTGGGAGAAGTTAGGTCCTCCAAATAATTTTACTAATGTAAGAGTTGGTTAACAAAATTTTTTTATCACGCCCCCTGTTTAGGAGCTATAAGGGCTCGAAAATTGAAATTTTGCTATTTTCAACCACCTGTAACTTTAACACCTGTTCAAATTTTTTTTTACAAATATGCAAAATTTATAGCTGCGGCATTATATTTCAACATACGTTAAAGGTTTTTCTTAAATTTGAAAGGGTCTCTTTAAATTGAAGAAATTGTTTCTTAGTCTAGTCTTCTTAGTCTTTCGTAGTTTGGTTTCATAATAATATTCTAGGTAAAAATCCAAATTTTGTTGGAGTTCATAATTGATTTCCTAGAACCGGAAAAAAATGGAAGAGTGAAGACAGGAGGGGGGTGAGCAGATCCATAATAAGTTTGCTAAGCAAAAATTTGGGAACCTTCCCAATTGAAGAGCTACTAGGTCTTCAAAATTAAAACTTTTATGTTCTTATAAAACAGTAACTTATTTACCAGTGTAAGTTTTTCCAAAATTAAACGTTAACATTGAAGCTCCAACATTATTTTGCACTTATTAACAGATTTTCTTGAGTGCATTGGGGTTATATTCTAAGTAATTCACTATTAGTCATATAATTAATTATTAATGAAATAACAAAATTATAATATTATCATAATATATATTTTTATAAAAATAAATGATAAAATACTCAGTAAGAAACCCTATATAATTTTGAAAATGTGCTTTTTAAAAACCCTTAGTTTTTTTCCCTCACTTGTTTAGTACTAATTGTCAATATTTTAAAAATATTCTTTTAATTATACTTTAAAACATTTATTTTGAATGTAAGTTCTAATATTATCTATACATGAATTCTGAATACTGATGGAATATTATTTATTATGCATAATATTTTTTAAGTTTATGAAATAAGTTTTAATTATGAAATATTTTTTTTTATTTAATTTATTAGACATGGTGAACCACTTAAAAAGATAGGCCTTTTTCTTTCAGAATATTGCTTTGCTCACCGCCAATTTTATGCTGCAATTCTCGAGAAACCAATTCTGTGAACTTCAAACTTTAAATTTTATCTGGACCCAAACAGAAACGAACCTCGGAAGGAACAGTGACTGAAAATTTAGTTTATAAGGAAGTTCTTTTGAAACATTTTTCGGGAAAATGTTTCAAAAGGAACAATTATCAATTAGGCTTCTAAAATAACTCAGAGGTGTAGGCTTACTTAGGAAACCTGTTTTAAAAAACGCGCCTTTGTTCCTACAATTTGCGCCCAATTTATAATTTATTAAGAGTTGTTTTACTTGAAATAATAGGATTCATTGCGTTTTGGGTTATTTCATTGGGCATTAATTTTTTGGGATATATTTTGTGCAATCGAATAAATAGAATAAATAAATGATTTGTAATCTATCTATTTATATATATAAAAGCGAAAGTTTGTTTGTTTGTATGTAGCCAATAGGCTCTTAAACTGCTCAGGAACGGAAAGAAATCGTGGACTAAAAATTTTGCTCCAACGGACCGCCAAGTTGGAAGTGTGGTGCAAGTATTTAAACTTTTTTGTTCTAAAATGAAAAAACTTTTTTATTCTTTGAGAATTGAGTTGACACTATTAACAGTTTTGGAATTTGTTAACCCATGTCGGGCCGACGGGTGGTCAAAAAAAATTTTGGGTCCAAATTTTGTACGATTTTACGAAATTCTGCTTTGGCTTAAAAGAAAGCCCCAAAAAAATTTTGTTGAGTTCCATTAACCCATTGCGGCCCAACAGTTTTTTATAGGTTTTTTCAATACTTTACTCTAAATTCGAAACGGTTTGACCAATTGACTTCAAATTTTGTATACGTGATGCTCCTTGAGAATTGAGTTGGCACTATTAACAGTTTTGGAATTTGTTAACCCATGTCGGGCCGACGATTTTGTCCGATTTTACGAAACACTGCTTTGGCTAAAAAGAAAGCCCCATAAAAAAATTTTATTGAGTTGCATTAACCCATTTGGGCCCAACAGCTTTTTATAGGTTTTATCAATATTTAACTCTAAATTAATAACGGTTTGACCGATTTTCTTCAAATTTTGTATACGTGGTCCCCTGTGAGAATTGAGTTGACACTATTAATAGATTTGGAATTTGTTAACCCATGTCGGCCCGACGGTTGGTCAAAATAATTTTGGAAGCTAATATTGTGTATTTGGAAGTACTGTTTGGCTAAAAAGAAAGCCTCAAAAAAATTCTGTTGAGTTCCATTAACCCATTGCGGCCCAACAGCTTTTTATAAATTTTTTGGTTACTTTACTCTAAATTAGAAACGGTTTAACCGATTTTCTTCAAATTTTGTATATGTTTTCCGTTTTGAGAATGAAATTTACTCTTTTAACAGACTTGCAATCGGTTAACCCATGCCGGCCCGACGATTGACAAAAAAAAGATTTAGAAGTAAATTACGTGGAATTTTGCGCAATACTGCTTTGCCCAAATAGAAAGTGTAGTTCCTTTAACCCATTGGGGCACAGCGGCTTTTCATAGATTTTTGCGTTACTTAACTCTAAATTAGAAACGATTTGGCCGGTTATAATTAAATAAATCAAATAAAAAATTTTACAATCTCCAACCCAAAGAGTTCCATTGTCTTAAATAATATAAAAATTCAACTTTAATTTTCTTTTTATTATAAAATTCCATTGAAATTTTCGTACCGCAAAAATTTATTCCTCAAAATTCTTAATTAACTTTCCAATGCCTAGCAAAGCTAAATAATTATAATAAAATGTTTGCAAAATTTTTGCAAAAATTCTGTAATCCACTAAAAAACCGGCTTCTAATTAAAATATAAAAAAATCTTCCTAATTAAATTTAATTAGGAGGTATATCTTTACAATGTTGCCATCTATGAAATTTAAAATGTTGTACGTGCTCTAATATTTTTATATTAATAAAACCGTTATTTTTTTATGTTTTTTTTTTTTGAATATTAATCCGTCGAGAAAAAGTTTTAATTTTTTTAAAACGTTTTTAACAGTTTGAAAGTTAAAATTGAAATGAAATTTAAAACTTAAATTAAATCCCATTCACCATCATTTATATGCTTCAATTATCAATTTTTTTTTTAATAGTTTTAAACTAATTTTAGGGTTTTATAATATTTGTTTTATATTTATTTAAGATTTTTTTTTTTTTAATTTAAACTTTTTAATTTCTTTTTTTGTTTTTTTTTTATTTTGGATCTGCAAAAAAAAAAAAAAATGTGAAACTAATAAAAAAAAATATTTAAGTGATTAGCCTATAACCTATAACTTAAAAAGTGCGTTTTTATAAAATCAAAATTCAAAAAAAAAAAAATTGTTTACGTTTTTTAGAAGAAAATGACAAAAAAAAATGGCGAAATATGGTTATAAATGATTAATAGTTAAACATGAAGTATAATTAAATTAAAGGTTTGCATTTACGGTAATCAAAAGTAACAAAAAGATGGATGAATTAACACAAATTAATGGATAGATTAAATTCGATAGACAAATAAATAAATATAGGTAGACAGATATATGTTGTTTGTTTTTGTTTTATATGCATAACTAAATTACAATACAACAAATATTAAATTGATTATTTTTAGTTATAGTTCACCTTCTACATTATCTTTAGTACCAATTTAAATTTTCATATACATTGTTTTTTTCTTCTGTTTATTGACTTTAAAGTTTTTTTTTTTAATTTGTTTTTTGTTGTTGTTGTTCTTTCTTTTTTTTTTGTTGTAGAAATGAACTTTCAAAATGACATTTTAAACATTCCGCAATAATGATACTAATCATTCAAATATAACTTGACAGCTATAATTTAAGTTATATTATAATATATTACGTATATAAACTAGTACAAAATGATGAAGATGATAATAGTGTTGCTATAAAAAACAATAAATTTAAAAAGTAGGAACAGTAAAAAAAAACAAGTAATGGAAAAAAATCAAGGGTTTTTAAAAAAGCAAATTTTAATACTGAGTTTTGGATAAAAATTATATATAATTTACTTATTTCATCAATATTTGTTATTAATTATGAAATAATAATGAAATCCATATTTAGAATATAAACTCAATGGAATCAAGAAACTTGTTAACGAGTGCCAAAATTATAATTTAAATAGAATTTCAATTTAAAAAGATCTTTAATGTAAATATTTATTTTAAAACTATGTTACTGATTTATAAGAACTGGAAACTTTCAATTTTATAGTCCTACCACTTTCCGATGGTGTAGATTCCGATGGTGTAGAATTAAATTGTAACTTTCACCAAAATTTGCATATTTTATTAGAAGTTTATTATACATAGATGCAACATAAATGAAAATTAAGAAATACTTTCTTCAATTTTCAAGAAACCCACTAAAATTAAGTAAAACCTTTATTACATGTTAAAATATAATATTTGACTTTTAATTTTTTTATATCATTTAAAAAACATTTTGTCAGGTATCCAAGTTTCGGGTGTTTAAAAATAGCTAAATTTCACTTTTTAACCCATTGCAGCTCCTAAACAGTGGACGTCACCAAAAAAAGGTTCTTAATGTCTCTATTACTAATTTTTCAAGATCTACTTTCTGGTAAAATTTCAAGTTTACAAATAAAGTCGTTTAGAAGAAATGGGGAATAGAAAATTTTTCAAAAATTGAGCTTAGCAACTCTATATATATCAATTTTACATATATTTAGAAAGCTTATAAAAGCAGGTGTCTTTTTCCATTTCCACATTAAAATTTACCGTACAGAACTCTTGTCATAATTTATAAGGTTTAAATATTAGGTTTTGACGGGCTTGGGGGCAAAAAGATCCGAAAGGGATAGAGTACGGAAACAAGTTCTTCCATGAAATTATTATGTTTGTAATACGGGTAGGAACCCGTATTTATAATTTCATTTTTTGTATTTGCAACGTTGTAGGAGTTTTGTCAACACCAGGATGTAGAGTCGGACAAAATGAAACAATTTAGTCAAATTTTTTTCAAAAATTTTTTGAAAATTTGCTAAAAATAAAAATTATTATACATGTGTCCATGTCATAGATGACCATAACATTCTTTGATGTTTGTTTTTTCTTTCGTTTCGAATTCATTTTTTTTTTTTACGAAAATGAAGATCCAAAAAAAGTTTTAAAAAAATCAAAAATCCTCCAAAAAGATTAAAAATTATTTAAAGCAAATGTTTGAAAAAACAAAACAAAAAATTTAAGATTGTAATAAAAAAAAAATATAACTAAAATTAGTTCAAACTAATAAAAAAAATGTTAGATACTTTTATCTAAAATTTTGTTTTTATTTTTTTATTTTATTTTTTTTTTCTGATACTTTCATTGCAGGCTCCATTTTAGTAATTTGGTTTATATCTTCAAAAAAAAAAACGTATATATAACAAGGTGTTGCAGATTAATCTTCAGTCAATAACATTCATTCAAATTAACTAGTTAGTGGTTATAATTTCTCCAATTTTTTCTAAGCATTATCATGAAAGGATTTATAGTAAGGATATCTTTATTTAACTTTTTGGATTTAAAGTTTTTTTAAAATATTAATAACTGTAATTTATTTTCTTATATTAAAGGTCTTATTATTTACTGTTGGCGCTGCAATTGCTGCTCCACAATATAACTATCAACCAGCTATTGGTGGTGGATCCTTTGCCCCAGGTAGCAATAATATCCAAGGTGGATATACACCAAGCTTTGGTGGATTTAATGGTGGATCAGCACATGCTACCCATATTCAAAGTTCTCATCAACCAATTGTTTCAAAACAATTCTTTATTCATTCAGCCCCAGAAGAACAATCAGAAGGTGGTGCTGATAAAGTTATTAACTTAGGACCAGGACGTAAAAATTATCGTGTTGTATTCATTAAGGCACCAAATGCCGCTGTCGGTGGTGGACGTATTCGTTTCCAAGCTCCAGCTAATGAAGAAAAGACTGTTATTTATGTATTGAGCAAGAAAACTGATTTGGCTGATATTCAAGCTGATGTACAACAAAGTCAACCACAACAAACTAAACCAGAAGTACACTTTATTAAATACAAAACACAAGAAGAAGCACAACATGCTCAAAGAACAATTCAAGCCCAATACGATCAATTGGGTGGAACTTCACAAATTTCTGATGAAGGTATCGCTCCAGTTCAATCAGTTATTGGTGTATTGGGCGATAGTAATGTTCCATCAGCTAATCAAATTGCTTCTAGTAATGCTATTGGTGGTGGACAATCATTTGGTCCATCCGGTGCTGGAATCAGTTCAATTGGTGGCAATAGTAATGGTTATTTACCACCAAGTAAATAAATTATTATTTAAAATGGCTGTAAAATTCTCTTCAATGATTTGACAAGTATTGGAGAATTTAAAAGAACAAAAAAAAAAACAAAACTACTAATTACCAAAAAAAAAACATTGTTTTTGTTGAAAATTTTTGTAAAAAAAATTTCTGTTACATTATTTTTAAGTAAAGTTGTTTTTTATAATGTTGTTATTGCACACATTTTCTGTAAATAAAATTTTAAAAAAAAATTATTAAAATTAATTAAAAAATATACTTATTGTTTTAATCTGTTCAGTTTTTAGGAACAAACTATGTTTAATTAATGCTTACGGTATTATAATTACTGTCTTATTTAAATTTTTTTAAATAATGTGTAAAATAAAAACATTCCCTTATTCATTTAGAGTGTATACTATCTTAAGCTTTGACTATCATCAATCATTTTCCAAGAACTAATTGAAGAAGAATTGGCTTCTTTAAAAAAAATAAAGTTTAAGAATCACGTTATAACCATAACATGGGCTCCTGGTATTTGTTTAAGCAACAGCGCGTGATCTTGGAAATATATTTATTGAAGTTAATTTTATTGAATCCCAAAATTCCAAGTTTAAAAAACATTGAGCTGATAACTTAAATTATAAGTATATTTATAGTTAAGCTTAAATTCAAATAGTTTAGATAAATTAACTATTTTATGTTTACTGATATATATTTTAACATTTGCACGTTTCTTTAATATATTTTTATTCAATTTTTTACAATAGCTTGTTAAGCTAAAAATGCAACAGAAATAAATTTTAATCCTTTGCTTCGTGGATCAGCATTTCATTAAAGTTTGATTTTGGATTTTCAATAGTGTTTAAAAAAAAAAGTTCCATTACTCACTGTAAGGTTTCAACGACAAGGGTTTCGTATAAAATCTTGTTTTTCAAAAAATTTTCAAAAAATGTGCTTAGTAGTTTCACTCTGTCCGTCCGTCCGTACGTATTTTTACAAAAACTTTCATATTGTTACAACGAAATTTCATAGAAGAACTTTTTCCTGCAGCCCCATCCGTTACGAAATTAAAGGCCCCCAAATTCGGAAAAAGCCATTAATTAAATTAAAGCCTTATATTTAAATTTTTTTAAGAAAACTTTTGTCAAGTATATTTTCAATCTGAAAATGGTTAAGGATAGCTGGTTTTATAAGCTTTAAAAATTTTTGAAAGTTAGATGTGTAGGGTTGCCAAACGGCACTAAAATTTACCATTATGCAAAACTAAATTTTTTCAAAATTATTGGCCCCACATATATTTTAAAAGGTACGTGCTAGAGTCTTGAAATTTCGAAGAAGTTAGATCGTTGGAAATTAGTAGGAGTCTGTTAACAAAATTTTTTTGTCATATTCTGTTTCGGAGCTTTAAGGTTCCAAAAACTAAAATTTTTCTATTCTATTTTTGAAAATTATAGAATTAATGACCTAACTAAATTATGTAACACTATACAATTTTGAAAATGTGCTTTTTTAAAAACTCTTGATTTTTTTCATCACTTATAAAAAGCAGTTTTTACAAAATTTCATTTGACAAAATCTCACTTTTCAAAAACTTGTTCTTTTTGAAAATCTTATTTTTTTGATTTCAAATCTCTTATAAAATTTCTGATTTTGAATTAAAATCTTAAGTTAATACTAATAATTACAAGTTAATGCTTAATAGGCTTCCCTAGAAACTCAATCAACTGTAAAATTCGAACTTAAAACTTTTTTGACAATTCCACATATATATTATATTTTATTCTGGAAAAGGAAGCAATCTTGATTTTAAATCCAATTTTTAAATCCCTTCTAACAAATATTTGCCTTATTTGACTATTTTGAAAATAAACCAAAATAAATGAGATTTTGTACACCGAGATTTTTAAAAGTACAAGATTTTGAAATAAACCAAATTTCCAAATTTTCCAATCCACTAAGATTTGGTAAAAACGGTTTTTTTAATAACCAGATCTTGTGATATTTGAAACCAGATATTTTGAAACCGAAATTTTGTATTGCTCGTTTGGAAGCCTTTTTGTTGAATAATAACGAAATAAAGTGCAATTCGTTATTAATTTTTAATTTTTAACATTAAATTTTGCAATTTATCATAATTCAAGATATACTTAAGTGAAATAATTTTTTTTTTTTCAACTTTGAAAATATGTAATTCATCAATGCTGTTGTTAAATTCGTGGAACTGCGCTGAATTTTCTGCAATATATCGATTATGTCGATTTAGGTGCAGGGTCAGTACTCCCAGGGTCATAAGTCCCTAAGGGACTTATGACCCACTTAAAAATTTTTAGGTGGGACATAAGTCCCTTTACAAGTGGGTCATAAGTCCCTTTATTAAATTATTAGTTCCTTTAGGGACTTATGACCCACTAAGTGAGTCATAACTCTCTTTTTTAAATTTTGAGTTATAAAATCATATAACTTAAATTGTGTGATTGAGTGTAATATATGAAAGTCGAAATTTTGAAATAATTTCTGAAAGTCTTTTCTGATCTTTATAATTTAAAGTATGATAATATAAAAATATATGTAAGTAAAATATTAGATGTACAACAATATGTATTTATATATTTATCTATGCGAAATACTATATACATATTAGGAAGCATATTTGGGTTTGTTAAAAATCGAAGTTTACCCTTTTTCCAGAATATTTATAAATTCATGTATGAAAAATTTGGTTATAAAATCAGGATTGCCCTTTTTTTCAAAATCTTTATATATCTCTACTTCATTTTCTAATAAAAAATAATTAAATAAACTAAAATAATTTAAAATCAAGTAATAGAGTAAATAACAACAAATTGTTATTGTCATAATTTTTATCAGTAAAACTTACTGCAGGTGCAAATAAATTTATATTATTTTATATTTTTTCAAAAACAAAACAATTATTAGTGGCGTAGCATTTTATAAGTTGAAGGTATATAATGTAATTTCATACTTTTTACAATTACACTTTTTTCCTTTTTTATTAAAGATGAACTCCAATAACAAAAATATTATTAAAAGAAAAAAATTAGATGCTATGAAAAAATTTCTAAATAAGATGGATATAACGGACTTTTCAAAAGTACCAGACCATATTGTGGAAGCTTTTTTTGAAAAGGCAAGCTATAAGTCAAGAATGCTTGTTACTGTCTTTGCTTTTGTTAATGGTATAAACATAAACCAATTATTTGAACTTTTGAAAAAAAAATTATTAACAAAAGAGGACAAAACAAAAATAATATATTTATTCAACGCTTTGAAAAATCCCGTATTTTCTTATAAATATTATAGTTATAATGTAATACGGAATTTAATAATTTTTTGTAATGGTGATATTCGTCGATATGGTAAAAGAATTGAAAAAATAGCTTTTTAAAATGTAGTTTATATGTAAAATTTTGTTTTTTTCTTTATTTTGGAAAAAGGGAATACCCTAGTTTCTAATCCAACTGCAAAATATGTGCTAATTATTTTTGAAATTATAGTTCAAGAGACTCTGTATATATCGTACCCGTCACTCATGTTGCTGTTTTTTTATATAATATAAAGTAGAAAAATATATTATATTCTCAACATTGAAATGTATAAGTAGTGTTTCTTTTCTATAAAGCTTCTACATAACTTCTTGCAGTTCAGTTCTAATTTTGTAGTGCAGTTTAAAAGTAAAAGTAAAAGAAATAAATTAAATAAAAATAATTATTTTTAATTCATAATTTAAATTAAAATATGGATAATAATACGGATAATGACAATAATTGTTTTGAGGTTCTTCAGGGATTTAGAAAAAACAGTCAAATAATTTATGTGCCTGCTGAAAAACAACTATATATTAAAAAATCGAAACAAAAAGAAAACATTTTTCGGTGTATATGCAATAATAACACAAGGCATTGTAAGGCCAGTATAATAATTGACTTTGAGAATAATACAATTATAAAAAAAAATGAAACTTTGCATCCTCACTTTTATGCAGAAGATACAAGAAATAAAATGAAATTAATTAATTCAATGAAAAATAATTCTAAATCCGTCACAACGTCTTTGAAAAGACAATATTCAGCTAGAGAAATTTTTGATGTAAACCGACAAAATAATCCTACTGCAGCGAATTTGATACAATTTAAAACAATTAAAAGATCTATAAATAGAATTAAGAGTGAAGCACTTCCGAAACCACCAACAACTCCAACTGAAATTAAACAATAAATAATTGAAATTGACTTTGTTAATAAAAATATAATTAAAATTAATATGTATTTGTTTTAATATTACTACCTTTCAGCTGAGAACTGTAAAAGGGAGTTATGACCCACCACGGTGAGTCAAAACTCCCTAGGGTCATAAGTCCCTTAGGGACTTATGACCCACTTTAATGAGTCATAAGACCCTTAGGGAGTTATGACCCTGGGAGTACTGACCCTGCACCTCGATTTAATATAAAAATTGATCTGTTCTTCTTCTTCTTCAAAAATAAATCAACAGAAATGAATTACTATCATTCACATTTTTAATATAATTAAGTTACAAGGGTAACTTTTATTAAAAAATATAATTTAGTGCTAAATATATATGCTATGTAACAATAAAATATCCCTTTTTCTTTTTAAATTTTGATTTTTTTTTACTTTTTTAGCCAACAAGATTCCATAGAAGGTAATCTTGTAAATCAATCAATGCCATTGTTTTCTACTTTAATTTGAACTGTCATTTTCATATATATAAGTATAATAATAATAAGTATGTAAACAATAATTATACTCCTTTCACAATAATTTTTCAAAGTTGGTATAGTAAAAATATTTATTTTATAATCAATTTGAAATTTTAATAAAAATAATAATTTCGACGCCTTCAATTTAATCTTTTAATTATGTCATGCAACAATCAAAAATCGATTTATAACACAAGCGATATTTTCGATTATTTTTAGTTTTGACGAATGAATGAAAATTTTTACCTAAACAGATGAAATATAGTAATCAAAAGTTTTATGCATAATAATTATAAAAATTTTGAAAATAATTTCAAGGTCATAATTAATATGCGCTCCTAAATCAAAAATATTATGAATGATGGACAGTAAAGCCAGCTATGGTAAATATTTCTCACTTTAAGTTGAATTTTCAAATATTTTGTTTTTTTTTTTTTTTTGTTTTTTATTTTCAATTTTATTCAGAGACTTTCAAACTTTCACTAACACAAATATTAAAATTTTATAATATAAAATTATTAAAATAATTTGGAGATTACTAGTATAAGTAATTAAGGTGAGATATTTAACTGGTAAATAGAATACAGTAAATTTTACAGAAAATAAATTTTTTCACAAGGTTTTCATACAAAAAAAAAAATAGCCAATGATGAACGATTATGGTATTTAGATTCACGTGTTTGTTTTAATATTTTTTTTTTGCTTATAAATATTAAATATGGCTGGTCATTGACTGATCTGTATATAAATATTTTGAATAACTTTTAAAAAATTATTTTTGAAATATATTGCCATATATAGGGGTAAACATATGTAGAAAATAAATCAATAGATAATAAATCTATGTTAATTAAAATATTTTCTATAGATATTACGAGTATTTTGATAATTAATATACTGTCCGATACTAACCGCTATATATGAAATGCAATAAACGATTGATATTGTTTCGCACCCAAAACTGGAATATGAGATTTTTGTAAATTGGCATTACAACGGTGTGCAAAAACCCAAAAAACGAATTTTTTTTGTGATTTCAATCTGTGTTTCTGTCTGTCTGTGCACAAGTGTATAATCTAAATGGATTAGCTGAGAATGCTAATATTTTAAGTAGAAGTATAAGTAGAAGTATTTTTACTATAGTTATTATAATAAGAAAAATCATATGTAGATGGTAACACTAATTTTTATCATATTGCTTTAAATGTCACAGGTGGCCAAACACATATTTAAGTCAGCCATATTAAGTTGTTCAAATTTTATATGGCATAACAAAGTAATAAAAAAAAAAGTATCTTAAATAGATATTAAAAGACAATGGACACTTCTGTAGTGTTATTTTTAGGTTTCTTGTGAACATTTCGTTAACCACAATTAGTACGAAAAAATTTATTAAAACTTGTTTTACAATTAAGAACTACAATTTTGCCATAAAAAGTTTAAAAATCTCAACTTTTCGGAAATTATTTAGAACAAGTGATGAAAAAACCCAAGGGTTTTTAAAAATGCAGAATACACTGTTTAAGAAAAGCAAAATTTTCGAGCCCTCACAGCTCCTAAACATTGGACGTCACAAAAAAAATTTTTGTTTCTAGTTAAAGATGTTCAGAAGATATAAAATGTGATATTTTAAAAATTTTTGGTTTGTTTCATTACTAGTTTTTTTGATAATCTCATTTCCAAGGCGAAAATCGAAGACTAAAAAGCAGCAATTAAATGGAGAGCTTTATAATATAATTACTCTTTGTATGGGGCCTTTTAATACATGTTCATTGCTTTGTTTCAAAATTAGTAGATATTTTATAAACAGGCAGGTGAAAAACTAATAAAAAGAGAATCTAATAAAAAATTTTCTTAAAAATAAAATTGTTCTAAAGCAAATTTTTTAACGTGATAAAAGTTTCAAAATCGAAAAAGTTAATTTTTATGCTCGTATCAATGATAGGCAAATGTATAAAAAAATTGGGCCTTCGTTTGTAATGCATGGATTAAGATATTAAAGATATGTACTCAAGGAGATAATTGATTCGCTATTAATGTCTCACCATTCAACTGCCAATAAGATAACTGAAAACTAAATAACCTAAAATTTTCAAATTCTTCGAGTAATTTTGAAATAATTTATAGGTTGCTTAGTGTTTTTGCCTTTAGGGAACTGCAGTACAAATTTTCAAAACCAATTTGATTTTTTTAAAAGAATAAGAATAGTTGGATGCATATTAAACTAATGTGGTTAAACTGAGGAAGCATTAGGCAAACTACATTGACTAAAGTATTAAGACAAATAAAGTTTGAATTTTATAGGTTTGATCAAAATAATTTAGATTATTCTGAGCAAGGCTTAAAGTAAATGCAAAATAGATACATAGTTTCTCAATTTTTAAACTTCATATTACTGGGATTTAAAATTGAAAAAACCAATGAAAATTACCGTAAGCTTAAGTTAGGGCACTAGTTTGCATATTCTCGATGCTTTAAAATATGAAAGTGAAGATATTTTCACTTTCAGACATATGATCGGTTCGAGTGTCTGAGAGCTTACAAGGTGCAACTTAAATCTAACATATAATTTGAAAATTAATGAATGAAGTACAAAAATGTAAATTTATTTTTTGCGATTTACAAGTTGTTTTACTAATCTATAATCTATTCAAAATTTTCTCTTTTGTCTGTCTTATTTTTATATTTCATTTTAAGTTTAATTTTTAAATAATTACTAAAAGCTAATTTATTTTTAATTTTTATTTTTATTTTTATACATTTATAAAAATTTGCGAAAAATAAAAGAAATAATAAAGAAAGTAGGTTTTTTTTTGCAAACTTATATAAATATTTAATTACATTTATTTCTTTTTTTTAGTTTATAAAGAGTTGACTGCTGAGTTGGAAAATTAATAATTTTTGGAGCCGAAATAAATATAATTTTAATTATTGTTATAGACAACTTGTTTTAACATACTTTAATATTTCGTACAACTAATGTTCTTTCATTATTTTTAATTTTTGGAAGAGTATTTAAAGATCAAAATTGAAAAATATTTGGTTGATTAGTTGATTAATTAAATTATCGTAAAAAATAGTTAATTTTAGACTTTTTTGGAAAAGAATATAACGTAGAACTAAATTATGTTAGAATTATTTTAAAGTTTCTTTTCTAGCATTTCTTTGCTTTAGAAAGTATGATTTGTACCAGAAGACTATTCGTAAGATGTTTCGAAACTGAATTCTCTTTCATCAAGAAATCAATAACACACTTGAAGATCCAATGCTTTAATTTTAATAAAAGACAATTACGACAAACCTAAGATATAAAGTTTTATTCTATACTATTTATTGTTCTGGAGCTAATTATTTAAATCCTTATTTTCTGAAGAGAGAACTGAGAGAACTAAACTTTAAAAAGTTTCTTAAACCTTCGTACTATATATAATGACAACAGTAGCATCTGAAATAATAGGAACTTCCGCCTCAACACCGATTGCTCTGCAAATCTATGATAAACAATTTATTGAAACCCTAATTTTGATCTAAGCTCTAAAGCCTTCTTATATTTCTTCTTCTTCTATGGCGCTACAGTCCGTTTTCGAACCTAAGCAGTTATCCAATTTTTCTCTTGGAGCATTGATACAGCGTCTACTCGACGGCATCAATTCATCAATTTCTCGGCTACTCTACTGCTCTTTTTCAATCTATTTTCCCATTCAATTCTTTTTTGAAATATGGGAATCTGGTATACGTGGTATGAGAATAACCCACCTAAGGCGTTGTAGCTTGATGTATGTCACAACATCGCTGTCGGTATATATATTGTACAGCTCAGCATTGCATCGCAATCTAAACTGGCCCTGATCTATAATTGGTTCGATAATTTAACTCAGTATTTTTCTCTTGAAACTTCACTTGGGTGATCGTCCACGTTTCACTGCCGTAGCTTAACACCAGTCTGATAAGAGATTTGTACAGCTCAAGTTTACATTTTTTGCTCACTTCTCGAGATCTCATTATCTTCAACACAGAGTAGAATGAATTGTTTGCTTTGTCTATCCTTCGAGTTACCTGTGATGTTTCATTGTTTACACTTCTTATCTCGGACCCTAGATAGACAAACTTTTTAATACTTTCACGTTGTCATCACCAAAAGTAATATTTTGCTTCTTTCTATGGTTACGTGTTGATACGACTAAAATTTTTGTCTTATCGATGTTTATCGTCAGACCTTGTTCTACAAAGCTGTTTTCTTCAACTGGATATAGAATTCCCTAACTTGTTTCATACACAATATATTAGCAGCAATCCCTGGTTTTATATCCAACTCTAAAATCACTTCTGAATTTTTTCATACACAATACATTAATAAAGGAACTAACGTAATATCTGGTTCCTCACAAAAGCTTAATATTCCATTGTGTAGAATTTAAGTAAACAGGGCGTGAGTTCTAATCTAAACCTCTGTTTTTAAACCTATGTACAGAGTTTGTAATGTTTGTATTTTAAAAATTTTATTTATTTATTATACTGCTTAACACAAACAGTTTACAAAAAATCATACAAATAACAATTAAAATTATACAATTAAAATCAATATAAAAAATTACATATTTGACTAATTATAAATATGTTCAAACTAAAATTAAAATTAAAAGTTAAAAATTATAAACTTTACATTACTACAAGAAAAACATAACAAAAATAATCCTAATAATAGCGATTGTATAATTTTTGTTTTTGAGAGTGTTTTGAAAGTGTAAAGTCAATATAATGTTTATGTTTATTACCTATAATAAGCATTCTATTAATAGGTTCGAATTTGCCATAGTTAGTCCTATGATTATTAGTTTTAAATAAATTGCAAGAGCGAAGGCGTTGAAGATTTCTAATAATAATTTTACTAGAAATTAAATTAGATTTAACGTTACCCTTGACAATTTCTGTAATAAAAATTACATCAGAAACTTCACGTCGAAAATTTAAAGTACACAAATCAATTAATTTTAGCCTTTGTTCATATGGTGGTAAAATAATGGGATTCGACCATGGCAAATGGCGTAAGGCAAATCTAAGAAAATTTTTTTGTATTGCCTCAATCCTATCAATGTGTACCATATAAAACGGAGACCAAACTTGACTAGCATATTCCAAGTTTGGTCTTACAAGACAAGTGTACAACGATTTAAGTACATAAGGATCTGAAAATTCCTTTGCAGAACGTTTAACAAATCCCAATAGTGAATTAGCTTTATTTATAATATTATTATAATGGATTTTAAAGCTAAGTTGGGAATCGAAGTACACCCCTAAGTCCTTTATTGAGGTAACTTTAGGTAAACTAATACCATCTAAGTTATAATTGAAACAAATAGGACTAGATCGGCGTGTATAAGATATCAGTGCGCATTTATTTACATTAAGTAGTAAACAGTTATTAACGCACCAATTGTTAAAATTTTGAAGATCATTCTGCATAAGGATGGCGTCATTATAAGATGTAATCTTTTTAAAAAGTTTCATATCATCAGCGTAAACTTGAAGCTCGCAATTAGAAATTAAAGAAGAAACATCATTTACAGATAAGATAAAAAGTAGAGGGCCAAGGTGACTACCTTGTGGAACTCCCGAATTTGCCACGAAAGGTTCTGAAATCACATTTTTAAATATAACACTATAGGAGCGATCACATAAATAAGAATGTATCCACTTAAGGAAAAATAGTGGAAAACCATATTTTTCAAGTTTTAGTAAAATAATATTATGTGGCAATAGATCAAATGCTTTACTAAAATCAGTATAGACAACATCTGTTTGAAATCCTTCTTCCATGTTATTAAGAAGAAGAGATGTGGTTTCAACTAGATTAGTCACCGTAGATTTTTGTTTTACAAAGCCATGTTGGTTATCTATTAAAAGATTCCTACAATGGTTATAAATTGAATCCGTTATAATTAATTCAAATAATTTAGGAATTGAAGATAATTTAGCTATTGGGCGATAGTTAGTGATTTCATTTTTAGCATTCTTTTTGTGAATTGGCCTGATATAAGAAATTTTCCAAATAGGAGGAAAATATCCGGAATTTAATGAATTTTTAAAGAGTAATGTTAAAGGCGTAGTGAGAATGTTAGAACACTTGCTCAAAATTATTTCTGGTATACCATCTGGTCCAGGAAAAGTATTATCACCCAGTTTATTTAGATAGCTGGAAACTATTTGTTCATTAATATTAATGTCAGTAAGAGAAGTTTTTTGATATGTATTCATATAGGAGAAATAATTTTCATTTGGCGTAAAAGAAGACTCACTATATGAAGTGCTAAAAAACTCACGAAAATATTTTGAAATAGTTGAAGGATCATTACTAGAAAGAGAATTGAAATTCATAAATGTTGGGTAATCATCACATTTACGTTTAGAGTTTAAGAATTTCCAAAATTTTTTCGGATCAGACTTTAATTTAGTTGCCATTAAGTTAATGTAACTATTATAAAGTATTTCAGAAGAAGTTTTAAAATTCTCAAACAATATGACAAAATTATTAAATTCATTAATATCTTTTGTTTTTAGATATTTACGCCAGGCTTTGTTTTTCTTATTTCTGAGAGATCTAAGCTCCTTTGTGAACCATGGTGGGCCAGAGTTAGAACATCTGTTTTTTGAAATAGGAACAAATTGTGTAAAACCTTCGAACATTATTTCATAAAACCTAATTGTCATTTGATTAAGGTCTACATTATTAAATATAGACGTGAAGTCATAGGTGTTTAAGAAATTTACTAGTCCGGGAAAGTTGGTTTTATTGAAATTAAATCTATAAGAATCTGCTGCTTCATGATTTATGGAATTAGTCAAACAATAAGTAAAATTTATTGAAGGGTGATAGGGGTCCAACGCAACAAGCGGTGACACCGATTCACAGAAAATAATATTATTCCAATCAGAAGTAAATATTAGATCCAATTGTTTATCTTTAAAATTGCGGCAGTGGGAAACCTGTTGTAAATCGTTGGTATTTAAACCATCGATAAATTGAGAATCAGGTTCATTCACTGAAGAATCAGCAATCAAAAAAGATTCTTCGTCATGATTGATCCAAGTTATATTAGGGAGATTAAAATCTCCACATAAAATTAACTCATCATTAGGACCAGAATTACAGCAAATCGAATCTATTACATTTAAAAGAGTAATATAAATATTTAAATTCGAAGAAGGTGGAATGTATGTGTTAACAATATTAACACTTTTATTGGAAAATTTTATGTTCACACCAATTATTTCGAGACAGTCCGCGTCAGAAATAGCAATTTCATTTGCATTAAATGAGTTTTTTACGGCTATCAATACTCCTCCCCCTTTAGGAATGTAACTATTAGATACATTAAGTTCAGAGTATCTGTCTTTTCTAAAAACCGAGTATGAGCTATCAAAAAGCTCAAGATTGTTAATAGAAGAATTTAGCCAAGTTTCAGTTAAAGCAAATACGTCAAAATTTAAATTTATTGAATTAAGTAGGACTTGTCTAGTTTTTGTTCTAAGACCTCTGACATTTTGATAATATAATGATAAATTTATCAAATTTGAAGGATCAATCAAAAATGTAGAGGTCTTATTTAAATATTATTTAATATGAAAATATTTATTATGGTTATCATTTGAAACCTGCAAGTGATTGTAATAATTACTACTACAATGGTTACGGTATGCCTTTAAGTCGTCAGAAACATCTTTGGAAGATATACCTTTAATTTCGTGAAATTTAATATATAATTTATAGAGTTCTTTATAATCGGTCGGTAAACCTTCGTTATCAATTAAGACCTTTACACTTATTCTAGTCTTACCTTCCAATACCTTATTATAATTATCGTCAAACAAATACGACATGTACATATAATGATTCTCAAACTTAAATAAAATTGAAATTATTTTAAATTTCTTTTTCCTTAATTCGTGATCACTTTAACATCAAGATAATTTTCACACCAATGACAATCTATATTATTAATTGTAAAAACATTAAAATTTTTATTTAAATAATATTAAAATTAATTAAATTTTAGTACAAAAGCATTTAGTATTTTTTTTTTTTTTAATTAAGGTGCTATGAGAAAATGGTTTTGGTATTTTTATCTTCTTTTTTGCTTTTTGATGCGCTTAATTACCATGTACGCATTACAAATGGAATATTCATTAAATTAACCGTTATGTTTATTGTTTTTGCTTCATTATTTTTTTAGCTGTGTTTTGGACAAATTAATCAAATTAATTTCCAACTTTTTATTTTATTTTTATTTAAAATGTCTAATTTTTGCTTGTTGCATTTAAAACATTTGGGCTGCTGTATGGCAATAAAATACTCAAAAAAAGTTCTTTTATAGATAACCTTTTCGCAATTAAGTATTTATTATAAAATATATGTAAAGCTTATACAGCGTGCATCACGAGGGCATAAACATCATTTACGATAATGAACTAATAAATAACTATCTTTCAAATCGATTTTAATAGTCTAGTGCGAAGTTTCAAAATTATACTATTTTTGCGAATATGATTATGACGAAATCAAGGGTACAAGAAAGATATAGGTTCAAGTGTATAGATCGTTTCAGGTTCGAAAACTCAGTCCATTAAGCTATAAGTGTCCGTCCCGTTATTCGTACGACATCCAAAAACACTACCACAGCTAAAATTTTGTTCAGCTGTGTACAACTTTTGATCATAACTCTAAATTTAATAGAGCTGGGTGTCTAAAATTTCGACTAACCTACTTCAATATTATGTCAAATATTGTGAATTTTTATAATTTAGTGTAGGAGGGTTGAATAGCTGCCATAGAACTTATTTTACTTCCATTCTTATTTCAAGATCCAGTTCAGTTGTGAATTTGAAGATTCGCCAACTTCTATTTCTAGTAAAGACTTAGTCAAAAAAGTGGCAATCATAAATCTAATAGTAATCAAACTTCGAAAAATTTCTTGGGCAATAGAAGACTAGAATTTGTTGCCTGCTTTTTTAACCCGTTTCGGAAAAACTAACTTTCCGTTTAAGCCCAGTACTGTCAAAAACAGAAATATAAAACATGTGTGGCACTAAAGTTGTGTAGTATCCTTAATCACAGCGGTTAAAAAGTTCTTTAAGATTTTGTTTTCGCCCATATTAAAAAAATCCTTTTACCAAATTTTTTATATTGTGTAACAAAATCTGAACCTTGATAGCGAGTTAAATTGTCTAATAACAGACTTGCAATTTGGTAACTCTATTCGGCACAATATTTCAAAAAAACTTTGTGAGCGATTAGCGAATTATTTCCCAATCGTCAATAAACTTGCTTTGATCTAAAAGAAAAGAAATAAAGGCACACTGTACACTTTTCTAAATATAGGGGATTTCTTACTTTGATTTTTAAAATCATAAAAACACCTGAATATTTAATTAGCATCATCACACCACATTTTAATTTGTAGACAAAACTATTTTGGTTTTTTATTATTTTTTTTTTTTTTGATTTGCAATTAATCGTCATTTTAAAGCGCTCAATTTGGAGGTTAGATTTTCAGTTTTAATTATTAACTTTTTTTGTTTTATATCAAAATCAATTGCAAAATGCGTCAAAGTAATAAAATTAAATTTAGATATACAAAATAAAAATATCGAATCAAATAAAAAGTAAATTAGAAAAAAAAACCCTAACTATTTGATACAAAAATGAATTCATTGACGATTTTCAGTTCAACGTTAATTACATACATTCCAACCCAATTTTTTTAAATATGTTTTAAGTTATTGTTTTAAATAGTCTGTGTTTTTTTTTATTTTTCTTTTTGATATTTCTATTTCTTTTCATCTTCTTTATATAATTGACTTCATTCCTTTCCGCATCACTTCTTTTTAGCAAAATTTTATTTTCGGACAAATATATCATTCGAAAATAATAACGATAATAGAAATAATGACAGTTTAAATGATAAAAAAAAACACCTTATAGGCAAATTGATGCTCAAACAACAAAAAAAAAAAAAAAAGAAGAAATTAATAAAAAAATATATAGAAAACGAGGAAGAGTGTGGTAGAGTAGACTGTGTCAACTCTGGGATACCCGTATGACCGTTTTATAAACATTATATCATTTCTAAACATTAATTACTTTTGACAAAATTTCAAATATAAAGCTTTATTAGGTGTAGTGTAATGCTCATATAAAAGAAGGAGTTGTATGGCAGCTACTCGAACCCTCTGCAGTAGACCAACCAAATTTTGCAGTAACTTTGGCCATTATACTGAACTATTTTTGGCAAAATTTCAGACACCTAACTTCAATAGGTATGGAGTAATGCTCATATAAAATAAGAAGTTGTATGGCAGCTACTCGAACCCTTTGCAGTAGACCAACCAAATTTTGTAGTAACTTTGGCCAATACACTAAACTATTTTTGGCAAAATTTCAGACACCCATAATTAATAGGTATAGAGTAATGCTCATATAAAACAGGAAGTTGTATGGCAGCTACTCGAACTCACTGCAACAGACCAACCAAATTTTGCAGAAACTTTGGCCATAAAACTAAACTACTTTTGCCAAAATTTCAGACACGTAGCTGTAATAGGTACAGAGAAATACTCATATAAAAAAAGAAGTTGTATGGCAGCCACCCGAACCCATGGACCAAAATGGCTGGATTTAAATAGCGATGACGGCTATTGCAAAAAAACGAATTTGCGAAAATTTCAAGATTCTAGCTCCTTTAGTTTTTGAGTTATCGTGCGGACGGACGGACGGACGGACGGACGGACGGACAGACGGACGGACGGACGGACGGACAGACGGACGGACGGACGGACGGACATACATAGCTAAATCGATTTTTTTTTCGATTCTGATCCGATCCATACACTTGAGTCTATATCTACCCCCCCTCCTTCTCTGCGTCACAAACGTAATGGCAAATTTATTATACCCTTTGCCTATATAGTCATACGGGTATAAAAAAGTAGTAACATAACAGAGCAACGCAACACAAAAAAAAAAAACAAAATAGTTAAAGAGTTTAAAGTTTAAAAGAAGTAGGCACTTTCATAACGGCCTTCAATCAAAAAAAAACTATTTGATAATTTCAATCTGTTTGGTATATAAACGCATTTTTGAACTAATTCTTCAGTCAAAATCGTGTAAATCTTCAAACAACTAACATTTCATTACAGTAGATCATCTTGTATTAAAATTATATTTGGATTACAATGGAAGGATTTTTAGTAAGGATTAAGCATGCGCACATTAATGGATTACAATATTACAATTACTATGGGATTAAAACAATATTTTAAAAATATCTTAATTAATTTTAGGTCTTTATTTTAACTGTTGGTGTCGTTTGTGGTGCACCACAATATGCATATGGACCACCAAATTATCAACCACCACAACCACAACAACATCATCAACATCATCATCAACAACAGCAACAAATTCATTCTGGTTCAGGTTCTAGTATTGTTCCTGGCAGTAATTTCGGTTTTGGCAATATTGGTTCAGGAAATCAATTAATTGGTGGTAGTCAACAAAATTTTGGTTCTTCACATAATGTTCAACAACAACAACAACACCAACAACAACACGAAGCAATTGTTACAAAACAATTCTTTATTCATTCAGCCCCAGAAGAACAAGATGAAATTGGTGGTGATAAAGTTGTTAATTTAGGACCAGGACGTAAACATTATCGTGTTGTATTCATTAAAGCACCACATCAAAGTATTCAAGGCGGTAAGGTGAGATTTGTTGCACCGGCTAATGAAGAAAAGACTGTCATTTATGTATTAAGCAAGAAAACCGATTTGGCTGATATTGCTGCTGATGTACAACAAGGTCAATCAGAACCAACCAAACCAGAAGTACACTTTATTAAATACAAAACACAAGAAGAAGCTGCACATGCCCAAAGAACAATTCAAGCCCAATACGATCAATTGGGTGGAACATCACAGGTTTCAGATGAAGGTGTTGCACCAGTTCAATCAGTTATTGGTATTTTGGGGGATAATGCTTCAAATAATGGTGGTGATAATATTGCTGTTGCTGGACCATCAGGAATTAGTCAAGGTTCAGATACATTCGGTGTAACAGGATCTGGTATAAATACAATTGCAGGTGATAGTAGTAACAATATTGGTGCTACTGGATCATATTTACCACCAAATCATTAAATTTGTTAATTTTTGTATTTAATTATAAGGCTAAAAAAATTCTTTAACATTGTTACAAGATCTACAAGCTACCTCAACTTTATTCTTTTTAATTTGTTTGTTTATTTTGTTATTTATTTAAGATTTTTTTATATTGTAAAATTGAAAAATTGTAAATAAACATTTTAATATAATTATTCGAAAAAAAAAAACCACTTATAATATTTTCTAATCAAAGAAGATGAAAATAAACACAATGATCACTGAGTCACGTATTAGTTTAAATCGTTAACCCGTTTTGAATTTTATTAATTAAAATTCAAATTAAGAATAATTAACAATTATTTCAAATTATGTAATTAATTAAGAAAACTTGAAGAAGTCATTTCAATATGTCAACATAATGAATAATTGAAACTGAAGGTTCATTTGTCAAGTCGTCACGTGCTGTGTAAAATTTACCACTCGAATGTGGTAGAAAAAAGAAAAAAAAAATAATTTATGAAAAGTGGTTAAAAAAGCGGTTTACTTATGATCAAGGTTCAAATTTATTTTTATAGTTTTTTCACCACACCAATTCTTTGTATTTAAAATACTTTAGGTATAACATGTATATTTAGATTTATTTTAATGAATAATTGGTATAAATGAAAGTGAAATATAAAATATAGTTTAATGTTTAAAGGTTATATTTAAATTAGAAGACAAAGAAGTGTTAACTTCTTTTATTTATTATTATTACAACATTCTCAGTTTAAAGTTTAACTAAATGATATAGCAATTAAATAGAAAAACATATTAATTCTTTGGCTTTGTTTTAAATATGTTGTTTGAAATATTGGTGGTGCTTTTTAGACTTTATAACCGATAATTAATGATTTTTTTCAAGTTATAACATTAATAAATAAAGCAACATTCATTGCTTATCTTGAAAAGAACGGCGCCGTGAAATAAAGCCATAAAATGACATTATGGCTTTATTTCGCATTCAAATGCGAAATAAAGCCATATCGCCAATTTTTTCGCGTATGGCTTTAATTCGCATTCTATTGCGAAATAAAGCCATATGGCTTTATTTCGCATTTAAAAATGTAATTTTTTTTGTGAAAATAGAAGCAATTTAATTTTCCAAACTTTTTTATTTAAATAGTTAGGAAGGAGTTTTAGAGTTGGTTTCAAAAGCAGGGTTTTACGCTTTTTCCAGAATATTTATATATGTGTATATGTGGGATTCTCAATTAGGAGGGATTTTAGAGTTGGATTCAAAAGCAGGATTGCCGCTTTTTCCAGAATATTTATATATGTGTATATGTGGGATTGTTAGTTGGATTCAAAAGCAGGGCTTTACGCTTTTTCCAGAATATTTATATATATGTGTATATGTGGGATTCTCAATTAGGAGGGATTTTGGAGTTGGATTCAAAAGCAGGATTGCCCCCTTTTCCAGAATATTTATATTTATTAATTAGGGTTGATTATTTTTTGTATGAAATAGCTATGCCGAATTCTCATACCATTCTTTTCATTATAGTGTTGGATTCAAAATCTAGTTTCAATAATTGAGTTAGCCGGGGTTCGGGGGCGGCAGCCCCGGTAAGGAAAATATAATATTATTTAATATGTTTTATTACAGTGTATTAAAAAAATTAGAAACTTATTAATTTTTTTAATGAATTAGGTATCCGAATTCTTATACCATTCTTTTCATTTTAGTGTTGGATTCAAAATCTAGCTTCAATAATTGAGTTAGCGGGGGTTCGGAGGCTCACATAGGGTTCCAATTTTATAAAATTAAATTATTTAGGCCCCCAGCAATTTTTCTAAGCCCCATATCTCCCAAACGGATGAGAATAGACCCTACCTTTAGAAGCATTTTTTGTTTGTTTTGAACCCTAGAATAACCCCTAGTTCTATGGCAGGTTATTAGCGAAACACCCTGTATTTATCATTTATAACTGCACTTAATTATCAATTTCTTTTTTTTTTTACTTTGTTTACTATTAAACTAGAATTTGTATCAATTTTACTATATGGCTTTATTTCGTAAAATTTTAGAAAATGATATGGCTTTATTTCGCATTCAAATGCGAATTAATGCCATACGCGAAAAAATTGGCGATATGGCTTTATTTCGCATTTGAATGCGAAATAAAGCCATAATGTCATTTTATGGCTTTATTTCGTATGGCTTTATTTCGCGCCACCAAAAGAACAGGTGTTCTTCAAGTGGAATGTGATAAGGGCGCTGTTTCCAAGATGACTAAATTTGTTTGACCTTGCAAAGCCTTTAGTATATCTACCCGAACTACAACTTCAAATCAATTCTGTTTTCTTAATAGATAAACGAGATCAACTAGAATCAAATTTGCTCTCAGCTTCTACTTGCCGTTAGGTTAAAATTAAAAGCTTAATGATTAATAATTATATATCTTTAATAAAAAGTACATTAGTATAACAATATAAAAAAATACAATGTCTAAGTCAATACAGTGTCAATGTCTATAAAAAAATACAGATATAGAACACCATATAGCTCAAACACAATTATTGGAGTATAAACTAAATAGAATTGTATCTATTGATTCTAAAACGTGTCTGCATGTTATAAGCCCTAGTTTTATATTGTTTAAATTGTATGTGAAATTCATTGATCAATTCTAATAACAAGAATACAATATGACACCCTGTCCAACATGGCATGAACAGGCTTATTAGTCTAACAGTTGAACAGTTTTGAAGCAAAAAAGTTCTTCCTTATAAACAGTTTCAAATTTTAATCTTTATTAATTTCGAAGATTTGCTAGTTGTGGTTTCAAAAATATTTAGTCTGAGATCCCATTTTCACCCATTTACAATCCCCATCTTTCGGTCGTCATTTGTAAACCGATCAAAATAGGTTCATTATTATTTTAACTATCATGCGAACATTGACGGACAGGCATCTTTTAATCGAAACTAAAGATGAAGAACATATCATATACATTTACATATAAAGGTTGTTATCTTTTTTGTGATAACAAACATAAAACAAATATGCTAAATTATAATTTAAATAAAATTCGTAATTTTTGATAGCACGAATATTACTAACATGACAGTAGCAAAGTAAAAACTACTTAATTAATTTCAACGCAAATTAAAGGCATTACCTTTAACCTCGAACTTCCAAACACACAAACATTTTCATATTATGCTTAGATATTTATGTGACAACAAGTCAAAGATTAAATGTATACTATAAAAATCAATAAATACTTTGCAAAAAGTTTACAAGTTTTGTCCATATTTTTTCAATTTAAAGTAATTTTTTCAAAATAGAAATTATAAAAGTAAAAGAAAGTTTTTTGTACCGAATTTTTAGCACATTTTCAAAAAAATCTGTAAAAATGTACCTATATAGTTTCACTATGTCCGTCCCGTTTTTAACTATGAATGTTAGCAACGGGTAGGTATTGTAATAAAAATAATTTAATGTTCAAACTTTTTTCCGCAACTTCCCCCGTTACGAAGCTACAGCCCCACAAAGCCGGAAAAAGCCCTATATGTAAATAGTTATAACAAGAGTTTTATAAGGTATATTTTCAACCTGAAAACGGTAACAGACATCTGCTCTTATAAGCTTTACAAATTTTTTAAAGCCAATTATATAGGGTTACCATACGGTACTAAAGTTTATCGTTACCCAAAACTAAGTTTTGCAAAAATTTTGGTCCCTCATAACTTCTGAGGGGCTAAATTTATAAAATTGAAATTGCGGGAGAAGTTAGATCCTCAGAAAAAAGGATCTAACTGTTTAGGAACTGTAAGGGGTCGAAAATTTAAATTTTGCCCTAAATTTATTTATATACAAAATTTAAAGCTCCAAAACAAAAGTTTCAATAAGTGTCAAAGGTTTTTCTTAATTTTGACTTTGTCCGTCCGTCCGTATGTTTACACAAACTTTTACTTCGTTTGAAATAGAGTAAAGAAATTTAACCACGGGTAGGTATTGGAAAAAAAATAATTTCGTAGAAGAACTTTTTTCTCTAGCTCCACCCGTTATGGAGCTGCAGCCCCCCAAAGTCCGAAAAGAACCCTATATTTAAATTGTTATAACAACAGTTCTGTTATATGTATTTTCAAACTGAAAATGGTAAAAGAGAGCTTGTTTTATAGACTTTACAAAAATATATTGTTAAAATTTATAGAGTTGCCATACGGTAGGTACTTAAATATACCATTCTGGAAAACTCAATTTTTGCAAAATATTTGGCCACACATATCTTCTACACGGTTCCAGCTAGGGTCTTGAAATTTTGGCAGAAGTTAGACCCTTGGAAATTAGTAGGAGTCGGTTAAAAACTTTTTTTTCACGTCCCTGTTTAGGAGCTATAAGGGCTCGAATTTTGAAAAAATATTTTTCTATTTTTAAACACCAGTAACTTAAATACATTTTTATATTGTATTTAATTATATTGTAAGTATTGATTTCACTATTATTCATAATTATTATATTGAAGAAATAACTAAATTTTAATATTATCATTTATTTTTATATGTATTTTTATAAAAATAAATAATAACATACTCAGTAAGAAACCCTATATAATTTAGAAAATGTGTTTTTTAAAAACCCTTGGTTTTTTTTATCACTTGTTAAATATTTTATTTTGCTAAAAACTTATCGAAAGTTAAAACAAAAACAAAATTCTATTTCAAACATAATAATTAATCATTTTTTCAACTTAAATTTCATATGTTTGACTTTTTATGTAATATTTAAAAAAAAAAAAAGAAAAACCAAAAATAAAATATTTATTTTAATTATAATTTAATTTATTACAAGTCAAAATACCTTAAACTACCGCATTGAAAAGTTCAAAGTTAGCTTTTTTTGTAAACAATTGTTTTTTCATTAAAAATTTGCCAAATTAATTTGCAAGGTAATGAACAAATTTTAAATGAAATAAGAGGGGGGAAGGGTGTATAGAATGACACGTGTATACTCTAGGATACTCGCATAAATATAATATATTATAAACATTATAATATCCGGTACTTTTCGGAAACTTTTAAATACTCAACTGATTAAACTCAAAAATATATTCTAAGGAAATATATTTTGTAGAACAGCTATTCGAAACTTTTGTTAATAAATAGCAGATAAACATTCCTACAAGGGTAAAATGAGTGTCCTTCTATAATGTTAAAACAAAATGTTATCGACCTGCTGTCACTACCGCTTGTCTTAAATGTCAATTTACTTTCTGGGTTCGAATATTGCCTTGACAGTTCTTTTAAAACTAAATAAGAAAGAATGAACATTCTTTAATACTATTTTATTATCAAAAATAATTCAAGATTTAAAAAAAAAAAAAACAAAATTAAAAGAAGAATATAAGTTAACTCCATTATAGTTCGAAGAAGTACATTTAATACAGAAAAAATTCTTCTTTTAAAGAAAACTTCTGCTTTTTTTTAGAACATTAAAAATTTAATCATGAAGGTTTATTGTAAAGACAGTGATGTCTTAGATTTTGCTTTGCCAGTGCTGTACGACAATAATGTCTGTAAAACGGCAAGGTAAGGGCATACAAATTTTAAAATTTTGACAATTTTATTATAAAAGTATTAATTAAAAAATAATGTCAAGTTTATCAAAAATTACTCAAAGGGGGAATTAATTAACTTTTAAACTGCACATAATTTAAATAACTAATCATATAATTATATGTAAAATTTTTGTTTTTATTGCATTTACTGATTTTTTATTTTTCTATTATATTTCAATTTAGCTTGCTTCAATAAATTACTATTTTAATTTATCTGAATAATTCGTGATGCAAGGCATAGAACATAATGTACAAAGTACTCTAATGTCTTTCATAATAATTATCGACACAAATTTGTAAATTAAATACAAAATTAAAAAAAAAATATTAACAAAATAAAAAATTCTCATTTTACCAGGTTAATCATTGCTCATACAGTTTTTAAAGAAGCGGTAGATTATAATTTCAATCACGTTTATATACATACTTAACTTCAATTAAAGCACATGTATTCATATATTAATAAGAAGTCAATGACAATTAGTTAACTATTAGTCAACAATCAATCTACAAGTTATAAAAAGTAAAAAAACAACTATAAAAATTAAAAAAAGTTAATTATATTAGTACATATGTAATATATTAATGCAGAGTAGATTTCAATTACTATTTAAGTTTATTATTCTTTAAAGATACAGTTCTAAGTACATTAAGTGCATCTGAATAGATGGCACGATCTTTTAAGAGAATGTTATCAACAATCGTACGTAAGGGGATACCGTTAGAAAAAATATGATGTTTGTCGCAGTGAATTCGATTCATCGATTTAAATTTCTTTTGATGTTTCAACTTTATCCAAAGATAAACAGTATATAAATTCATTTAAGTTATTGTTTTCTTATCAATTGTAACTTAAACCGTTTAGAAGATATAAGTGATGAAGAATCTTTTCAAAAATTGACTTATAACGGTAAATTCAAGTTTTCTTGATGGCAACCTTGTATACTCTTTTCACGTGACCTTAGTTCTTTTTGTCATGAAGTTTTGTCTATTTTCAAATGAATTTGGTCTTTTATCAAATATTAATAGTCCTAAATTTTCAAATTTCATTGATCTTTTTTTAATCAACACCGATTTGGGATGCAGTAGCAGATCAACATATTTGATAAAAGGTACTCACCAATTTTATAGTCAAACTAATATATAGTAAGAAAAATAAAAGAAGTTCAACTCTCAAGCCAACCCTAAAAAATAGCCTCCAAAAATTTAGGTAACATTTTTTGAAACTAAGCTTAAACTTTTTCCCCTTTTTCAGGTTCTCCAAAAGTATTGAAGACTTGGTTTCTCAAATTATGCTATTTCGAGTTATATGGCAGCTACTCGAACCCTCTGCAGTAGACCAACCAAATTTTGCAGAAACTTTGACCATAAAACTAAACTACTTTAGCATAACTTGAGACACCCAGCTTCATTAGGTGTAGAGTAATGCTCATATAAAATCAGAAGATGTATGGCAGGTACTCGAATCCGTGGACCAAAATTGCTGGATTTAAGTAGCGATGACGGCTATTGCATAAAAACGAATTTGTAAAAATTTCAAAATCCTAGCTCCTTTATTTTTTGAATTATCGTACGGAAGGACGGACGGTCGGATATACATAGCTATTTCGATTTATTTTTCGATTCTGATCCGATCCATACACTTGAGTTTATATCTACCTCCCTCTACTTCTCTGCGTCACAACGTATTGGCAAATTTAGTATATTCTTTAGACTAATAGTCTAATGCTATGGTTTGAAGATTATAAAAAAACCATGTTCAAATTTTGCTATGACAGGTTAATTATTAGGCTTTTCTGGACTTTGGGCGCTTATTTCATGAAATATATTTTTTTATAATACCTATGCCTTATTGAAATGATTTTTTTTTGACAATAGTTAAAATTTAATTTCTTTATATCGTTTGAACGTAGAAGTTTTGTAAACACTCGGACGGACCAGAATGAAATCATATGGTGAACCATATTGGCACATTTATTTAAAAATATTTCTAAAATATGCTAAAAATTCATAAATGGCATTAATAAAACTTTTTAAGTCAACTTTTATTTATTTAAATATAAATCATCAATTCTTAGATGCATATACACACTTTAAATGTAAATTTTTTAAAGAAATACAGGAAATGAACTAATATGATTTTGATTACTAATCAAACCTTAAAATCATTTCGAACAAAATTACTTTTTATTTATTTTAGCATTAGCTCAATAAAATATTCTTTTAATTTCAAAAAAAGAAAGATTTATCAATGGCTTTCAATATTATATTGTTAAAAAACCTAAAAAAAATATTTTAATTTATATTATCCATAATAAACTGACTTTTTAAATTTTTTAAATTATATTATTATCTTTTATTTTATTAAAATTTTTATTAATCGAGTTTTTATTTTGAAATAATTTAAAATAATTTTTACAATATAATTCGCGCAATATACATTTCTGGTTTTTTTTTCGCAATATTGAACATAAGCTTATTATTATGCAATAAATAATTTTTGCATCTTTATAAGTAGTACAAAAAGCTTTTAATGTTCTCATTTTAAAAATGGGAGTGGAATGGACCACAATACAAATCACAATACTAAATATATGTTTATATGCACATGCATGCATTTATGTATAAAAGAATTTTGATATGGGAATTAAAGCAATAAATGAAGCTTTAATAATTAAATTAAATTTTTTTAAAAATGAGAAAATACAAGGTGACATGAAAGATGTTAACTTTTAACAATATGATGTTCAAAGTTTGGATATTAATTAATTTTATATAATTTATAATTAAGTGATGAAAAAAACCAAGGGTTTTTAAAGAAACACATTTTCAAAATAATATAGTATTTCATACTGAGTATTTTATCGGAATATAATGTTGAAGCTTCAATGTTAACGTTTAATTTAGGAAATATATACGTTGGTGACTAAGTTACTACTTACTTATAAAAATAGTACATTTTTTAATTTTAAAGTTCTAATAGTCCCTCTATGGGGAAGGTTGCTCAATTTCTCAAGGATCTAATGCTCACTACTCACATTCCCGCAAGTTTTTTTAGGTCCCAGGAATTAAATTGTGAATTCCAATTTTCGAGCCCTTATAGCTCCTAAAAAGGGGACGTGACAAAAAATGTTTGTTAACCGACTCCTACTAATTTCAAGAAACCTAAATTCTCCTAAAATTTCAAGACCCTAGCTTAAACCGTTTAGAAGATATGTGGGGCTAAAAATTTTGCAAAAATTGAGTTTTGCATAATGGTAAATTTTAGTACCGTATGGCAACCCTAAACATTTATTTTTTAAAAATTTATAAAGTTTATAAAACCAGCTATCTTTTGACGTTTTCAGATTGAAAATACACTTAATTAAACTCTTGTTAGAACAATTTAAATATAGGGC
Source organism: Dolichopus griseipennis (assembly GCA_963082915.1). NCBI lineage: Eukaryota > Metazoa > Arthropoda > Insecta > Diptera > Dolichopodidae > Dolichopus > Dolichopus griseipennis. The sequence goes on along the minus strand of OY720441.1, from coordinate 37,414,931 downwards.
TTTTTCCAACTTTAGGAGGCTGCAGCTCCGTAACGGGTGGGGCTAAAGAAAAAAATTCTTCTACGAAATAATTTTTTTGCTAATACCTACTCGTTAAAATTTCTTTTCTCTTTTTCAAACTTTGTAAAAGTTTTTGTAATCATACGGACGGACGGACAGACGGACGGACAGAGTGAAGCTATATAGGCACATTTTTACAAAATTTTTGAAAATGTGATCATAAAAATGCTTCTGCATTTTATTGTTCATTTTTGAGATATTTTTTGATTCAATATTGAATTAAGTACACACATGAAATACATAACTACTTATAACTTTGTTGCTGAAGATATTTAAATTAAAGTTTTATTTTCATAGGGTTATCAGATATAATTCAACTTTTACCATTGTTTCAATTATAATCAACTCACTTAAAGGAAATTTTCCACTGGACTAATGAAAAAATGAAATCGGAATGGTACCAAAAGTATCTACGATTAATTCAAATAAATTTTAGAAACAAGTACATTTTAAAATAAAACGGGGAAGATCATAGTTGCCCTTGTCAATTTTAAGATATCCGTGCATAACCACCATGATGTTGGTCGGAGTAGTGTTCACCTTTGCTAAGTAACTTTTCCAATTACTTTACCTGCCCAGGTTTAATTTAAACCTCCTTGCTTCAATAGATTTACAGTTATCGTATTAACAACTTTGCACGGCAGCTTCTCGAAAATGAAGCCGCAACATTTTGAAACTTCATATATAGTTAACTAATCGCGTTTAATTTTTATCCTCCCAGCCCTCTTAGTTTGGAGAAATTCATATTGGTTTAAAAAAGTTGTATGGCAGGTCTCCGAAGACTTGGTCCGATTTTAACAATACCGAGTCTAGAAATTGTTTAAAAACGCCTTTGTGTGAATTTCAAAACTTTAGCCCTTTAAATTTTTGAGTTATTGTGCTGACACACGGATAGAGGGACGGACAGATACATAGCTATATTCATGTACTTTTCAATGCTGATCCGATACGTACCTTTGAAACTATATCTAGCTCGTCTAGATCGATGCGTTACAAACGGAAAAATAATTTTAATATACCCGTGGCATTATTTGTATGCACGGGTATAAACATATTGTAGCGACACGCGTTGAATATAAATATTTCAAAAACGAACCAAAAAAGAAACTAATTTCAAATATTTTAGATTAGGTTTCTATTTTTTTGTCAACACATTAATTTTACTTCAATTACTCATAAAAGTTTCAATATAATCGGTTGATTAATTTAATTGATTGCATGCATGATCAATATATTAGAAACCGCAAGTAGCGTGTTATCTTCATTTTACTGCCATCTTCGTGATCACAAGGCATGCATTAAAGTTATTTTGAGTTAAATTTCAGATATATTTACTTGCATTTGTAAACCTTACTCATGCAAGTTGACCAGTAGTAAGTCAGGATCGTTGATGTCATGATTATCCAAAGCTGTTATTTTGGATCTAGCCGGCGATCGTAATTACCAGATAAAATGTTTAATAATTTTCTTTGTAATTCTGCTCAGCTACAGCATTGTGAATGAAATGAAATATCTAGCTTGGCAATATGTTTTCCAATGGTGCATTGACCGATAAACACACATAAGTAGCTCTTTATCAATCCCTCTAATAAAAATCTTTAGTGTAGATCGAATAAGAATTTGATATAAAGATTAAAAAGGTAATATTTTAAGTTTTATTAGTAGTATATTTTTTGGTCTAAGCCATTTTTTTTAGTGCCAAAGTAACATAACCAAGTTTCATTAAGTAGTTTAATATTTTATTATCCATCTTGGATCCTTTAAGGACTGATTCCCAAAAATTTTTTTAATACTGTTTACCTTAGGATTCACATGATTCGCCAGTGAAACATATATACTGGAGCTTTTCCCTTTCACCTCATCAGTACATTATTTTTCTATGATGTTCCTATGTGTCTTGCGCTTCAACTTTACGAGAGTGTAATATTATATTAAATGCTTAGAATCTTGAACTCGTCAGATAATTTTCTGAATATAACGCTTAAGTATCTGTAACTAAAACAATATTTGATCCCAGAGAAGTCAATTAAGATTCTTATTAGAGGTATTATTTTCATTAATTACAGCCCTTGATAATCTCGTATCTATAAAGTTATCGATGATATTGATATTGTACTTTTAATTTAGTTACAACAATTGTTGCACTTACAAATAAAATGTATAAAAATTTATTTTAAGCAAGAACAACAATTAATAAATCATGCGTCTTCTAAAAATATTTCTTTTTATATATTTGCGATTTCAGTTAAACATAAATGATGTCAAATTTAAATATTTATTTTTATATGTCATTCATAATTGTTTTTTTTTTAATTTTTACCCTCAGGACTCAATTTAAATTTTTTATTTAAGGGAATTTCCCAAAACACAATATTACCATATCTAATCGATCAAAACCTCAACCATAATACATAACATTATTTTTGTTCATTAATAACTTTCATATTTTTTATTATTCCTTATTAATAGAAAATCTATAATAATAACAAATTTTTAACAATTGCAACAATAGTTCATACTTAAATTCCAAAATGATTATCCAATTTTTGTTTTTTTTTTATTTTTTCTTTCTTCTTTTTATTCGTGAAATGTACAAAAAAAAATTAAAAAAACTTTACTTAAATATAAAATTTATTACAATAACACATTGTATTACTGCTGCTGCCGCCGCCACTGCTTATAATGTCCAGTAATTAGTAACGCTCATAATAATTGACATGTACATAAATAAAATGTGTGTTAAAAAAGTTTGTGGTACCACTGTTATAATTATTGAACTTCCAAAAAAAAAGAACCACAATAATCAGATAACAGTATTTCATATATGTTTGTCTGGCGAGGTGATAAAAATCCCGGAGGCAAAAGTCCTTAAAGGAGAATCGTAAAAAAAAAGCCGAAAGTTCCCTGGAAATTATGACTTAGGATCGGTGGACATCGGGGACTTTTGACTTTACAAACTGAAGTTTTTAACATATAAGACAGAAAATTTAAAGAACATTTTCAGGAATAAAACCACCGATTCCAAAAATCCAAAATTTATATAAATATAACAATTAACAAAAAATAATAAACTTTAGAATTAGAATGAAACCCAATATACTCTTTTCCAAAACTCAAATTTTGTAATCAACTTAAATCTCACATCTAATTAAAAATTTTGCATACCCGAATCATAAAATACACTGGAAAAAGGAACGACTTTGATTGTATATCTAAATGTAGTATTGTTCGTAATATAGCATCTTCCATAGATAAATAATATATAAAAGCTTATTGTTTAACAGATATTATTTGACATTCAAATTATTTTTCAAACATTCAAAAATAGCAGAAATTTTGAATAATTTTGAACTTGATTTGACTCTGTTGGTTTCATTTTCAATTTCAGCTTTATTTCGTTTCAAAATGTTGTTAAAAACTTATTCACACATTTGAAAGTATAATAGAGCTGTCTTATTTTTTAGAGAACTTTCATCTTACTCCTTATAAGTCGTAATTTTCCGGGGACTTTTGACATTTTTTTTTGAGTTATAAGTCTTCAAGGGACTTTTATCACTCCGCCCTAAATATATAAATATAACTGACTAGCATTTGTCTATTCCTGCTTTTCTAATAGTATGTAGTATTTATGTTTATTTTATGTTTGTAATATTCCAACATTTTTGTTCTCTTGTTATGTCCTATAGTATATTTTGGAAATTTTATTTGTTACGACTATTGTATGAATTTTTTAATGATGATAGGTTAAGAAAGAAACATCCCACGGCAAATAAAGTTCAAAAAAAAATTATTAAAAAAAATTAAAAATAAAAATGAAAATAATCAAAAAATAAATCCCAAAAAAAAAAAAAAAAACATTTCTTAAACACTTTAAAGTACACACTTTCATTACCGAATACTCAATTTTACAAGTTCATAATATGTTTCATCTGATCATGATAAGTATAAAAGCAAAGTTTTTACTCAGATCATCAGTTAAAATCACTTTACTCTTTCTCATAACAACATCTAACAGTTTTTATTAAATTTTTTTTTCAACGGATTAAACAAAATCATGAAAGGATTCATAGTAAGGATTACATCACTTTTTTTGATTACACACATGGATTTTTAAATAATAAAAAAACAATTTTTTTTTTATTTATTTTTTTCTTAAAAAAAATTGACATGTTTTTAATACGTTTTTGGTTATAAATTAAAAAAAAAAAGAAAAGTATTATATAATTTTAACGCAATTACCGGCAATAACAGTTATTTTTTTTTGCTTCGTTTGTTTTGTTTTTATTTTGAAAAAAACTTAATTAACATTTAAAGTTCATTCAAGTGCTATTGAAAATTATCATGAATACAAAACACAAACATACATTTATAATTAATATTTCAGAAAAAAAGCTTTTATAAGTGATTACAAATATAAAAAATTAAAGCTTTTAATTTTCTTTATTTTAAAATTTACAGATTTCTTTACTATGTGTTGGGACTGTATTAGCAGCACCTCAATATAATTATAATCCACCGAGCTCTGGTGTTGGATTAGGACCAGTTACAACTGGACCATCAGGTGGTGGCGGTGATGAAGAATTGGGTGGTGGATTACTTGATGTAAGACTTGGTAATATTCCCGTTGGCCCATCTAATATTGGTGGTGGTATTAATCAAGTTCAACATTCATCACATTCTCAACATTCACAACATGCACATCATTCTCAACATGCACATGGACATATTGGTAGTGGAGCTCAAAATTTTGGTAGCCACGGAATTTCTTCCAATAGATATTCACATGGATCAAGTGTTGGTGTAAACAGAGGACCAATTGGTGGTGGTAATTTTGGTGGTAACTTTGGTGGTAATTTTGCTTCAGGTAGCGGTGCTGCTGTATCTGGTGGTCACACTGCACATCAAACAATTGTTACAAAACAATTCTTTATTCATGCTGCTCCAGAAGAACAAGATGAAATTGGTGGCGATAAAGTTATAAATTTAGGTCCAGGACGTAAACATTATCGTGTTGTATTTATTAAAGCACCACATCAAAGTATTCAAGGTGGTAAGGTTAGATTTGTTGCGCCAGCTAATGAAGAAAAGACTGTCATTTATGTATTGAGCAAGAAAACTGAATTATCTGATATTGCTGCTGATGTACAACAAGCTCATTCAGAACCAACAAAACCAGATGTATTCTTCATTAAATACAAAACACCAGAAGAAGCTGTACATGCTCAAAGACAAATTCAAGCACAATACGATCAATTGGGTGGCACATCACAAATTTCAGATGAAGGTGTTGCTCCAATTAGTTCAGTTATTGGTGCATTGGGATATAATGGCGCCTCCGGTGGATCACATAGTGGTGGTGTATCATCACAACATGGATTTACTAGTTCGGGGAGTACTAGTTACGGAACAAGTGGAGCTGGTGTTAGTAATTTTGTTAGCACTAGTAGTAATGTTAATTCTGGTAATGTCGGTAGTGCAACTTATTTACCTCCAAACCATTAAAAAAATTTTTGTTTCCTATAAATAGTATTAGATTATGAATAACTTTTATGTTTGTTATGTTATTGAAAAAATATTGTTTATTTTTTATGTTTTGTTATTCCTATTTTGTTAATATTATATATTTAGATTTAAAACATTAGGAATTTATTGTAAATAAAAATATAAATATTTTTAGAAGTAAAAATAATTATTTTTTTTCATTCATATTATGCAAATTATATTTAAAGACAGGATTTACAACTTTTTCAATTTAAGGTGAGAATAAAGAAAAAAAGAAAACAAAGTTGTTCTTCAATTAGCATATGACAATGATTGGTTTTCAAGTAATCATAAGGTAAGTGACAACACTAAGGCATTTAAAACATATGTACATATAATATGGTATTATTTTATTCGAATTAAAAATTAAAATCGTGACGTGTTAAATATACAAATATTATTATAAGCTTATTATTTAGTTAAAAGCATCTTATAATAATAACTAAGCTTTTATGTTTATTAAACTGTAAATGTTAGCGAATGATTTGATGAATACTCGTATACATTGCCTAAAATTGATTAATAAGAATGGAGTTCATTTCATACAAAAAGTACTATTGTAAATCTGTTAGAAGGCGTTTTTATAAGTAATAAATTATTTTTCACCTTTGTCCTACTTCTTACTAGCACAATACAAAATTTTTAGGTTTGTACAAGGTAAACTTTGAAGACAAACAATTTTTTTTAATTTATTTAATAATCTTTGGAAAAACTCGTGGATAAACACATATGTTGATTAACATTTTTCAATTAATAAAATTAAATTGCCTATAAAATCATTAAAATGTTAATATAAAAATATTTAGAAGGACAAACTAAAGAACAAAAATTATTACATCAGATAGTAATGGATTATAATAAGAGCTTTAAAACCTTCTTAGAACCCAAGAAGGGTGTTGCCGAACCAGAAGCTTGAACAATTTATAAAGCTTGCCAAGGCTTTTTCTATGATACCCGATGATTTTGGGCACTTGATCATATTGTTTATACAAACTCCATAGGTACACCTTATTAAGAAAAGCTTCTAGAAAGAAAAGCTTCTTCAGAAAAGAATTTAATGTTAGATGTTCGAGCATTACTTTTCAATATAACTTTCATCATTTTTTTGGCAGTTTTGACTCAATACGGCTTAAAAACAAAAGCTCGTTCTATTGTGAAAATTAACATGCCAAAAACAAAATTTTTAATTAAATTTTTTAAGTATTTTATAAACGCTTTATCTTCTTAAACTATGTAAACAAAAGTTTCACTAAAATTTTCATCAAAGCCTTGGCTATATTTTTGGTTAGAAACTGTTAAGCAAAGATCTATAGTTAACGGGAAAGTATATCATATGTAAAACAAGGAAGAAAGCAGAGAAGACTGTGCCAACTCTGAGATACTCTCACGAACGAACAAAATCAAATTAACTAAGCTTCTTTTGTAATTGTTTCAGCTATTTTTTTTATATTCCCTTTCCATTCTTTTAAGAAGTATAGGCCATTAACCAAGTCTGTTAAGACAAATCTTCAGTTTCTTTATACCCGTATGACTATATAGTCAAAGGGTATAATAAATTTGCCATTACGTTTGTGACGCAGAGAAGGAGGGGGGGTAGATATAGACTCAAGTGTATGGATCGGATCAGAATCGAAAAAAAAATCGATTTAACTATGTATGTCCGTCCGTCCGTCCGTCTGTCCGTCCGTCCGTCCGTCCGTCCGTCCGTCCGTCCGCACGATAACTCAAAAACTAAAGGAGCTAGGATTATGAAATTTTTGCAAATTCGTTTTTTTGCAATAGCCGTCATCGCTATTTAAATCCAGCCATTTTGGTCCATGGGTTCGGGTGGCTGCCATACAACTTCTTTTTTTATATGAGTATTTCTCTGTACCTATTGTAGCTGCGTGTCTGAAATTTTGGCAAAAGTAGTTTAGTTTTATGGCCAAAGTTTCTGCAAAATTTGGTTGGTCTGTTGCAGTGAGTTCGAGTAGCTGCCATACAACTCCTTCTTTTATATGAGCATTACTCTATACCTATTAAAGCTGGGTGCCTGAAATTTTGCCAAAAATAGTTTAGTGTAATGGCCAAAGTTTCTGCAAAATTTGGTTGGTCTACTGCAAAGGGTTCGAGTAGCTGCCATACAACTTCTTATTTTATATGAGCATTACTCTATACCTATTGAAGTTGGGTGTCTGAAATTTTGCCAAAAATAGTTTAATGTAATGGCCAAAGTTACTGCAAAATTTGGTTGGTCTACTGCAGAGGGTTTGACTAGCTGCCATACAACTCTTTCTTTTATATGAGCATTATATTTCACCTAATAAAGTTGGTATGTTTGAAATTTTGCCAAAAGTAATTAATCGGATGATATAATGTTTATATTACGGTCATACGGGTATCCCAGAGTTGACACAGTCTACTCTACTACACTCTTCCTCGTTTTATATGAGTATTACTCTGTACCTATTACAGCTGCGTGTCTGAAATTTTGCCAAAAGTAGTTTAGTTTTATGGGTTTAAAGAGTCTGCAAAATTTGGTTGATCTAGTGGAGTGGGTTCGAGTAGCTGCCATACAACTTCTTAGTTTATATGAGCATTACTCTCCACCTAATTAAGCTGGGTGTCTGAAATTTTGCTAAAAATAGTTTAGTGTAATGACCAAAGTTTCTGCAAAATTTGGTTGGTCTACTGTAGAGGGTTCGAGTAGCTGCCATACAACTCCTTATTTTATATGAGCATTACACTACACCTAATGAAGCTGGGTGTCTGAAATTTTGCCAAAAATAGTTTAGTGTAATGGCCAAAGTTACATGAAAATTTGGTTGGTCTACTGCAGAGGGTTCGAGTAGCTGCCATACAACTCCTTCTTTTATATGAGTATTCCACTTCACTTAATTAAGTTGTATGTTTGAAATTTTGACAAAAGTAATTAATCGGATGATATAATGTATATGATACGGTCATACGGGTATCCCAGAGTTGACACAGTCTACTCTACTACACTCTTCCTCGTTTTTATTAGATTAGATCTGACCGACATTTAACCCAATTATAGACCTCCTTTAAGATGATCTGAACTTATCGCTTTTTCAAGGTGCCTAGTTCTTTTAAGCCTTTTATTGACATTTTTATTAAGGAGTTTTAACGCTTTTATGTTTATGTGATATTCTAAGCGGATCTTATGTTTTGTTGCATATTTTTTAATATCATCGCTAACATTAGGAATCTCTAGATCCCTATGTAAGTTGGTACTCGTATGTGCCAGGGAGCACTTACAATGTTACTTAGTACTTTTCTTTGAAATATTTGAATTCTCTAAATGTGTATCTTATTTAGTACTCTATTGCCAATCAAGATATTCGACTTAGGAGCCAATACATTTCTTAATATTTGTGTTCTAATTCTATTTTTTTCTATTCCATTTTAGCTTGACATCTAATGTCATTCCCCGATATTTTGCCTTGTTTCATGTGGAATATCCACTACATTTAATTTAACTGCTGGGGGATTTTAAATACTTTCTTTTTGTAAAATTTACTTACACAGATTTCAGTTTTTTAGCACATTTTCAAAAAAGTTTTGTAAAAATATGCCTGTATAGCTTCACTCTGTCCGTCCGTCCGTTACACCGTTTGAAATAGAATAAAAAAATTTTAGCCATGGGCAGATATTGCAAAAAAAATAATTTCGTAGAAGAATTTTTCTCTATAGCCCCACCTGTTACGGGGCTGCAGCCCCCCAAAGTTGGAAAAAGCCCTATATATAAATTGTTATAACAAGAGTTGTGTAAGGTATATTTTCAATCTGAAAATGGCAAACGATAGCTGGTTTTATAAACCTTATAAATTTTTAAAAGCCAAAAGTTTAGGGTTGCCATATGGTACTAAAATTTAAATTACACAAAACTCAATTCTTGAAAAACTTTTGGCCACACATATCTTCTGAACGGTTCAAGCAGGGTCTTGAAATGTTGGGAGAATTTAGATACTCAGAAGAGTCGGTTAACAACATTTTATTATCAAGCCCCCTATTTAAGAGCTATAAGGGCTCGAAAATTGAAATTTTGCTATTTTGAAACACCTGCAACTTGAATACCTGTTTAAATATTTTTTCCTTAAAATACAAAATTTAAAAGTCCAACATATGTTTAAAAGTTTTCTCAAATTTAAAATGGGTTCTTTAAATTGAAGAAAGTGTCTCTCAGTTTCAACCATTTTTGCTTAAATAGTAAAATTCTAAGTTAAATTCCAAATTTTGATGGAATATTCACAATTTAATTCCTAGAACCTAAAAAAATTTGGGAGAAAGGGGAGTAATGAGGATTATATCCTTGAGAAATTTGGCAACCTTCTCCATAGAGGGGCTACTAGAACTTAAAAATTAAAAATATACTGTTTTTAAAAGTAAGCAGTAACTTAGTCACCAACGTATATATTTCCTAAATTAAATGTTAATATTGAAGCTTCAACATTATATTCCGATGAAATACTTAGTATGAAACACTATATTATTTTGAAAATGTGTTTTTTTAAAAACCCTTGGTTTTTTTCATCACTTGTTTAATTTAATTTTCCATCTTTTCGTCCAAATATATAATTTATCACTTGCTTTTGTAGTTTATTTGTACCCTCACTGATAATTGATCCTACTTCAAGGTACTACTCTACATCCTGTTTAATTCTAAACAATCTATCAGTTAAGTATTATGAAAGTATATCTACATATTTTTCAAGCAATAATAATTTTGCCAAACTTTATCAAATGTTTGAAATTGAATTGAAATTTCATTCATGTAGCTTTTATAAAAATAAAAAGTTTTACCAAAAATTTGAAATACAAAAAAAAAGTTTTACCAATTAAATATTGTATAACATTAGACGAAGATAATAAGATGAATGTACAGTACATTTCTTCACACCTATAGACAAATGGTTTTTTTATGTAATTAAAAAACAAATATATAATTAATGAATAATGATTAATGATTTGATGATTTGATTTTGTTAGATAAATTACGTTTTTTACAATACCAATGCTAAAAACATTATATACCAAAGCTTACATTACATTTTACCAAAAAATATTTTGTATTTTAATTTTTTCAACTTGAATAACTTTGATTGAACTCTTATTAGAAAATAAATAATTTCAATCAATAAGCCGAAAACATTTTCTTTTTACAAAAAAACGATGACTTCAAATTCTTAAAACTAATAATTTGCTATTGAAGCACAAATTTATTAAAAGATGACACTTAAAGTTACGCATTTAAAATATAATAAATATAAAAATTAATAATAATTCTATTGTTATTTAAAAACTTAAGTATTTTAGGAATTTCATTTATTTCTATATTTTCATAATATAAAATTTTATAAAATAAAATAAAAAATATTTTGACATATTTGATAAAAATAATGAACTTTCTCAAGTTGAATATTGGTTTAATTTTAAAAATGGGATATGGTTATTAAAATCCCAAATGGTACTTTTGCCTTTTTATTTCACAATTGTGTAATATCTTTCATTGTAAAATTGTACATTCTTTCAAGATGTCTCTACACATACATTATTATTTCAACTGTCGTTTTCATGTTTATTATTTTTGTTTCACAAAATTAAATGCATGACTCAACTATTATTATTGTTAAATCATTTAAAAATACCATTGTAATTTGATAGTTTGTCAATTGTCATATATTTCGAGTGACACTATGATTACTGTACGAAAATTACATTAAATTTTGAATTTTGATTATCATCTGATAATAATCCGATTTTCTGATTCGAAATTTTTGATTTTAGAAAAAACGAGAAAAGGTGTAGTAGAGTAGACTGTGGCAACTCTAGGATATCCGAAAATTTTTTTCGAAAAATTGGAAATACACAACTTATCAGATATATAAAAAAAAAAAAAATAAGTTTTATGGCAGCTCTTCGAACCTCTTCCACCACACTAACTATATGTTATTTAATCATCAGAATTAAACTTAACAATTTATTAGGAACAGAGTAATGCTCATATAAAAAATGAAGTTATATCGCAACTAAGTCCACTGTACTAGATTAACTAAATTTTGCATTAACTTTGGCCATAAATCTTAACTAGTTTTGTATAGATTATTTAAGTGTAAAGTTATTATCATATCAAAAGGAAAGTTGGATGTATTAGCTACTCGAGCTCGTTGAGCAAGCTGGCTGGATTCAAATAGCGATGACTGCAAAAAAAAAGTAATTTGTGAAAATTCCAAAATCCCAGCTCTTGTATATTTTGAGTTATCGTGCAAACGGCTGGACGGACATGCATAGCTTGATCGATTTATTTATCCCTGCGAAACAAACGTAATGGCAAGTTTATTATACTTTTTGAAATATAGTCATACGGGCATTAAAAAATAACTTAATAACGCTTGACACTTTTGTAATTGTTTTTACCGTAACAAATGTGTAAACCTCCATTATTAATTTAAAACTTTAAATAATATCCATTGAGACTTTTAAGATTATTTTGAAAAAAAAATACCAATATTTCGTTCAAAAAGAAAGATTATTATTAGCGAGACAATTAAATGCCCTTGTATTTGTTTTGGATTACATGCTTAACGCATATTTTAGAAGGCATTAGGAACAATATTTTTATATTAAATAAAAGCAATTAATGCATTCACTTAACGTTTTCCAACGTATCGCATCCCATTTATTTCGTTTAAGTTACTAATTAAATTTACGAAGAGCATCAACCTCTTCTTTACATCCATTCAAGTTTACCACTTTGTTTTATATGATCCTTTATTCACAATTCTAATTACGCAATTTTCTTTTTCTAATCCTTATCTTTAAATAATCTCTAATCCTTACCTTTAAATCTATTGTGTACAGTTGCATCAAGGACACCATTATTAAGTTTGGTAGTTTAAGTACGATAATTAACTGTAATGACTAATAACTAATGATTACGTTAAACATTATTAGATTATGAGAATTAACAGAACAAAAAATTATTTAATATTGCAAAAATAAGCAGTTGAGCATAATAATAACGTCAATCATATTATAAATCAAATATTAAAAAAATACAAAAATGCATATAAATTTTTACAAAATTCAGTTTTTTTAAAAATTTAAGTATAAATTATTTGATTTCTTTTTAATCCAATTTCTGTATAATAATAAATATTTCAATTTTTAAATTTATTTTTCTTCGAAGTATTATTACATTTAAAGTATTGATAAAAGTGCAATAGTTTATAAATTGATTGCATTAAATTGCTGTTTTGTTTTTTTTTAATTGCCATATCTAAACTTATCAAAGAGTGTTATTTCTGATTAGTTTAAAATATATTTAATACATTTTAAGGAAAATAATATTTTATTAGATAAAATACAATAATATTTTATTAGGAAATAATATTTTATTAGATTATATAATATCATTTTTCTATCCAATTCCATTTTTTAATAGATTTTAGACTTTGATAACTTTTATTTATTTATTTATTTATTTATTCCATTGGATGCCTTAGGAGATCATAGCAAGGCTTTAATTTTACGAAAATTAATACTCTAAATTAAAATTAAATAATAAGAAATTAATTAAATAATACATAAATTATGTTATATTTTTAATGCAGTTTTTGATTAATTGTTTTTATTTATTTATTTATTAACTACCAATTCCCTACCACATACATTGTGGTAAGTGAGAAATCCAGCCTATCCTTATCAGTACATATGAAACTAAATAATAAACTATCTAGTTTATTCCATTTTATTTTATATATATACTATTTATATAAATATAAGCTACTAGCTGTTGGCCCGTCACAGAATGACGGAAGGTCAATTGAAAGAAGATTTTTTTTCTAATTAAGAACTATTTCTAATTTCATTATATACATATACATATATTGAATATTAAAACCATATTCTTAAATAAAAACGCAACTCTTACTTTTTGCATAACGCAGATTATGCTTCCATTCTAGTAATAGATATACTAAAAAAAAACAAGTGACTCACATAATTTCATGTTGTATCTTAAAAACTTGAAAATGAATAAGTTACGTGGTCTACCTTGTGTATGTTTTGAATTTGATAAAATGTTGGGGTTTTTAGTTCAAGACCCTTCTTAGTCAATTTTTTTTTAAATTTCAATTAATATTTCTTTTTTATTTAAATGCGTACTTGCTTAAATTAAATAAATTAATAAAAGATTTTAAATTTTTTTATAGGTTTATTTGGTTTCAATAATGATCTATTTCTCCATCTATTAATGTTTTGTATACATATTTTTAAAAAATATTGCTATACATAGTTTTCACAACCTTTGTTTAGATTCAAATCGAAATATTTGTTTGTTGCTAACATTCTATTATGTACCTACTCAACATGCTAAAATGTACCTATTTATACGTATGTATAAGAATTTTAAGTTTAATGTTGATTTTTGAATTGAGTTTTGCTTTATTTATTAATTTTGAATTTTAAACTATATATTTGGAATTTTTTTTAATATATCGAATTAAGTTAAAAAAATACATTTATTTAGCCTCTATGGTGGTGGGTGCATCGAACTCAAGTATTGTACACCCCGAACCCAATTTGCCAACCAAAATTATTTTTTAATATAAAATAATTAAAAGGAACTATGAGGGACAGATGCAGGGATGAGGGAAAGATGCAGGATGAGAGAGAAATGAGAGAACTTTGATATTACTTGATGCATTGCTTGGTTTATTTGCTTTTCAAAACAAAGCAATTGAAAATGCAACAAAGCGTTCATTGGTTATTCCAGATTTTCACTGAAAATAATTAAGACTTACTACACAATGATCCTGTCACCTGTGAAGCATAGTCTTCTTAATTTTTATTTACAAAATATTTTACTATATATCTAAAATTTCCAAAAAATGTTCTGTGAGTTTTAAAAACGTAAATGAACTAATCCATAAACATTTTAAATAATTTAAATTAATAAAAAATTTTTTTTTCTTTTTGTTTTTTTTTTATTAAAAATAAATAAAATATTTTTTGGCCTGCTTATGATTATTTATGATATTTTATTTTCTAAAATAAAACACATTCAACAAAACATTAATATTTTAGTTTTTTTTAATTGAACACATCCAACAAAACACATTTAATAATATTACATTAATAATAATAATAAGAATAATAATTATTGATATAAATTATAAATTATATTTGTTTATACCCGTGCATATATATATGAACATCGGGTATATTAGATTTGCTCCTCCGTTTGTAACGCATCGATCTAGACGAGCTAGATATAGTGTCAAGGGTACGTATCGGCTCAGAATCGAAAAATTAGTCGATCTAGCTATGTGTGTCTGTCCGTCCGTCCGTCCGTCCGTCCGTCCGTCCGTCCGTCCGTGTGTCATCACGATAACTCAAAAACTAAAAGGGCTAGAGTCTTGAAATTCACACAAAGTCATTTTTAGACAATTTCTAGGTTCCCTATTGTTTTTGGTTAAAATCGGACCAAGGCTTCGGGGAGCTGCCATACAACTTTTTTGCACCAATATGAATTTCTTCAAAACTATTTATACTACGGGGATGAAAATTACACACGGTTAGTTTTATATTGACTCCGGCACTTATATGAAGTTTCAAAATGTTAGGGCCCCATTTTCGGGGGGCTGCCATACAACTTCCTTGCACCAATATGAATTTCTTCAAAACTAATTATACTACGCGGATGAAAATTACACACGGTTAGTTATATAATGAATCGAGCACTTATATGAAGTTTCAAAATGTTAGGGCCCCATTTATGGGGGGCTGCCATACAACTTCTTTGCACCAATATGAATTTCTTCAAAACTAATTATACTACGAGGCTGAAAACTACACACGGTTAGTTATATAATGAATCGAGCACTTATATGAAGTTTCAAAATGTTAGGGCCCCATTTTCGGAGGGCTGCCATACAAAGTTTTCGATTCAATAACTGTGAATCTAATAAAGCTACAAGGTTAAAATTAAAATTGGGCAGGTAAATTAATAGGGCAAGTTACTTGGCAAAGTTGGACATCACTCGGACCATCGGACTTTTAGGGTGGGCCAATTTTTTTTTTTTGTTTTTTTTTTCTTTGTTGTTTTTTTTTTTTTTTATTTTTTTTTTTTTTTTTTTAAGCTTAAGTTATGGGACAATGAATGAAAACTTTTTTTTTTTTTTTTGTGATTTTTTTTTTTTTTTTGTTAATTTTTTTTTTTTTTTTTAAGCTAAAGTTATGGGACAATGAATGAAAATTTTGTTTTTTGTTTTGTGACTTTTTTTTTTTTTTTGTTAATTTTTTTTTTTTTTTTACGTCAAAATTATGGGGTAATGAGTTAAATGTATAAGAGAAGTAAATTACGGTTTATTTTATACACCATAGTGGGTATGCACGGGTATCTAAAAGTTGACAAGGGCAACTATAATCTTCCTCGTTTTTATTTATTATTTATTTATATATTTATTTATTTATTTATTTATTTATTTATTTGTTTATTTATTTATTTGTAGTACCAGACAATAGTAAATATTAAATGATATTGTAAGAGTCCTTTGTCTTTTTAAACTTCTTATTATACTATCAATAATATACAATATATTTTTTTATTAAATATTATCTGGTATGAGTTTGAACCACTACACCACCGAACAAATTGTTTATAGGATTAATTGTATTGTTGTTTAAACTGTTTAAAAATTACTATTTTTGAAAATTTTATAATAAAAAATAATAATAATTAGCAAAAATTGTTTCCATCATTTTTTTAATTCATATTTTATATTTATAGAGTTAAAACACAGCATTGATATCCAAATTAATATCCATTTTAAGAACTAAAAAAGTTTGCTACTAAAATAAACTATTCACTTTTTAATATTTACATTTTAAGCTGGATATAGCGACTAAAAACTACGCTAACTATTAGTGGTACATTAATTAAAAACATAGTTCGCACCTTAAGTACCATTATTATATGAATATTTTAACCAACCATAAAAAAGTACAAACTTCTAAAATTTTATTACGATGTCGACAATGACATAATTTTTACAAAAAAACAAAGTAAAATTTTAAACTGCAATAAACTTCAAATTTTTAATCAAAATAATTATAAAATATTTGATAAAAAATTTTCTAAATGTTTTTGAATATGTACGTATTTTAATAGAATAAAAAATCAGAAAAGGAATTGATACCCTATTTGAATATTACATGAATTCAACTCCAAATAATTATCTTATTTAATTACTTTTCTTAATATGGGCAGAAAAATTATTAAAATAATATTTTTGGACACCTTCTATACTAGTATTTTATTATAATTTAAATCAACTGACAAATACATCAAATCAAAATTAAAACAAAAATTAAATCTAAAATTAACAATTTATTACCCAAAAATATTATTTAAAAAATTTTTGAAATGTATTTTATTTTAAATTATTTTGCAACAATTAAATTATATTAACGCACCACACATAATTACTTCCACCAAATATATTTCCATTTAGTGAAAATTTAAATTTTTTTCTTATTTAAAATTATAAACTAAATTTAATTAACGCAATCACATTTTTTTTTCCAACAACAAAAAAAAAATATCAATTAACTGTCATTATTTATTTTCTTTTTTTTTTTTTTATTGTGAATTGATAATGCCTTCATCGTACAAATTAACACACTATTCACAATAATTTTAAAATAGTTAAAAAGAATTTAAAAAAATAATATGTGATTTTTTGATTAAAATTAAAATTTTTAATATATTTTTTTTTTTTAAATATTTTTAACAAAACCTATAATTTATTAAAATACCATTTTTTTTTTTTTTTTGTTTTTTTTTGAGAAAAAAATCACATCATTTTGAAAATGGTAGTTTTACTTGCTGGTCATTTTTAAATTAATTTATTTTTATTTTTTAAATTTTCACCACATAATTTTTTTTTTATAAATTTTTGATTACAATTTTATATATACATATACCTATATATTTATATATATATACTTAAGAATATGTAACCAGTAACCACGTTCGTACGTATTAAACTAAATAATGTACTATGTAGTTATTTAAATGTGTAGGGTGTACTATTTTCTGCCATACTCTTTTAAGTATTGCCGTTTTACTGTGATAAACATTTTGCACAATAGTTAATATTTTTTTTTTTTTTTTGTTATTATAATATTTTTTTGTTATACCTAATATTAATATTTTTATTTTTTTAAACTGTATAATGAGAAGCAAAGAGTTTTTGAATAATTTCAACAGTTTATAATAATTATAAATGATGCGCCGGGAGGTATGTATGTACAAATAACTAAAAAAAAAAGCAAAAATAAAAAAGAAAAAAAAGTTTTTAATTTCAAAAATTTCAAAAAAATAAATAAATACAGAATAAATAACAATGTTTTACAGCATACAGTAATAGTTTTCTAATATTATTGTATTTTAATGCGAGAAATAAGATGAGGGATCCCATGGCTGCTTTTGTGTTTTGATTGCTTTTGTTGTTATTTTTTTTTTTTTTTGGTATTAAGTTTTGGCGTTTTTTTTTTGGTATAGGTACGCACGCTAAATACTTTTTTTTTTTTTTATTTTTTTTTTTTAATTCAAAGATATTTTAAGAAAAATAATGAAGAAAAACAACTAAAAAAAAATTTCTTTTTAGGTACACTTTCATTACGACCTTCAAGTAAATTCTTCAATATTCAAAAAGAAGAAGAAGAAAAAGAATAATGATAAAACCAAAATTAGTTTTTTTTTTGATTTTTCGCTGATAGTTATTATAAAAAGATGAATTCCCTTGCAATATTCAGTTAATCTCATTCGATAATTTGAAGAAACAACATCCTACATACCACAATTAATTAATTTTGTAAAATCATGAAAGGATTTATTGTAAGGATTATCAAATTATAAATTAAAAATTTATTTAAAAAAAAAAAAATTAAAATGCAAAAAATAAACAAAGTTATTGTGAATTGAATACCATTCCGGAAATCCGTTGCATTATTCAGAAAAAAATAACAAAAAAGTTGTTGTGTTCTCTGGAACATGAATTATTTTTTAAGTGATAATAAATTTAAAGGAAAAAATTTAAAATAAAAAAAAAATTTGGCAAAAGAAAGAATGATAACTGTGACCTAAAAAGTGTCAAAAATACATTCGAAATTTATTAATGTAGTATTTAAAAAAAAAAAGAAAATTAATAATTTTCACAATGACAAAGGATAGCTTTTCCTTTTTATATTTTTTTTTTTTTGTTGTAAAAAATCCAAAAAATTTTATTTTTAACTTCTAAAAAATTAATTTGTTTCTTTTTTCTGTTTATTAGGTCTTACTTTGTAGTATAACTGCAACCATTGCAGCTCCACAATATAATTATGCTGCACCAAGTCAAGGTGGATTAGGTTCATTTGGTGGTGGTTTTGGAAGTGGGAATATTGGTGGCGGTAGCATTGGAGGAGGACACTTTGGTGGTGGTAATATTGGTGGAGGGAGCATAGGAGGAGGCGGCATTGGTGGAGGACACTTTGGTGGCGGTAACATTGGCGGTAACATTGGCGGTGGAAGTATTGGTGGCCATATCGGTGGTGGAAATGTCGGTGGCGGACACTTTGGTGGGGGTAGTCTCGGTGGTGGAAACTTTGGTGCTGGAAATATTGGCGGTGGTTCAAGTGGTGGTCTTATTTCTGGTAGCTTTGGTGGTTTTGGAGGAAATGTTGGTGGGGGTGCCTCACATGGTGGAATTGCAGGTGGTCAAGCTTCTCATCAAACAATTGTTACAAAACAATTCTTCATTCATTCAGCTCCAGAAGAACAAGACGAAATTGGTGGAGACAAAGTTGTTAATTTAGGACCAGGACGTAAACATTATCGTGTTGTATTCATTAAAGCACCACATCAAAGTATTCAAGGTGGAAAAGTTAAATTTGTTGCCCCAGCTAACGAAGAAAAGACTGTCATTTATGTATTGAGCAAGAAAACTGAATTATCTGATATTGCTGCTGATGTTCAACAAGCTCAATCAGAACCCAGTAAACCAGATGTATTCTTCATTAAATACAAAACACCAGAAGAAGCTGCACATGCCCAAAGACAAATTCAAGCACAATACGATCAATTGGGTGGAACATCACAAATTTCAGATGAAGGTGTTGCTCCAGTACAATCAGTTATTGGTGCATTGGGACAAACTGGATCAGCTGGAGGTGTATCAGGTGGACACATTTCACAAGGCAGTGGTTTCTCAAGTGGTGGAGGAATTTCTGGGATTGGAGGTTCCTTCGGTTCTACTGGTGCTGGTATCTCTCATAGCAGTAGTGGCAGTATTCATGGAGGTAGCATTGGTGGTGGTAGCGCTGGTGGTGCTACATACTTACCACCAAGGCATTAAATGCAAAGCTTAGACATTAATTCACTTTTGTATGTATTGTACTATAAGTGGACCAGTATTATTTTTGTTTCTTCAATAATTGTTAAAACATTTTTTTTTTGTTAGTTAAGTTTTAAATTTTTGTTTTGTTTTTCTTTTTATTTTTTTTATTTTTTACTTTTGTATATTTTTAAAAATTTTTTGAAAAATTTTTTAATAAGATTGTAAATAAAAAACAAATTGTTTAGAGATTAAATCTAATTTTTTCTATTGTTAAATTTTACAATACATTATTTTAATCTTTTCAGGCTATCATTTTTTAAAATTTGGAAATTATTCATTAATTACTGTATAGCTGGTTTCTCTTTCAATAATTACTTTAAGATGAATTAAAAGAAAAGTGGATGAAAACCGCGATTATAAAATCTTCAAAGGAATCAAATGAAGAAAGATTTGAAAAAAAAGTAGATTAATACTTTTTAATTATGTAAATCTTTAAAAAGAAAAGCATTTCTATAGCCAAATCTTTTATTTATTTGTAACTATATTACAATTTTTTTGTAATCTTTAGTAATTGATATTTTTATATATACATGGTGATTTTTTTTTTAAAAACATCGATTCTCTCAAAAAGTATGAAAGTTTTTAGTTACTATAGTATAAAAACATGCATGACTTCAAAATTGTTGATATACTCTGCTGCTTCATAAAGTCAAGCGTTCAACACGTTTACAAATGTTTCAGAAAGTTTTGCATTTTATTTGTCTACGCAATGTGTATTCAATGTGTATTTAAAATGAATATTTCATGGTGGTTGTATGTACATTGCAGTTCAACAAAGTACAAAAAAGTTCTACTGCAGTTCTACAGTTTAATTTTGCAGTCAACTAACATTGGCTAAAAGATTTTTTTATAATAATTTAATTAATTAAAACAGAAAAAAGGTTCTGCAATAAATTTAAAAAGAACAATTAATCATGTGGATTATCTTTAAATTTTTATTTTCCAGACCTATCTGTATCTTAAATTCATATTTGGCAAATATTTAAAAACCAAATTAATAAACAAATATTTTCATAACAATTTCAAATTAAAAACATATTGACTTATCACAAATTATTATTTTTATATACAAATTTTAATATGTACATACAAAATTTAAATAGTTATATTGTCATTTTACAATATTAATAAAATTTATTTATTTTAACATTCACCTTTTGTTAATCCCCAAAAGATGTCGATTATTTATATATAATATAATGGACTATAAAATTATTATTCAATTTATTTGATGGTTACTTTTTTATTTTATTCTATTTGGTGGTAAATATGAAGAACCACCAATAATAAGATTTCCAGATCCAGAACTGATTCCATTTCCTCCAATTGATGAAATACCTGAGCCGCTTGATATCAATTGTCCTTCACCACTTTCAATTGAATTAGCTCCATTGCCAATAAATCCACCATCATTTCCAATAAATCCACCACCATTTCCAATAAAACCACCACCGTTTCCACCTAATTGTCCAATAACTGAAGAAACTGGTGCAAATCCTTCATCAGAAATTTTCGTTGTACCACCTAATGCATCATATTGTGCTTGAATTGTATGCTGAGCATGTTGAGCTTCTTCTGGTGTTCTATATTTTATAAAGAATACTTCTGGTTTAGTTGGCTTTTGTTTAACGTCACTTAATGCTTGTTTAATTTCAGATACATCATTCTTTTTACTCAAAACATAAATAACAGTTTTTTGTTCATTTAGTGCTTGAGCAACAGTTAAAGCTGTTTTACGAACTGTTTGACTTGGCGCCTTAATAAAAACAATATTATAATGTCTACGTTCCTGTTCAACTGAATTATCTTCAACAATATCTTCATCGGGTTCTTCGGGTGCTGAATGTATATAAATGTGTTTGCTGACAAGTGGTGGTAAAACACGACGTTGTCCTTGTTGATGTCTAATTCCACCACTTGATTGATAATTGAATGCCGGTAATGCTGGAGCAGGATTAAATGAAAAACCATGATTAAATCCTGTACTATGACCAGTATTTCCACTACCTAATGCATTTTGATGTTGATATTGTTGTTGATATTGTTGCTGATATTGATGTTGTTGTTGTTGTTGTTGTTGTTGTGGAACAATATGATGATGATGCACATGTTGTGATCCCGATGATGCTGATCCAACAAAATTATTATAATTTGGTGTTACATAATTATAACCACCATTTGGTGCCGCAATAGCAATTGAAATGAGACACGCGTACTAAAATTGAATTAAAATACGATAAAATTTTATTCTATTAAATACACATTAACAATTATTATTATTTAATTTTTAAATTTTTTTTTTTTTTTTTTATTTTCTATAATTCTTTTTTAATTTTTAATGAATTTTTAACTAAAGATATTTTTATTGAATTCTAATTTAATTTTAAATAAATTCATTTACCACAACACTTCTCATTTTTAAACTTATTGGTGAAAAAAAATTGCGGATGTTTTTTTTTCGATTAGTTATAAAAAACTGATACTGAACTTATGTTTACATTAGATATTTATATACAAAAAAAAAAAAAATAAAATAAAACTCTTCTAAAATATTTTCCAAAATTCAAAATTAAAAAATTTCCAAATATATAAGAAATATTGTCACACCTTAAAAAGTTGATATTTAAAATTTTGCCAAAAATTGGATAAAACTTAACTGATGTTTAAAAGTTTTATTAAAAACTTTAAATTTTAATTCCACACACATTAATTTTTCCAAAAAAATTGAAATAAAATGTAACAAAATTTTATAATATTAAACTCAAATGTATATACATATATATGTTTATCCAAAAAATATATATGTTGAAAAAATTCTCCAATTATTATTTGAAAAAAAAACCCCACAATATCAAAAAGTTTAAAAATAAATATCGAAATATTATTTAAAAGTCAAATTTACATAATTTCTTGATCCAAATTACGAATTTATAGCGAAATAATATACCTATAAAGTATATTATATATTATATGACAAAATGCTTAAAGCCTAACACTCTTTTGGTAGACGTATACTATAAATTGGATAGAAAAAGAAAACATAAAGAATATTTATGGCTTTTACAAAAACATAAAAAAAAAACACAAAAAAAAAAACAAAAAGTTATTGTGGTCAAATTAAACAATGAAAAACGCATCTTTTATCCATTCTGGTCTCTGTTTAAACTCTGATTTATGATTTTTCCGATATAAAACAAAATTTTGTTAAAAAAAAAAGTAAAAGTTAGTTTACCTTTCAATAAAAAAATTATAGTAACTTTAGAAACTTTTAATTCAATATAACTTTAATTAAAATCTTTTTTCTTATAGCTTATAATTGAAAAAAAACCTAAAACCGATGAGTTATAAATTTTTTTACCTAATTTTGAATGCTGATGCAAACTCGTGCTCGCAACTTATTATTTAAGTTAGTAGCTTAACAGTACCAGACTGAACCACTCATGTTGTGGGTATTGAATTAGTTCCTTTCTTTCCGGTTAACCATGCCGTTCCAAAGATTTGTGGAGACAGGCAGAATTGCCAAATGCTCAGCAGGACCCTTAAAGGGTAAACTAGTAGCTATTGTCAATGTAATCGATCAAACCAGGGTTTTGGTAGATGAACCTAATACAGGAGTTCCACGTCAAGAATACAGATTAAGTAACCTCCATTTGACTAGATTCCGTCTTAAGTTCCCATATCATGCTTCAACAAGAATAGTACGTAAAGCGTGGAATGATGCTGATCTTAAAACTCAGTGGAAATCTACTCATTGGTCCCAAAAATCAATCACTATTCGCAAGCGTACACAATTAAATGATTTCGATCGTTTTAAATTACGTTATACCAAACGTCAACGAAATAAGCTTTTAAAAGTAGCCTTCAATGCATTGAAGAAGAGGACGAAATATGATGGTACACCACTTAAGCTTAAGAATGATAAAGCTATTAAATTCAGAAAAATAAAATATGAAAAATTAGCTACTAAAGCTAAAAAATAAATAAATTTTTAGAATTTTACAACTGCAAAAAATTTAAATAAAAAGTAAAGTTAGAAAGCCTGAAGGTATATATTTTGACATATATTTGGACTGAAAGCACATATACTGGACATATTTTAGAACAGGAGGCCGGGTCTAATAAAAATGAAAAATAAGAGAAGATTATGGGTACGAATTACATATAAAGATTGTGAATTTTATAGAATCTACGAGAGTACCTTTCCTCAAACATTTTTAATTCTAATAAAAGCAATTCAAATTTTCTCAATTATGAATATTAATCACATCAGTAATTATAATAAATAGAAAAAAATAATCATGCATTATAAGTAATTCATTTTATTTTTAATAAATTAATTAATATAATCACATTTAACAAACAAACACTTCTTATATTGATATACATACGTCTTAAGTAAAATGTAAAACAAACACTATAAGTTTTACTTCTTTAATAAAATGACCTGTCAAGACTGTCAAAATCAAAAAAACAAAGTATTAAAATTATAATTTGTCAGTTTCTATTCAATTACTTTAAATACCTTAAGCATTTAGTCCAGTGTCATAGAAATAATGTATTTCATTTCGGCTGTCAAAGTTTCCGAAAGAAGTAAAGGAAGCAAAGTAAACATTAGTCCAACGATTTAACTGATTTTTCAAATGTCACAATTTTGCTGTCAATCAAATTAATCGAAAGAACCAAAGTAAGCATTAAGCCAGCGACTTAACTGATTTTTCAAATGTCACAATTTTTAGCACTAATTTAGCAATAGTGTTGGAATTTCCGTACGGAATTAGGTACATGTTAAATTTATATATAATAGAAGTTTTTATATATAAGTTATTATAACATATAATAATGCTTTATTTATTAAGAAAATAAAAATTTGGAAATTTTTTCGTTCTTTAATGCTACCAAAATTTTTATTTAATTCCTTTTCCACTCCGTTAAGAAGTATCGGGCATTCACCAAGTCTATCTAGACAAGGCTTCAGTTTCTTTAATCGTTATATTCACTAAGTCGTTGATTACTCGGCTGTAGCTATTAATTATGAATACACAAATATAAATTTAGTGCGCCATCTATTATCTTATGCACGAGTAATTTAATATTATCATATAAACTATGTATTACGATATAATTATACAATTTTACGATATTTTTTTTATTAGATATGATCTGACCGGGGTTTGAACCCGAGACCTCCCACATGAAAGGTGGCGTCTTTATTACTACGCCATTGGCCAGATAATGCTACCGACTTAATCGTCTTTTATTCAATTGAGTTAAAAAAAATTTCTACGAATTAAAATATCAAAACTTTTAATTTTTAAAAAAACACTAGTTCAATTAAAGCTAGTGTTTTATTAATATTGTTAAAATTTTAATTAATAATTTTATTCATATATTAAAATTGTTGGTAAATATATTTTTTAAATATTAAATAACTTTTCTTTGTCGAAATCTATAACATTTAAGCATCAAATCGATTTTAATAATTTTAACTTATAAAAACAAAAAATAGATGATCTCCAAATTGACAAAATTGACAAAACTCAAACATAACAAACACAAAAACAAAAAAAAAACAAATACAAAAACTTCTTATTAACAATATTTACGTTTTTCTATCAATGCAACGTTTTTCTATAATTCAATGACAATTTCCAATTTTGTAATTTTTAATGTTTAAAAAATTAAAAAAAAACAAAAAGAAAATGCCCATAATATTTTGGATAAATGAAACATATTTTTACCTATATTTAAATTTATAACTATTATTTATGTGCATACACATATATACATTTATGCTAAACACATTAAAATAAAAATATATAAACAAAACAAAAATGATAGGCAAAAATCTAGACTAGATTAGATAAACCATAAATGTGTACGAAGAGAGGTCTTTCCTATTAATGTGTAACACAAAAGTGAATCGATGCTGTGTTTAATACTGATTATAATAACATTACACAGCAGTTATAATAACACTATAATCAATAAAAATGGTGATATATATTAATAATAAACATAACGGTTAAAAATTATATACAATTTTATAAGCTGTTATACAAATTAACGCATAAACATAATATATATTTTGTGTATACAATTTATATATATATATATATATATATATATATGTGTATGTATTTAAATAATATAAAATATTTATTCAATTTAACTATTTTTATTATTTTCATTATATTAAATCTCTATTAAAATTTTGTAAATGAACTCGAGTTGTACCTATTGCTTTTTGTTAAAAATTTCTTTTGTTTTTTTGATTATTTATTATATTTTGATTAATGTGACCAGTTTTTCGTTAATTGTATTCAGGACATGTTATTATAAAAGAAGATGTTCAATATTGAAATCAAATTTAACAAAATTTTATACTATGTATTAAAGTCGAATATATACGAAACATATATATACAAAAAATATATCTTGAAAAATACTCCAATTACAGAAAAAAATATCGAAAAAAAACCACACAATATTAAACCGGCAAAAAAATTGAACCATTTAACTAAATTGTCCCAATTGTCTAACAATGACTTAAGTACATTTTTAAAAAGTTTCAATTTCATTGTGTTCGTCTGTCTGTCTGTCCGCGTGTTAACAAACGATTTACACTAAGTAGTATTGCAAAAAAAATTAATTTCTTTGAACAACTTTTTTCTGTAGCTCCATCCGTTACAAATGTTAGAGTGCCGACCTTTCATGCAAAAGGACCAGGTTCGAATCCCAGTTAAGTGAAAAACTTTTCTTGTTTTTGACTCAACTCAGCTACCATTCGCCATTGGGTTCAAATTAATGGCTTAATCAATAATAAATAATTATACATCTCTAATAAATAATACATTAATTTAACAATATAAGCAAATGCAAAATGTAAACAAATAATTTAATTGAATAATATAACTCACAGATATAGAATTCCATATAACTCAAATACAAAATATTACAATATAAACAAAAAATAAAGTTTTATCCATTGAAAATCTAAGAAGAACTAGTACTATCTCATGTTTAAATTGTATATGGGATTCATTAAGATCAATTCTAATAATACGAATAAAGACAGACTTTTAAGCCTAACACTTGAACAGTTAGCGCTAAAAAAAAAACTGTAAATGCTTATTCAACCTGAATGTAATTTGGAGTCGGAATAAAGGCCTATAAATTAAATTTAACATTAGACCATATATAATATGGTTAGTTTTTAAATCAATTTTTAAATTAAATTCATTTTAATATTCATCATTCAACACAATTGTAATCTTATTTCTATATATGTGAATAAGTTTATCAGCAAGTCCATCTATACCTATATGTATTTTATATACATATATACCATATATGTATTTTATATTTTCTTTTCTAAAATTAAAACGATTTTATTTTAGGCATAATATCATAAATAAAATAAATTTAAAGGGCATTAAAGCTCATTTTAATCTCCATTTTATTGCAACAATTCTTTTTGTTTCACATTTTTATTGTTTAATAAATTGAGCCTATCTTAACTTTTTCTTATAATAAATCTATAAATGATTTATTTATAGGTTTAAAAATAATACAATACCTTTAAAAAAAAGCACTAAAACAACCTAGGTATATTACATTTTAGTTACTTATGACTTTATCATTTTCCCATAGTATACTGGAATTTACAATATCTGTAAATAAAAAAAAACATAGCAACATGCCATTTTATTTTTTGTGCTTCGAGTGCTTTAAAAACCACCAAAGATTTATCAAAGTCTGAATAAAAATTAAAAACAAAAAAAAACATTTTAAATTAAATCATATCTTGGACATGATACTGGTAGTGGCGCTATACATTTAAAATACTATAACACTATAATAGAAAAGTAGCCCGGAGTTTTTTTTCACATAAAATGACAAAAACACAAACGAAAAATGATAAATTAAAAAAATTAAAAAATAAAGATGTGAACAACAATAATAGAAAGATAATGTCAAAAAATTTGCATATTTCTTTGTTCAATTTTAAAATTTTTCAGGAAAATCCTAAAAAAAAATTTAAAATTTTTAAAACGAAAATGAAAGTATAAAAAATGGCAATAATGACAAAATTTGTTATTTTTTTTTTTTGTATTATTAGTGGTAACAACAACAACAACAACAACAACAACAACAACAGCAATTTATGTTGTATAAAAAAAAAAGAAATCAAAAAAAAATTATCAAAAGAGGGCCACCAATATCGCATGCGAAGTTCATTTCTCTATTGTATTTATTTAGGGATTGAAAGCACGTTCCAAAATTTTAGTTTTTTTTTTAAACAGTACGATCTTTATTAATAAAACTCTTAAAATCTTTATGATTTATTTAGATTCGTTTATTATATAATATCAGATCATTATCAAAAATCTTCTTAGACCTTATCCAGTTTAAAAAAGAAGTCTGATGACATTCAAATTAATATGAATGATAAACGCTACGTTATGATTTCCGTACAAACGTAAGTATCAAAATGTCAAATACTTAATGTCTAGTTAAACGTCAAATTTTCATAGACAAATTAAAATAAATCAAAGCATTAACTATTTCTTCGTCACTAAGTACTTAATATTCAAAATTTATGATATTTTTCTTCTATTTCTAGCACTAAGCAGTTGATAATTCGTTATGGTAGGAAATGAATACACAAATGTGTCTTAGACAATATATATATTTATATAATCTTATTTTAAATAAAAATATAAAATACTACGATATACTTATAAAAATTTTACGATATTTGTTTTATTATATATGACCAGGACCTGAACCCGATATCTTGAATGTTCGTTGTCTTAACCACTACACCATTGGTCAGATATGATAACATAACCATCATATAGAATCCTAATGTGTTTCTTTCTATCCTAATCCGATTCTTCACAATTTTATTAATGAATTGCTTATATTAATTACATAATCTAAGAACAGAAACAAAATATCACTTTTTTGTTTACAAAAAAATAAATGCATCAATTGAGTTCCATGAAGTTATGCCCCGCAGAGGATAAACGGACAACATTCGTTCAAACCGTTTACAATTGAAAACGAATAAACGTCAAGAACATTTATCTTTAGGCAAATTTTACATATTATAATCTTCTTACAAATAATAAATTTCACAAACGTCACTCCCAAATGTCCTAATAAATCCAAATACAGTAATTACTGTCAAATCCACTGTCAAAAAGTACAAAATCCTATAAAAATTTAAATTCGATACAGTGCTGCATGATGTTCCGCAATTATACTGATTTTTTAATAAACCCACCTATAAATTAAAAAAAAAAGTTTTTATCGAGAAGTTACTGTATTTGTATATTAACAACTTTTGTTATTATGTTATTTATTCCTCGCACGCTTTATTTTCTTTTTTTTTTAGTTAAACTTTTTTTTTTCATCTAAAAAATAAAACAATCTTTGATTTTACAAATTTGGAAATGATTATATATCATAATTAATTAAAAATATATTTTATAATTATTTTCTTTGAATATTTTTCTATGTTTTGAATTAATTTAAGCTTTTTTTGAATTTCTTATAAGTACTACTGTGTTGTTAGTTAAGATTTTTTTAAATTTTCCAAAAAACTGAAAATGGTTTGTTTTCTTTTATTTGTTTGCCTTTAAGGAAATTATTTTTAAATATTAATTATTAAATAGTTTATTTTAAGTTTGTATTCAATTCTTTTTAAAATTCATTCATAATTTGTTGGGTTTTACGTTTTTGTTTCTTTTTAGTTACTTGAAAAATTTTCAATTGGTGTTTTTTTAATTAATTCGTTTTTATAATAGGTAAAGTTTTGGAAAGTTACAATTTTCTAATGGTTATAATTATAAAATTGGAATTAAATGCCTTGGAATTAATTAAGAAAGTAAAAAACTGACAGAATTACTATTAATTATGATTTATAAGTATGCAGGGCATGATATTTATCTTTAAGAAAGAAGTTTTGTATTTTAAATTTAAAAATTATAAATTTTTTAAGTTTTTTAATTTAGAAGGCCTCGGTGGTGTAGTGGGTAAACATTTGGTTTATTAAACGAGGGGAACCGGGTTCGATAATTGAATATAAATAATTTTTCTTTACAAATTCCAATGGTAACCAAAAAAATATATTAAAATATAAAATATATGACATAAACAAAATAATTAATATTACTTATATCTAAAATTGTATTGTTGGCCCACATCCTTTCGGCTCATCAATTTGCATTGTATGAACTTAGAAATACTTAATAAATAAATAAACATTTGTAAAAGTATTACTAATAAAAACAAACAAACTCGGGATGACTTTTATAAGATATTCTTGGACTTTAATCAACCAAAACCATCCCCCTTCATACTTGGAATGAACCATCGATATATACGTATTGTTTGGTTTTTGGGATTGGGATTGTGAAAGGAAATTAGAGATAGGGTTTGGATATTATATGCGACTCCCTCTCGAATAAGTGCGTCAAATGCTATTGTAAAGTCAATTAATGCCAAATAATGGTAAGAAACTTATCTTGATGCAATTGCTTTGGTGTCTCCTATTACATTTAAAACAGGATCTTTTATTTGAACGTGTTGGAAACTAAAACATAACCATTCTTAAAGCATTCGATTTACATAAACGGATATTAAAAATTAAATTTTTGTGGATGGGTTTTTTGAGACTCGCTCTTAACCATACTTTGAACCGATTTCTTAATTATACATCTGTTTCAAACAAATAAATATAATGTGTTCACCGTAGAACCAACCGCTATTACAGGAACAACATAATATTTAATTTCTTTCAAAGATTTTTTCAATTAAATAATTTAACCCGCTTTTGTGTCATTAATTTCTAACAAGATTTTTCGAAAAATTTCAAAATATGTACACAAAATTCTATTATTTTATTTAATAAATTTTTTTTAGTACTATTTTTAATATTCGCAAAAAACCTAAAAATTACTTTATAGAAATGCTCCTATGGGATATCATATTTTGCTGGAAAGCAGAAGTTGCTGGCAATTAATTCAAGATATTAAAATCAAAACCTTATACATAATATGAAATTTGAAAAAATTCCCTTCAGCTATTTAGGCCTGCGCACAGACAGACAGACAGACGAAGATTACAAAAAAAATCACTTTATTTGGGTTTCTGTGCACCAGAGAAATTTATATTTGCAAAAATCTCAGGTTCAAATTTTTGTTATTAAGTGCTTATTATTTTTCATATAAGCGGTTTGGTAAAAAAGACAATTAAATGAAATTGTTCATTGGTTAATCGAATTTTTTAAAAATTTTTGCAAACTTTTTCAATTCAACTCTGTATCTTTGAATCTTTAAAATTAACCGCAAATTTTTTTTGTTTCTATCTTTCTTCCTTTATTAATTTTTTTTCGATTAATTTATTGGTCAGTATATAGTTCAATTATATTTTATTAATTTTAACCGGAAAATTTCTAAACCAAATCAAATTACTTTACATTAATATATTTTAAACCTGTTCCCACATTTTATACTACAATTACTCTAATAAATTTTTCAACTACTATTCTGTTAACCATACTTCAAAATTTATTACATTATCAAATTATTTGCTCAAATGGATGTGAAATAAAATGATAATCAGTAAAAGATGTAAGTCATGTGATACTTATTTTTTTGAAAAATTAATGAGAAAGCGTGAAATTTTAAAAAGGTTAAATAAAGCATCTTCAAAAACTGTATGACAATCATAATGAATTATTACCCATAATAAAAAAGTTCATAATGAACATAATTTATGTATTCGTAAAATTACATATATATTATATATACTTAAAAATTCATTTAAAATCAACACATAATTTGTAGGTGTTCATTTCATACATGATCAGATACAATAAATATATATGAAAAATTTCAAAATTTAAAATTAAAAATTTACAAGTTAACATATGAAATAAGAAATCGTTGATGATGCCCACCCGCAAACACATGAAACTGAAATCTCCCAGACCATCTACAACTTAAAAAAAAAAAATAGAAAAAAAATAAAAAAAACTCTTCTTCACTTCATCAATATTAATCATTTGACATATATACTGACACATGTCATATTATATTTTATAAACATATATACATATGGAAGCTTTATGTTGTAACATAAGAGCGTATCGAAATTGTAATGCAGGAAAATCAAGACAATTTTATAAAATAAGAAAATTAAAGATAAAACTGGAAGATCCTAATATGAAAATGAATTGTGTGTTAAAATATCTTAAGATTTTTATACCCGTATGACTATATAGTCCAAGGGTGTAATAAATTTGCCATTACGTTTGTGACGCAGAGAAGGAAGGGGGGTAGATATAGACTCAAGTGTATGGATCGGATCAGAATCGAAAAATAAATCGATTTAGCGATGTATGTCCATCCATCCGTCCGTCCGTCCGTCATCACGATAACTCAAAAAGTAAAGGACCTAGGATTATGAAATTTTCACAAATTCGTTTTTATGCAAAAACCGGAAGCGCTATTTAAATCCAGCCATTTCGGTCCACGGGTTCGAGTACCTGCCATACAACTTCTAATTTTATATGAGCATTACTCTATACCTATGGAAACTGCGTGTCTGAAATTTTGCCAAAAATAGTTTAGTGTAATGGCCAAAGTTACTGCACAATTTCGTTGGTCTACTGCAAAGGGTTCGAGTAGCTGCCATACAACTCCTTCTTTTATATAAGCATTACTCTACACCTATCTAATAAAGCTAAATATTTTAAATTTTGCCAAAAGTAAATAACCGCAAGATTTAATGT
Organism: Dolichopus griseipennis; assembly: GCA_963082915.1. Taxonomy (NCBI): domain Eukaryota; kingdom Metazoa; phylum Arthropoda; class Insecta; order Diptera; family Dolichopodidae; genus Dolichopus; species Dolichopus griseipennis. The sequence continues at coordinate 37,382,084 of OY720441.1, read as the reverse complement.
ATATGTTACGGTCATACGGGTATCCCAGAGTTGACACAGTCTACTCTACTACACTCGTTTTTTTTTCAATTTCTTAAGTTCAATTCAATTCGTTTTGGTATAAATATAACATTACTTATATAGTTTTTCTATAGTATTTTAAAGCTCTTGTAATACAATTTTCATCACTTTCATATAAAAATAAATATATTTTATTAAAACTTGTAACAATATTGAAATTATTTAGCCCCAAACGAATTTAAATTCGTTTAAAGAAAAAAACATTCGTATGATTTGATCAATTTTTTGAGATGAAAATTTATGTTTTATATATAGAAGCTAAATACAGCAAGATCTCTATATTGTAAGTTTAAGGCATAATAATATTATATGTGGTTCAATTTTATCTTATCTTATTTATTAATGTAAAGATTGATAAAACTGACACAATTAAATTATTCTTTATTATTATTTTGTTTCTTGCAACAAAATCTTGTGGTATATGGATTCCAATATGGATTCACAAACAACTCAATTATCAAATAGTATCACGTATACAAAATTTGAAGTCAAATGGTCAAACCGTTTCTAATTTAGAGCGAAGTAATTTAAAAATCTTTAAAAAGTTATTGTATCGGTTAACGGAACTTAGCAAGCAATTTTTGAGACTTTATTTTGGGTAAAAGAAGGCGGTATGTCAAAGAATTGGACGTAATTTGGTTTTAAAAATTGTTTTGACCAATCGTCGGGTTGATATGGAATAACAAATTCCAAGTCTGTTAATAGAGTCAACTTCATTGACAAATAGTATCACGTATACAAAATTTGAAGTCAAACGATCAAACCGCTTTTAATTTGGAAAAACTTAAATACCTGCACAACAGTCCCAGCTTATGGGTCCATTAGAGTAAAATTTTTAGCCCAAAAACAGTCTGTGTTTCCCAAAACTTGTATTTACAAAATTTCTTGATAATCAGCTGAGCAGTTCAGAAGTCTGTAAATACAAATAAACAAACAAACAGACGAACAAACATTAGCTTTTATATATATAGATAGCCACAGCCGAATTTCAACTGCTTAGTCAAAATAATGAAACTTAACTTTGTCTTAATGATTTAGTATAGGTTAAAAGAATTTCGGTGCACCAAAATCTTACATTAGAGAACTCCTACCCTACGCTTTAAAAACTTTGCGAATCAATTTAAAAAAAATTTGCTACTGAAGTTTTGTGAGTTTAACATCAAAGTTAACGGTTCAATAATTTTATAAATGAATATTATTTTATTATTTTTAGAGTTATTTTACATAGGAATTCGTAATTTTATAATGTTACGATTATTAAATACAACTTACAGACAGACCCAATCAGATGGACCAATCCTAAAATAAGAGATTTTTAATACAATTACAATCAATTAATTTCGACTATCATTTTCAAAAGCAATAATTGTGAAATTTGAGATTACTTTGTATCTTAATCAACTTATAACGTATTTCATAACAACTAAGACAACATGTCAATCAATTTAGCATCACAAAAATTAAAATTTTATAAAATACAATTTTTTTTTTTAAATCGATTGTCAAAAACTATGACTATTTACCAATTTGTCATTAAAAACTCAAGATTATTGCGATAACATGCACGCCGTTTAAAATCACAATTAATATGTATATACGTATACGCAATTAAAAGTATTTGTTAATAAACTCTAAATCAGGTGTGATGAGATTCTCAAGTATGTATCTATTTGTAGTTTTTAGCACATTTTCAAAAATTATTTTTATTGTAAATAATGTGTTTATTTAATTTCATTCCGTCCATTTATCCAGGGGTTCCGGAAACTTGTATAACGCCAAAAAGACAACTGCTTTTATTAGTGATATAAAAATATTACGTAATGTATATATATATTTCATATATACTTTATTGACACTCTAATACTTAAGTTTCAAAATTTAAATTTTGAGAACAATTAGATCTTTGGAAATAATTATGAGTGTTCAAAGAAAATATGTTCAGATCCTGAAAACTCGTAATTTTACACACATGTAGGTAACTTAAACACCTGTTAAAAAATTTATAAAGGGTTTCCTTAAAATTGAAAAAAGTGTCTCTTGATATTTTAAAATCTTTGCTTTTATAATAAAATTTTGGAAATGTGCTTTTTTAAAAACAATTGGCTTTTTTCATTATTTATTTTAATCTGTTATTTTGTATCTTTTTTTTTCAAAATTTCATAAGTGGGAATTCATTTCAATTAGGATAACAATATGTTAACAACTCAGTTATTACGAGTTACAAAACGTTAATATTATAATAATAAAGTTTAATAACACTTATAATAATTACAGTTTAGCAAAAAAGACTTTCAAAAATTTTAAAGTTGGTATTTCCTGGTTAAAAGTAAAAAATATAACTAATAATTATAATTTTTAATATTCCATAAATGTTTAAAATTTTGTTTAATTTTTAGTTATTTTTCTATCCCTTTGTTTGAATCTTTAAAAACGTATAATTATTGGCATTACGATATTTAGGTACTTACTATAAGTCACAAAATTGTTTTAATATTAACAAAGTTCATAAAAACATCATTCCAAACTACTTGGAGTACATTATGATAACATATAAAAATATTTAATATCCTATTAATATAATAATTTTATACAAACTTTGGCCATAAAACTAAATTATTTTTGGAACAATTTCAGACACCAAGCTTTATTAGGTATAGGGTAATGCTCAAATAAACAATTGAAAAAACTAACTCCAGCCCGTAGAGCAAACTGGCTGGATTCCATTACCGATGACGACTTTTACATAAAAACGAATTTATGAAAATTTCAGAATCTTAGCTCCTATATTTTTTGGGTTATCGTGCAGACGGACGTAATAGCTAGATCGATTTACTTTTCGATTCCCCCCCCTTCTCTGCGTCACACACGTAATGGCAAAATTAATATACCCTTTTGAGCTATAATCATATGGGTATAAAAATTCTACGAAATATAGGTTTAAAAAAATTAGGAACCCACTTTACAAGGAAGTTAATCAGGAAATAGAGAAAACTTCGCTCCATACATAAATTATTATTAAAACTCAGTATACAGTTTAGTGATTTCCAAACACAATTAGGTCAGATAAGGCCAAGTAACTTCTCCTGCAAATCAATAAACAGAGCTGATAACGGTTTATAGGATAAATTCTGATTTAAAGTGAGATATATATAGGGTGTTCCTAATTAAGTGCACAGCAATATATCACTGTATAGATGTTTATGAGTAGATAAGTTTTGTGTATGAGAGCTAAACTCAGGCTCTTCTAGTTATCCAGATATGGGGACTTAAACGAAAATTTTCAAACTTTTTTTAGTTTTTAGAAATACCATTTTACTCCGCTTTTAGATCACATATTCTATAAAATACATAGAAAAGCTTTGAAAGTCTTCTTTAAAACCAATATTTTCTATTTTCTGCGGTTTCAAATCAGTGGGCTTCTAAAGTACCAACATCTAAAAACTTCAACAATTTTTTTAAAAAAACAAGCTTACACCATTTGGAAGATAAAATAAAAATCAGTACTTCGCAAAGGGTATAAATTAAAGGGATGGGAAGTACTACAAATTAAACTTAAAAACTAAGAGATTATAGAAATATTGTAAAATTTTGAAACTCATTCATGTAACATCATAGCGTAAATGTGACTTTACGCAATGATGTTACATGAATTTAAAATTTCAACATTTTTTCAATTATAAATCTCGAAGTTATGAAACTGTAAGAGATTAAAAATTGAATAGGTACTTGTTTAAAAGAGTCAATTAAGAAAGTCTAAGAAATATGATTTTTTAGTCAAATGTAAAATATTCAAAAGTTAAATATGAATGTTAAGTGTTCCATTTTGCTACATGTCTTTTTACAAAGGGTTCTTTGACCAATGTGTAAGTTAAGCTTTCGAAAAAATTTAATAAAATTTTCATAAGTAGTCTAAAAACAGAGTTAAGAGTAAAATTATGAAAAGTAAAAATAAATTATTGAAATATATATGTGGAAGTGAAAATATTTCAATCAAGCGCCTATATTTTTGAGCTAGAACTAGAAGAGACCTAGCTTAGCTCCCACACACAAAATTTATCTATACAAAGAGCAGTACACTTAATAAGTAAACATCCTGTATATACAAAAATTCATTCGAAACTAATTGTCAGTCATCAAGGGTAAAATAATTGTTCAGAATTGACGATTACTCCTGATTATCTTATAGTAATTGGATAGATTTAGTAATTGTTTAGAAATTAGGTATATAAGAAAATACCAAATGTTACTCGTATAATAGCATAATGTAACATTTACATACATATATAAACCAATCTTAAGTTTTTTTATAAACATACCGATAACCCACAGATACACAATATACAAATTAGAAAATACTAACAATACTCGGCCCCTTGTACAAATGATGAAAAAAAATGATTCCCACATAAAATATATTTGAATTGTGTTTTTTTTATGCAATTTAATATTTTTAACCACAAACTATTTTTGAAAATCTTATTTTATCAATCAAAGATCAATCAAATTTTGTAAATCTAAATGAGTTTTAAAATAAAAAATACAGGTAGCATCAAATCAAATCTTATTATGTAATAAAAATTGATTTTATTTAAACGATTGCATGCAATTTATTTTTATTATCTGATTATTTATTAAAAAAATTCAAATTATAATGATATTAAAACTTTTATATCTTATTTTATATTATCTTACGTAATAGATAGTTACATTTCATTTAGTCTAATTTATAAATTTTTCCCTGTCCAATGTTGTTCTTTAGATATGGTATTACCTTCAAATTAATAAAAAAGTATAATATGTTGTCCGAACAATTAATTAACTTCTAAATATCGGTAATATAAATAAAATAAAGTTAACTTTATATTGACCTAGAAATTGTGAAAAAAAAAATACAAATTTATTTACTTTTGAACATGACTTTCTTGAACTACTAAAAACAACTTACGCATTCATAAATCTTAAAAAAAAAACTAAATACAAAAATTATAAATATGTATAATGAATTTCAAGTTTCGTTTTCAATTTCAAAAATTTCTTTTTAATAACGTATAATTATTTACGAATATTTTGTATTCGTAAATAAGTAAGCGAAACAATAGATGTAGCAACATTTTGATTCTATATATACAGTGTATTAATTAATTATAAAATTAATAAATTTTGTATTGTAGAGTATTTCAACTATTCTAAGCCATTAAGCATAACTAGCTTACTTCAAAAGTTTAATAGGTAGTTTATAAAAAGGGAAGTCTTAAATATATTCTAAAATTAAAAGATTGATGAATTATTAATTATTATAAAATAAAACAAGCAAAAATGTCATATATTTTTCTGTTGCTAATCAGATCTGTTTTTGGAGTATATATCGAACGCTCAGAACAAACCCAGACAATCCTGAGAGCAAACTTTTATCCGAATCACTGATGCTTTAAGTTAAAAAAGAAACGTTCACTTCTCATATTGCCAATTATCATTATAGGTATATACTTAATCCATAATTATAAAACAAAATTTTACAATATGGTCGCATTACGAGAACGACCTACGAGGTCGAGATACGAACTTTTTGTCAATAAATTATTTATTTGGATTTTTTTTATTTTTGTTGACAGACCTCACAGATTTTTGCTCTGATACACTACTGCTCGCTCTCTTTCTAGTCAGCAAATAAAAAACTTGGAAAATCGGAATCGCTCAATTTAATTTAACTGTGTGAACTTAAAGCAGCTATGAGCAACTATATGCCCAATTAAACTTCTTTTATTAAAGTTGTATTATTTTTTTTCATTCATTTAATTATACACGTGCGATTTGCAATTCCAGCATCATATATACGAGTACATGTATCATATATATATATATATAGAAAATTTATCGAAATAAAAAGAAACAAACAAATAAATAAACTAAAAACTGATAAATATTAATATGCTGTTAAATGATGCATGTCCATTTTGTATTTTTATCTTTTTATTTCTATATTTTTTTTATCTTTAATTAAAATTTCTTGGTCAAATTATTTAAAATAAAGATTTTGACTGGGCCTACAATGGGTTAATTTGAAAAGGTCATATACAATTTTATTTATTTAGGAGGCAAAATGTATGTTATATACCTAACTTTGTATATGATTAATAGCTGAAAATAACTTAATTGAATTTGATACAAAGAAAAAAACAGAAATTTTAAATATATGATGAAAATAGAAAATTTTTATATTTGGAAAAATAACACAGGCGACATCAAATTGGCATGTATTTAATAAAGAACCTATTTTTTTTTTTGTATTTTAAACCTAAATGTTGTTATCAGATGACATTGTTTTATTCTGTTACCTTGTTGAACAATAGGACATGAACATGTCTGCATCCTCGAAGCTTATCTATTTCTAGCCACACTGGTGTAATTCGATGCGAGATACAGTTTCGTCCTTCGGGGATTGAGGATTTCATTCTACAAAAAAAAAACCATCCCTTTCCGTCTCTTGATAATTACTTTCCAGATTCATTCCGGCTTTATCCGTTCTGAGGTTCCCTCAGAGTGTGAAATAATAAGTTCTATTTTCTATGCTTAATTTAGTTCATTCAAGTCAGAGGTGAAAAGTCTCTCTTCAATAACCTTCAGTATTGGATCAGAATATTTTTCAAACTCGTCTTTAACACTAATTCCTAAATATTTAGGGCTAGTTAGTTTTGACATTTGTTTTTTTGTAGATATTCATAAACAATAATCTTAATTGTCGCTAGTTATTTGTCCAATCTCCACTGAAATTAATTCATCCCTGGCGGATCTGTGTGTCTTTGTTTGTTGTTATTGTACAATATATTCGAATAGTTGCACTGCATTTTATTGCAATACTATATCTGTACTGACGACATAGCTATGGTTTTATTAGAGTTGAATCCTAGCCCGACTTTATGTACTACCTACTGAAGCTATTCTGATTTACGTCAGTAATCGCAGATTTTATGCGAAAACATATATATATGATCCAAGCAAAGTCTAAGTTCTGAAGTTTCCTTGAAAGTCCCCCCCTTATTTCCCTCCTTCAAAAACTTACCTCATCTATGAGGTTATCTCTTACATGGTGGTAAGAGTGGTCATTCTTGCCTCTGTTAAAATCTTTTTTTGAACATATCAAAATAGACTTACAAATATAACAATAAACAGATAAAAGCCTTTGCTTGTATTTAAATCTAAAATTTCAAAACCAAAATTTAACACGCAAACAATTTCAAGCCTCAACTTCCTTTTAAACGTCTTCAATTCGTTAAAATTATTTAAAAAATTACAATTACTTTTTAAGTTACGTGTTAGATTTTTAAAAACTTAAATTGTAATTTTTAGATTCCAATACAATACGATATCATGTCATAATTTAATAATATCCATTATATACAAAAATTGTTAATTGCTCAATTTACAGTTAAATTACAAAAAAAAAAAAACCGACGAGGAAGCATTACGTAATAAAAGTTTTCGACCTTAAACTTGAATTTTCAATTTATTAAAAATGTGGTTTCGAGTTTCTAATAACTTTTAGGTAAATAAAGACTTATTAAAAAACAATTACTCGGTTTTGCTTTATTTGTTAATTAAAAAATCTAAAGTTTATTATTATTTCTTAAGATTGACGATATTTCTGAAATGTACCAAATTAACATTACTGAGTATAACATATTTCATAAAAGAAATGAAATTGAGATAAACATTTAAATTAATAAATTAAAACATTTTAATTATGAGAATATTAAATTGGAATCTTCTTTAAAATATTTATTTTTTTACTTTATAATTAACAAAAATTGTCTGTCAGTTTACATTTTAATATTGTCACAAAAAATCTCAGATTTTTTTTAAGGTATTGAAGATAAATTAGAAGCAGGTTGACCTTTTTACAAATTCCTTTTATCTTAGTTGAAACGCTTCTCAGTCGAAATGAAATGCATTATTCTAAAAGTCCAAGATCTTCAACTTAATACACAACACACAATTCATATATATATATACAGTATACGAAATATATAGAATAGAACCTACCAGACTTAGAACTCTGAAAATAATAAACCAAAAAACTTCTAAATTCTAGATTCTAGAACTATTAATAATTGAAAGTATATTAAAGATTTTTGAGCTTGTATATAAATGTAAAAATCTAAGATAGCTTTGTTTGAACAATAAAAATTCAAAATCATATTTTAAATGTCAAAAAAATCAAAAGATAAACAAAAGCAGGACTTTTTTTAACAAGCGATTTAGCTGAGCTATACTTAGCTTAAAGAGCTCAATATACATGTATGTGTCGATATTGATGATTCAATACTTTAGCTTATTCAGGACTTTGCCGAATTTTTAATAAGGAGAATATCATAAAAAGATTTTCATAATGTTTTCAAGACGCTTAAAATTATTAAAAGATTAGTTTCAAAATCAAAGGTACGACTTCGCACTTCGCAAATAAGTTAACCCACATTCAACTCTTAATTTTGCTTTTTTTCTAAATTTTTCAACTATTGTTTATAATTTAATAACGCTAATAGATTTCTTTCGTTTCTCTTTAACTTTTTTAAATGGAATGTCAAGACAATATTCAAGCCCAATTTCCTTCTCAGACTGTAAATTGTCATTTAAAACTACCGATAGCGACAGTAGATAACGACAATATGCAAATGCTAGGTAATACATGTAAAAAAAAATAATATACAGAAAACGAGGAAGAGTGTAGTAGAATAGACTGTGTCAACTCTGGGATACCCGTATGACCGTTATATAAACGTTATATCATTATTATTATAAACATTAATTAATAATTAAATAAGTAATGTTCATATAAAAGAAGGAGTTGCATGGCAGCTACTCGAACCCTCTGCAGTAGATCAACCAAAATTTTGCAATAACTTTGGCCATTACACTAAATTATTTTTGGCAAAATTTCAGACACCCAACTTCAATAGGTATAGAGTAATACTCATATAAATTAAGAAGTTGTATGGCAGCTACCCGAACCCATGGACCAAAATAGCTGGATTTAAATAGCGATAAAAAAAATTAATTTGCGAAAATTTCAAGATCCTAGCTCCTTTAGTTTTTGAGTTATCGTGCGGACGGACGGACGGACGGACGTATATAGCTCAATCGATTTTTTTCGATTCTGATTCGATCCATACACTTGAGTCTATATCTACCCCCTCTCCTTCTCTGCGTCACAAACGTAATGGCAAATTAATTATGCCTTTTGACCTTTAGTATATTTTACACGGGTATAAAAATATTTAAAACGGACGCATAAAATTATGCGTAAATAAAACTGTTGTGATGTCAATTAATTTATAGAATACATTAAAATTTGATACAACATTCAACCGTTGCTATACATCTATACAATTAACTAAAAGAACTATACATCATATACAATTATATAAATTTAATGATTTAAAAATTACCAAAAAAAACTTAAAGTAAAGAAATCTTCCATTTAATTAAATCCAATTTAAATATTTATATGCAAATGGTTTATAATAATATTTTTTTCTCCTTAATTATAATTTTAAACGTCAGATCAACGTCATCTTAACTAATTTTTTTTTCTTTTTTTTTAATTTCTTTTTATTATTTCGGGTTTTAAAAAAAAATTATTTGAACAATAGCAATTTGGTAATATCCAAAAATATTATTTTATAATGAGATGATATTTTACGCAATTTAAATATTTTACCAAATCTTGGAAAAAATAATAAATTCAAGTTAATCTTATTTGGGTGGTAAAATACAATTATTAGATTAACTAACCATTTACCATTTAAAATTATTTTTTTAAGTCAAGGTAGATTTATGGTTTATTAGGAAAGGGAATAGATACTTTTAAACAAATATGGATATTATAGTTAATTAATTAACTATTAATTAAATAATTATAGTAAATAATATTTTAGTTAATCGAATTAATAATTTTTTACCTATACCTGACTGAACATAGTTTTAAAGGAACTACAATTGACAGAACGTGTGTGACGATGTAATGAGACAAGACAAACATAGACTCAAGTGTAAAGATTAGGTCGAAATAGAAAAGTTCTAAATTTTGCCATTTGATTTACATAACAATTGGTAAATGTAACATTTTAGGTATTCCAGTGCAAAAGTATTCAAACCTATATTGCCATAGAACTCCCTTATTTTATTTTGATAACTCAAAGTTTTAAATAAGTTGTGTTCCTGAAACTTTGCCAAAAGTAATTAAGTTTTAATAAAAACTACACAAAGTTTGGTTGACTAGTGTAAAAAGTTTGAATAGCTGTCATACAACTTCGATTTTTTTATCATACAACTTCTGTCTGACTTAAGAGTCTTAATTAGTTGCATATCTTAAAAAAATCAAACAAGTTAAATCAATTGATCAAATGGAAAGCCGCACTAGAAAGTCATTTATTAGATCGTAATATTTAAAGGACCATTAGATTAATTTGATCCCATTGAAATTACCAAAAAAAAATTTATCTGTCTTAAAAATATAATACTTTTAAATTACTTCCAAACTAATGCTTTGATTTATATCGTGAGGAAACCAAACTATAGATGTTTTTTCGAAGAAAAATCTACCAAAAACATTATTAAAACAAGTGATGATAAAAAACCAAGGGTTTTTAAAAAAGCACACTTTCAAAATAATATAGTGTTTCATACTAAGACTTTTATCGGAATATAATGTTCAATCTTCAGTATTAATGTTTAGGGAAATATATACGTTGGTGACTAAGTTACTGCTTACTTATAAAAACAGTAAATTTTTTATTTTAAAGTTCTAATAGCCCTTTAATGGGGAAGGTTGCCAAATTTCTCAAGGACTTAACTTCATCTAACCCTCCCCCCTCCCCGTTTAACAGATATGTGGGACCAAAAATTTTGCAAAAATTGAGTTTTATATAATGCTAAATTTTAGTACCGTATGGCAACCCTATAAATTTTATCGACATATGTTTGGTAAGTCTATAAAAGCAGCTCTCTTATACCGTTTTTCGATTGAAAATAAACCTAACAGAAAAGATGTTATATCATTTTAAATATAGGGCTTTTTTGCAGGGCTGTAGCTTCGTAACCCTTCAAAATTAAGAAAAACCTTCGACACATGTTGAAATATAATTATAGAGCTTTGAATTTTGTATATCACTAAAAAAAAATTTGGACAGGTATTCAAGTTACAGGTGTTTAAAAATAGCAAAATTTCAATTTTCGAGCCTTTTTAGCTCCTAAATAGGGGGCTTGACAAAAAACTTTTGTTAACCAACTCCTACAAATTTCTGATTATCTAACTTCTCCCAAAATTTCAAGGCCCTAGCTAAAACCGTTCAGAAGATATGTGTGGTCAAAAATTTTGCAAAAATTGAGTTTTGTGTAATGTTAAATTTTAGTACAGTATGGTAACCCTAAACATGTCAAAAATTTATAAAGTTTATGAAATCCGCTATCGTTTGCCGTTTTCAGATTGAAAATATATCTAACAGAACTCTTGTTATAACAATTTAAATATAGGGCTTTTTCCAACTTTGGGGGACTGTAGCCTCGTAACAGGTGGGGCTATAGAAAAAAATTCTTCTACGAAATTATTTTTTTTGCAATAACTACTCATGGTTAAAATTTCTTTTCTATATTTCAAACGATGTAAAAGTTTTTGTAAACATACGGACAGACAGACGGACAGAGTGAAACTATATAGGCACATTTTTACAAAATTTTTTGAAAATGTGCTAAAAATGGAACTGAATTAATTCTTAAGGCAATTCTCTCAATTGTTGAGTCGCCATAATTCATTACAATAAAAGAAATATTTCAAAACTTTCTTATTTTTTCTTCTCTTAATTGAAAAGAGTTCAATTGATTGTTTTTAATTTTATAGATAGTGCAGCTGAATATAACAATTAAATGTAGGCCTGTTCAGTTTGACGAGCTGGATATTTTTCCTTGTATGTCTTAAAAAATTTTTAGATTTTCTCTTATTAATAACGCATGGCAAAATTCAAACTGAAAACAAAACATAAATCTGATAGATTACAAAATTTTTGTGCTTATGTATTGGAATTTTTCAAAAATATAGTCTAGAAATTATTAACACATTAATTAATTACTTTACCGTAATTGAATAGAGTTATATATAAGTTATAAAATGTTAAAAAAAAAAATTATAATTATTAAAAGTTATATTGCTTTGATAAAATATATTACGTATATGAAGGTAAAAAATCTTTAAAAGAAATTTGACAATACGCTTTTCATGTAATAGCCGATCTACAATGGCGCTCTCGTTTCACTCTCATTACGTAGTCAACAAAGGAATGTTCATAAGGAAATGTCAATGACAGCATTTTTTGACATTGCTATAAAAGTGGTTGATGTTGTCGTGGACTAAACATATTTTTTATTAACACGTTGTGTTACTACAATTACTTTATAGATGATCTGTAAAAATAAAAATTTAGAATTTAATAAAAATTCAAACAATTTTTTATCCATTGTATTTTTTTTTTCATCTTCTCTTTAGATCTTTATTCACAATTTAGCTTCGTTGGTCCATAGTTTTATTTTTTTTTTTTTTTTTACATATATTATTATTTATTTAATTATTACAAAATATTTTATTTTATTTATTTTTTATATATTTGTTTTTTTTTTTTATTTATCTATGTATTTGGATAATAATATGTAGTGATGGTTGTATTTTTAAAAATAAAAAAAAAAACATAAATTAAAAAAAAAATTTTAAATTTGTTTTAAGATGCGATATATCAATATGTAAGCAAATAAAAATAAGAGTTATATAATATGTCTCTTATTTATATAATGTAATAAAATGTATATAATTAATATAAAATAAAACAAAAAAAATGATTTTTTTTATGTTTTCAATATAAATTGTAATGAATCTTAAATTTACAAAACATATAAAAAAACAATAATAATTTAATTGTTTTTAATGATTAATTACAAAAAAAAAAAACAAAAAAATTTTAGTAAATGCTTATTTTTCATTTTTAATAAAAATTTTCAATTTTTTTTTTTTTTTTTTTTTTTTTTTTTTGGGGTTATTTGGGAAAATTTGAAATTAAATTATTATAAATAATGAAATAATTAGTTATAATATATAATTATATATTATTATTATTTTAAGTATTATTTTGTTTGTATAAATTGGTTGGATTTTAATTAATAAATTTTTTTAAATGAATTGTATACTTTATTTAGATAAATTAAAAATTTTTACTATTTATATATATTTTTTTAAGTATTAAATTCTGGTTGTCTAATAAAAAAAAACAGACCCCAAATATGTTAACTATTTTTTTTTTTTTTATTTTATTAAATTTATTTTTTTTTTAATTATATATATTTTTTTTGTTTTTTTTTTTTTTTTCAAAATAATTTAAGTTTTCTTTTAACACAAAAAAAAAAAAAAAATGCAACAAATTTGGTTTTTTTTTTTTTTAAAACATTTTGAAAAATAAATTATACACACGGATAAAATATAGTTTTAATATAAATATATATAGATTATTAATTATTATAAAATATATTACAAAATAAATTTTAATTCTTTGGTTAAATTTTATTATTATAAAAAAAAAAATATAGGACAATAAATAAAACAAATTATATATGAACAATGAACAATAGTTTTTTATGATTTTGATCATATTATGTTGAGTAATTTTAATTTTTATGTTGTTGTTGCAGTTGTTTTGTGTTGTTGGTGTTTTTGTTGTTTGTGTGTTGTTTTTTTTTTTTAATAAATTTTAAAAATAATTTTTTTTTTAATAATATTTATCGTTTTTTGAAATTATCAGTTCTATTTTGATAATTATAAAGTTGTTAAAAATACAAACGATATAATATGAAATGTCAAAAGTATTATATTTGAATGTATCTTAAGAATGACAGTTGATTGATTAATAATATCAAAAAAAAAAAAAATTGCATAATTTTAGGTGCCTTTTATATTGTATGTTCTATATATTTCAGATATTTTAATTGAATTATTAGAACTGTTGACTAGATAACAATATAAATATTTTTAATGATCGAGATAATTGCACCCATATATATAGATATATATATATATATATATATTATATGTAGTTGTGGATATTTTTTTATGTAATTTTTTTTTGGACTAGATATTATTTTTTTTTTATTTTTTAAACTTAAATGCGCAATGTTGTTTAATGTTGTTTACAAATTATATATTAATAAGGCACAAGTTTTAAGATACATATCTATATATTTTATATTTATATTATTAAGTAAAATTTACAACAGTTATCAGAATAGGTTTTTTTTTTTTTTTTTGATTTTTTGTATATTTTTGAATTAAATATTGTCCAATTGTTAATTTTTAATTTTTGTATTTTAATTAAATGTTATGACTAAATTTGTTTTTTTTTTTTTTTTTTTTTTTTCATATTATATAATATATGCAGTTCTTAAATATAAAGATTCTGTATATATTTGGTATCCTAGCTGTTCTAAAAGTTTTAATTTATCAATATATTTTATTTTATTTTATTTTGTCGATTTGTTTTATAATTTTTTTTTTTATTAATATTAGAAAACTTATACAATATAATATTATGCAAAATATAAAAACAAATAATTTAAAACATTTTAAAAAGTTATTAAATGTAAAATTAATATATATATATATATAAACAATTGTTTTTAAACAAATTATTAATTAGTTTAGTTAGTAATTAAAAAAAAAAAAAGAAAAATGTATAAAACAATATATTAAATTAGGTTAATAAAATCATTTAGATTAAAAACAAAAATGTATATATATATATATATATGTATATATAAAATAGAACCTATTTATAGGTTTAGTTTTTTTTTTTTTTTTTATTGCAAATAAATTTTTAATTATAAACTTAAATAAAAAAATCTTTTGATTAAATATACTTAGACAAATTGCACATAAATATTTTGTTGTATTAAAGTGATGTGCGCACTTTTTTTTTTTTTACACCTTCTTTAAAAGTAACGGATTGTCATGAATATTTTTAAGGTGATTATTAATAATTTTATATAAGATTTTTAAATAATAAAAAAAAACTTAATTAGGGAAAGAAATTATATTGTAGAAAGTTTTAATTTTTTTGTTCTTAATTTTTTATTAACTTGCTTAATACAATCAAGTTCTTAACTTTTTAATTTATAAAGTTTTATAATTACTTATATATATATATATTTATGTATATATATAAGTTTTTTCTTAATAAAAATTCACTTAACTGTATATGTAGTAATTCAAAATATCCTGTAAATATTAAAATAAAAGAGAAGCTCTTTTTTTTACATTTTATATTTTTGATAAATTTTTTAAGCAAGTATTTTAAATTCGCGTATATTTTAATTTTGGATTATAATTAATTTTATGATTAAATGGTTAAAAATGAAGAAAATATAAGAATTAATGTTAAATAAAAAAAAAATAAATAAACTTTATATTAAGAAATGAATATATATATACTAAAATTATAGATATTTGAAGAAAATGGACCAATGGATCTTTATTAAAGGTTTAATTATGTGGCTGATTTTAATTAATTTTTTTTTATAGGATGTTATTATATAGGAATTCCTTAAAAAAAGGTCCGAAGGTGCATTTTTTACATATTTTTTTTTTTTTATTTAAACTTTAGTTTATATATAAATAAATTAATAATTATATAATTAATTCTTTCCTTAATATAAAGTATTTTATTTTATATTAATTTCTTGATTTTTTTTTTTTATTTTCAACATTCTTTCATTTTGCTTACAAACTATTATTTTATTCAAATTAAAAAAAAAAAAAAAAAACAAATTTAAATATTTTTAATTCAAAACAAAATTTTAAACTTTATAGTATATGTATATATCTAAACAAACCTATAGTAGAAAAAAGTTTAAAAAATTACAATTAATTTTTTTTTTTCATTTAAATTTTAAAAAATTTTTTTAGAAATATTGACGACCATTATTCAATAATGTCAATGTTGATAAAATTGTTACAGCTGATGCTGATAATGCGGAAGCATTATTTTCATCATTATCATCTTTATCGTTATCATTATCATCATCATCATCGTCATCATCATCATCGTGATGATCTTCTTCATCTCTAACCCATGTTACAGCACGACGATTTGCTTTCTGTATATATCTATAATTATTTTCAATTTTATCACCATCTTTTTCTTCAACAGTTTTGAATTTTTCAACCTAAAATTTAAATTTTAAAATTAAATTTAAAAATTTTATACAAAATTAAATTAAAAAAAATATTTTCTTTTTACTTGTTCTAATGTAATTGGTAAAGAATCTTTATATACAATCCATTCAACATTTTCAGTACAATCTGGTGTTGTTAATGAACCTTCATAATTAAAATATTCATCATTTGGATTATCGGGCATTAAATCATCTACAGCTAAATTGTTTGTAAATGGTACACTAATACCAACTTTTTCACTTTCAGATATTTCATCAATATGTTCTAAAATTTTAGCAATTTCATGATTTTCCTTATGTGAAATATGAAAGAGTACAGCAAAAACAGCAACACCATCTTCATGTTGTAGTGCATCAGTTAAATTACCATAATCAACATTAACATGTACTAAATGCATTTCTAAAGGAAATCTAAAAACAACAAAAAAAAAAAAAACACCAATTAATAAAATTTCACCAACAAATAAAATAATAAATGCGTTTTAATGAATTATTTAAATTATCAGAATTTAATTAAAAATTTTTAATTAAAGATTAATATTTTGAAACCATAGAAATAGTAAAATCGAGATCGGTACGAAATCTCGACATTTTTAATCTTGCTTTTTTAAAGATTTTAGAATTGGACGCAAAGAAGAAAGAGTAAAAGAGATTTTCTAAAAAAAAGCAAAATTTTAAGGATTAACATTAGTTTTTGAAAAATAACTTAAAATTTGAAAACATATTTTGAATTTATTTAACAAATAAAAAATTTAACTATAATGAAAAACTGATGAATTAAAATAATTCGCAAATTAAATTTGTTTTGATCACCCTGTTAAATTACTCGAGGTAAAAATATTACTCAATATAAGTAAGTACTTTAATTTCTCAAGTTAACTTACTATGCACATTTAAGGGTATTCCAATACAAATCTTGTCACTTTCTAAGCAAAGTATTAAAATAAATAATTTTTCTAATCATTACTTTTGTACGTTCGCTTACATTAACTGACTTGTATACGACTTGTATTTCTAGTTTCAGAACAATTACCGCAGTATTATTAACTAAAACCCATTACTTTTTCAATCACCAGCATTAGAAAAATTTCGATACTTACAAAATTTAAGCATAAAGAGTAGGTACGTCTAGAATGAATTAAGTTAAAATACTTGTAATTGGAAATAACGTCAAATATTTAAAAAGGTAAACTTACTTTAATTAAACTTAACTTAAACTTTTTGTTTCAGTGAATTGTGACTGAAAATTTAGTTTATAAGCAAGTACTTTTGTAAAACTTTTATATTTTCATAAATTAGGATTTTAAAATAACACGGTGGATACAGAGGCTTACTGAGGAAATTCTCTTTAAAAGAGACGAATGCAAAATTAATGTATTTAAAAAAAACCGAAACTCAGCGACTCTATACAATAACTCTTTGTGCAGTTGCGCAGGGATTTTCCTAGTAATAAATAAATAATATAAATTAATTCTTTTACTTATACCGAAAGTTTATAAGTATCGAAATCTTACTAATACTGGTACTTGACAAGGTAATGAGTATCAGATAATGGTACTTAGAACTGTACTTAAATACCTCAATATTATTCAGGTCTGTTTTAAACACTTTGTGCATTAGGTCATGCAGCATACGAAATAATGAACAAAATTCATTTAAATTGAAAAAGTTTTTGAAGGAAGAAAAGAAAGCAGATAAAGCAAAGGGGCATCACCTTAATTGTTCCTAAACAGGAAAGATCTAGCATTTTTCTTATTTTCTAAACCGGAAGAACAATTTTGAAATTTGTTTTTTTAATTTGTAAAACTGTAAAACAATTTGTTATTTGTCAATATTCTGTATACGACACGACACACATGCGAACATAAATATACTGACATGATCTAGATTTAAATATAAGAATATTTAAATAGGACAAGGTGATCATTAAATTAAAATAATGAATAAAATATATTATTTAAAATTTCACTTTCTAAAAAGTGTGTTTGGTTTGTGAAAAGAACAGAAAAATACAAAATATGAAAATATTTTATAATAGGTAATTAAAAAAATAATAATTTTTCATTTGGTACAATATTGTCAATTATTAATACCGCCATCATTAATCAAAGAAAGAATAGAATAATCGGATAAACTTCAAATTTATTAAAAAATAATGAAGATTTAATTTTTAAATTCAAATAATAAAAATATTTAGAATAAATGTATTTTCGTATTTTATTTTATTGTAACCAAAAAAAAGAAAGTATTATGTAAGATTCGGTAAATCTTGCCAAAAGATTGTTTAAAAAAAAAAATCTAGAAAGTATAATAGAAATAAAAAAATAATAATCTAAAAACGTTTGCTCACTACTCAGCATAAAAATTCTATTTTTAAAAGAAAAAAACTATAAAACTAAAACAAAAAAAAATTATTTAAAAAAATTTCTTCAAACATCATTCGTTTGTATCTTAATCTGAAACAGATTTGAGGAGGTGTACTGTACCTACATATGTAATACTTAAAAATAAATTTTTGTTAATAGAGTTTTCTTTTTTCAAAATAATTAAAGAAATAAATTTTGAAAAAAACGAGGAAGATTATAGTTGCTCTTATCAACTTTTAGATACCCGTGCGTACGCGTATTAAGTATTAAATACTGATTCGATACGTACGCTTGACACTATATCTAGCTCGTCTATTTCGATGCTTTACAAACGGAGGAGTAATTTTAATATACCCGATGTTCATATATGTATGCACGGGTATAAAAATAGAGAAAAAAAACCAAAATCTCGCTAATTCGATTACTAACTTTGAAAATTTATTGAATATTAATATTATTATTCGAAAAGTTTGGACAACTAACTGTTATGAAGTTTTCATTTTGAAGTACTTTGAGTTTTATCATTTGGTTTCTCTTCTTAGATATTTTTTGCGAAGGAATTTTTTAGAAACTATGTGCATTTCCATAAGCATATATAACTTATAACTCCGCCGTAGCCGGTCCCAAGCCCGGTTGAGAAAGGAGGAGGGAAGAAGAGTTGTAACCTGAATGGCCACATACATCGGCGTCTCAGGAAGTAGGAAAATGCTATATAATGCAGTTGAACTCGTGACATAGTTATGAGAACTTCAACGCATTATATGGCAAATTCTGAAGCAACTCTTCAAACCCAACGGCCCTCCAAAGATGGGGGTTGGGCGAAAGGCTAGCATCCTCTCCCTTTGAAAACTTAATGTGCTTCGAAATCTCAAATAGAGCCTCGGATAAATGGTGGAATTAATGGTAAATTGACCCGGCAACGTAAAAAGGATAAAGGAAATGACTTAAGATTTGGAACGTGGAACGTACAAACAATGTTACAACCAGGAAAAATGTATGAAATTGCACAAGAAATCCTCAAGTATAAAATTGACGTAGCAGCATTGCAAGAAATAAGATGGCAAGGTAAAGGAAAAATCAGAAAAAGGCTATTCTCATTTTATTACAGTGGAAACGATACAAGAACAGGCATGTATGGCACTGGTTTTATAGTTAGTAAAAATATAGAAGGAAAAGTATTAGGATTTACACCAGTTAATGATAGAATAAGTTACATAAGATTAAAAGGTAAATTTAACAATATTACAATCTTGGAGATGTATGTGAAAGAATAAATAATTATGACACGCCTCATGGGAGACTTTAACGCAAAGATTGGAAGAGAAGCACATATACATAAAATCGCAGGAAAATTCTCATTACACGATATTACAAACAATAATGGCGCAAGATTGTGTCAATTAGCGTGCGAACAAAATATGCGGGTCAGAAGTACGGCCTTTGAACGGAAAAATATTTACAAAGGCACATGGAAAATACCGGGAACAAACGAAGTAAATCAAATTGACCATGTACTAGTGTCAAAAAGATGGGCAACATCAATAATATACATCACAACATGCCGCGGAGCCAATTGCGACAGCGATCATTTCCTTGTTGTTGCAAAAGTAAGGCAAAGAATATCAAATATTGCAAAAAAGGTGGAGTTAAAAGAGTAAAATGGGATAATGAAAAGTTTAAGGAAACTGATTTAAAAGAACAATACCAAAGTGCAATAAGAACAAAAATAGAGTCCCTAGAAGGTACAAATGAAACTATAGATGGAAAATGGTCGCAAATAGAAGAAAGTTTAATTACCGCAGCGAGAGAAGT
This sequence comes from Dolichopus griseipennis, assembly GCA_963082915.1. Lineage (NCBI taxonomy): Eukaryota > Metazoa > Arthropoda > Insecta > Diptera > Dolichopodidae > Dolichopus > Dolichopus griseipennis. The sequence goes on along the minus strand of OY720441.1, from coordinate 37,361,586 downwards.
TATAGGAAGAAAGCGACCTGAAAGAAATTCTGAATGGTTTGATGAAGAATGTGTACTAGCAATAGAAGAGAAGAATAAAGCTAGAGAAAAGACATTACAGAATAACACAAGAGCAAATAGAATGCAATACATCGAAAAAAGAAGAATATCTACAAAAATCTGTCGTAGGAAAAAGAAATTAATGATGAGAAACAAAATAATTGAAATCCAGAATGAGCAAGATCAAAACAATGTAAAACGGTTTTACGAAAAAATAAAGAAAGAAACCAGAGGCTTTCAACCAAGGTTAATAGCCTGCATAGACAAAGACAATAAAATATTGTCAGAAGAAAACGAGGTTTTAAATAGATGGTCCGAATACTTCAAAGATCTGTTAAATATAAACCATATAAGTGCAGAAATTAACCATGACATAATGTACAACGTGGAACCTAAAGACATACCACCATCAGCAGAAGAAATTAGTGAAGCAATAAAAAAACTCAAGCGTAATAAAGCCCCGGGTGATGACCAAATAACAGCGGAATTATTACAAAATGGCGGGGAATTTTTACATGATAGAATTCACAGATTAATAGTTGAAATATGGAGCAATAAAGTTATGCGTAAAAAATGGAGTGTAGGATTAATATGCCCCATACACAAGAAGGGGAACAAGTTAAACTGTGAAAATTACAGGGGAATAACGCTGCTAAATTGTGCATATAAGGTTATGTCAAATGTTTTATATGAGAGAGTAAAACCAATATATGAAGAGCAAGTCGGAGAGTACCCGTGTGGTTTTAGAAATGGCAGATCGACAATAGATCAAGCATTTCTGGTTAAACAAATCATGGAGAAATGCTACGAGTATAATGTAGATTTGCATATGATATTTATAGACTTCAAGCAAGCATTCGATAGCATTAACAGAAAAGAAATTCCGAAGATCTTACTGAAACTGGGCGTGTCCACGAAGTTGACTGGTCTTATAATGATGACAATGCAAAATTCCACGAATAAGATATTAATACAGGACTCTACATCAGAAGAATTTATTAGTACAAGCGGTGTACGACAAGGGGACGCTCTTTCAGCAATAATTTTTAATATGCTTCTGGAATATGCAATAGGTAACATGGATTTGGGAGGTAATATATTCATGAGAGAGTATCAGATTATAGTGTACGCAGATGATATTTTGATTATTGCCAAAGCTTATAATAAAATGGCAGATATATTTAAATTAATCACAGAAAAATCGCGTAAAATAGGCTTAAATATAAATATGGCAAAAACTAAATACCTAAAAATGTCAAGAAATGTTCTTTCTTCATTCCACAGACTTCCACAAAATATAAAAATCGAACAAGATGAAATTGAAGGTGTTAATAGCTACAAATATCTTGGCATAACATTAACAAACAATAACAGTAGCCAAGCCTGCGTACAAGACCGAATACAGGCAACAAACAAATGTTACTACTCTCATAAGAAGCTGATGACATCCAAGCTAATAACAAGAAGAGCAAAGTTGCATATATACAAAACCGTCATACGCCCAGTAGCAACTTATGGAAGTGAAACATGGACCATGAATAGAAATGAAGAAGAAATGTTAAGAATATTTGAAAGAAAGATATTTAGAACTATTTATGGTCCAATACGAAATGAAAACGGCGAATACCGTAGAAGGCACAATTCAGAGTTATATGCGCTAGCAGAGAACGAGGACATTGTAAAACATATAAAGTCCAGTAGATTAAGTTGGGCGGGGCATGTCATCAGAATGGCGGAAAATAGAGCACAGTACAAAATTTACAATGCTAGACCATTGCTTAACAGAGCAAGAGGTAGGCCTAGAAGCAGATGGGAAAATAACATTGAAGACGATACCAGAAAACTAGGGGAAATAAACTGGAAAACCACCGCGAGAAACAGAGATGAATGGAGGAAGATAGTGAAGAAGGCTAAAACTCACCAGGAGTTGTAACGCTAAAAGATGATGATGATGATATATAACTTATATATAATGTTATAACTCATATAAGATCGATTTTAAAATTTGAAATACAAACGAATTACTTCTAGAAGTAAAAAAAGTTATACTTAACCGTGCTTTATTCACTTACTGTTCACAGATTAAAAACTTATCAATTTTTTTACATTAAAAAATCACAAGAAACATATTGGCCTCTATCTTTTATTACAAAATTATATTTTGTAGACAAATAGAATAATCCCAGTTCCATCTTAAATTTTTTTTATTTCAATGTTAATGACGATAGCAAACCATTACTATAACATCTCTCTTTGGTCCCTAACCGAAACTTCGAAATGAAAAAGAAAAAAAAAATAAGCCCGCATAGTTTTTGAGCGCTTTTTGTTGGGGTAGACTTTATATTATCAATACAACTATAATTTAGGCTTTAATACCCAACTTTTTCAATTTTACTTTTTTGCTGTAATTATCAACTATTTGCTATTAGGTTCTACTATTTTAACGAGGAAGATTATAGTTGCTCTTGTCAACTTTTAGATACCCGTGCATACCCACTAACCGTTATTTATTTCCCCTATGCTATTATAAATATTACAAAAAAAATATAAGAAAGTAAAATAGTTTAAAAAATATTTAACTTATTAGGTATCCCATAATTTTTGATTAACTTATTATCCCATAAAAAAAAAAAAAATAGCCCACCCTAAAAGTTGGTCCGAGTGATGTCCAACTTTGCCAACTAACTTGTCCTATTACTTTATCTGCCCAGTTTTGATTTTAACCTCGTAGCTTCATTAGATTCACAGTTATCAAATTGATTACTTTGTATGGCAGCTGCCCGAAAACGGGTCCGTAACATTTTGAAACTTCATATAAGTGCTCGATTCATTATATAACTAACAGTGTGTAATTTTTATCCTCGTAGTATTATCAGTTTCCAAGAAATTCATATTGGTGCAAAGAAGTTGTGTGGCAGCTCCCCAAAACCTTGATCTGGTCTTAAACAAAAAGAATAGGGAACCTCAAAAATGTCCAAAAAATCTCTTATAATTAATTTTTAATTCACCAATATATTAAACTTAAGCAAAATCAACTTCATATGATCATATTCATATAATAATCATCATATTCATAATCTATCAATCTATCAATATCAATAAGCCATTTACTTAAAAAAAATCTTTGTCTTCTTTTTTGCTTATCTTAAATAAACTACGCATCATTTAAATCATATGAATTTCTAACTCGAAATCGTTATCTACTTTTTGTAACAAAAACAAAAAACAAAAAAACAAAAAAACAAAATTCATATAATTTCAAGATGCAAGCAAAATTTAAAATTTTTGTATGAAAATGTTGGAGTTGAAAAAGTTAGTTGTTCGAGAGCTACCCGAAGTTTTGGTCCGATCTTAACCTAACGATCTAGATCGATGCGTTACAAACGGAGGAGCAAATCTAATATACCCGATGTCATATATGTATGCACGGGTATAAAAATTTAATTCATAGTCTATATAAAGATCTGATCAATGAGATCATGGGCGTTATTCTTTATACCCGTGCATACATATATGACATCGGGTATATTAGATTTGCTCCTCCGTTTGTAACGCATCGATCTAGACGAGCTAGATATAGTGTCAAGGGTACGTATCGGCTCAGAATCGAAAAATGAGTCGATCTAGCTATGTGTGTCTGTCCGTCCGTCCGTCCGTCCGTCCGTCCGTGTGTCAGCACGATAACTCAAAAACTAAAAGGGCTAGAGTCTTGAAATTCACACAAAGTCATTTTTAGACAATTTCTAGGTTCCCTATTGTTTTTGGTTAAAATCGGACCAAGGCTTCGGGGAGCTGCCATACAACTTTTTTGCACCAATATGAATTTCTTAAAAACTATTTATACTACGGGGATGAAAATTACACACGTTTAGTTTTATAATGACTCCGGCACTTATATGAAGTTTCAAAATGTTAGGGCCCCATTTTCGGGGGGCTGCCATACAACTTCCTTGCACCAATATGAATTTCTTCAAAATTAATTATACTACGCAGATGCAAATTACACACGGTTAGTGTGTAATTCGAGCACTTATATGAATCGAGCACTTATATGAAGTTTAAAAATGTTAGGGCCCCATTTACGGGGGGCTGCCATACAACTTCTTTGCACCAATATGAATTTCTTCAAAACTAATTATACTACGAGGCTGAAAATTACACACGGTTAGTTATATAATGAATCGAGCACTTATATGAAGTTTCAAAATGTTAGGGTCCCATTTTCGTGGGGCTGCCATACAAAGTTTTCGATTCAATAACTGTGAATCTAATGAAGCTACAAGATTAAAATTAAAATTGGGCAGGTAAATTAATAGGGCAAGTTACTTGGCAAAGTTGGACATCACTCGGACCATCGGACTTTTAGGGTGGGCCAATTTTTTTTTTTTGGTTTTTTTTTTTTTTATTTTTTTGTTTTTTTTTTTTTTAAGCTAAAGTTATGGGGCAATAAATGAAAATTTTGTTTTTTGTTTTGTGATTTTTTTTTTTTTTTGTTAATTTTTTTTTTTTTTTTTTTATGTCAAAATTATGGGGTAATGAGTTAAATGTATAAGGGAAGTAAATTACGGTTTATTTTATACACCATAGTGGGTATGCACGGGTATCTAAAAGTTGACAAGGGCAACTATAATCTTTCTCGTTTTCTCATCAGATCAGTGGTCAGAGCAAAATATGCTCAGATTAAAATTTTATCCAAACTCTGACGTTGTTAGTTAAAAAAGAAATGCTCAGAGCACAGATTGTCAATTATTATCCAAATTATTTTCTAACGTCATTATTGTTTGATTGCATTAAAATTTATTTTATGAAATTGAAATTTAAAAGATTTAAAAGATTTAAAATTTTAACCTTCTAAAAATCTATGTTGTCCATTTTTTAGTATAAAAAAACAAATTAAAAAAAAAACTTAAAACAAAATGTATACGATATATTTTTTTAATGTCGTTTTTTTTTATTTTATTCTTAATTTGACGTTTCCCTGTTTGACAACTCTGTGAAATCTGAGAAATTTTTACTAGCTTACCGATCGTACTGTGAGCGCTCTGCGAGTTAAAAAAGAAACACAAAATGGATAATCTAGATAATCTGAGCACAAAAAGAAACACATATTTTTGACTTGACAGATCTGACTCTGCTTTAATGAGAAAAAGAAAAAAGCCCCATATCTAATGAAAAAATATCGTAAAATTGTACAATTACATCATAATAGTTTATATCGTAAAATAAAATAAGATTTAATAAAAATATATGTGTATAATAAATCTTGTGCAAGACAATAGATGCCGCAAAAAACTAATATTTGTGTATTCATAATCTTATACAATAGCTACAGCCGAGTAATCAACGGTTTAGTGAATATAACGATTAAAGAAACTGAAGCCTAGTCTAAATAAACTAGGTGGAGCCCCTATACAATATTTTTAATCCGAACTTTTAATTTTAATTTTGTTTAGTTCAACTCATTTTGATCCTCACTCAATCCATTACAAATACTTGTTCATTATTTCAGTTTATGTCAATAAGCATATGAAGTTTATAGTTTAAGCTATACATAATTCTAAATACATTACATTAATTCAGAAATGTCCAACTTTAAATATATAGGTAATATTAACGCATTTAATTTTTAAAATTTAAAATTTTATTATTAAAATTAGAACTGACTGAAAAAAACTATTTATAAATACTTTTAAGTTAATCATATTTCTTTCCTTTTGCATATTTCATTTGAAGGAAGGAAGGAAGAAAAGAAAAACAAAATATTTATATTTGACTATAAATAAACATTTATTAGTAGATTCGTATAAATGCTTAACAATATGTAAAGAAATCAACAATAAAAAAGAACCTACTTAATACTATATTATACAATACACAAATGTTTGTACACATATAGTTTAAGAAAAAATTTTGAAACATATTAAAAAATCTCAAAATAAATAAGAATATTTAAAATTAAAAAATTCAAATTAAGAAAAAACAATTATTTATTTTTATAATATAACATTTTTATTTTATTGCAATTATAATAAACGTTCTAGAAATATATTATAGCAAGTAGTTGATCAGAATATTGCAATATAAACTTGTCACTTAAAAAATAAATGTCAAATTAGTCAAATATGAAGTAAATGTCAAGATTCTTAACGCTTTTTAGCACATTTTCAAAAAATTTTGTAAAAATGTGCCTATATAGCTTCACTCTGTTTGTCCGTCCGTCCGTATGTTTACAAAACTTTTACACCGTTTGAAATAAAGTAAAAAACTTTTAACCACGGGTAGATATTACAAAAAAAAATTATTTTGTAGAAGAATTTTTTTCTGTAGCCCCACCCGTTAAGAAGCTACAGCCCCCCAAAGTTGGAAAAATCCCTATTTTTAAATTGTTATAATAAGAGTTCTATTAAGTGTATTTTCAATCTGAAAACAAAAAAAGATAGCTGGTTTTATAAACTTTATAAATTTTTAATAGGTAAATGTTAAGGGTTGCCATACGGTACTAAAATTTACAATTATGCAAAACTCAATTTTTGCAAAATTTTTGGCAACACATATCTTCTAAACGGTTCAAGCTAGGGTCTTGAAATTTTGGGAGAAGTTAGACCTTAGACTGAAATTAGTAGGAGTCCGCTAGCAAAAATTTTTTGTCACGTCCTTTGTTAAGAAGCTATAAGGGCTCGAAAATTAAATTTTTGCTATTTTCAAACACCTGTAACTTGGATACCTGTTCAAATTTTTTTTTTAGTAATATACAAAATTGAAAGCTCTTTAATTATATTTCAACAGATTTTAAAGGTTTTTCTTAAATTTGAAATGGTTTTCTTTAAATTGAAGAAATTGTCTCTTAGTTTTAACCATTTTTGCTTAGATAATAAAATTCTGGGTAAAATTTAAAATTTTGGTGAAATTCACAATTGAATTCCTAGAGCAAAAATTTGGAAACCTTCCCCATTAAAGGGCTACTAAGTCTTAAAATTATCTTAATTGTCTTATAAATTAACCTTATTCACTAGTGCAAGTTTTTCCAAAATTAAACGTTGACATTAAAGCTCCAACATTATATTTCGTACTTCTTAACAGGTTTTCTTGGGTGCATTGAGGTTATATTCTAAGTATTTCACTATTAGTCATAATTCATAAATTGATGAAATAACATAATTATTATAATATCATTTATTTTTCTATATGTATATTTTTATAAAAATAAATGATAAAATACTTAATAAGAAATCGTGTATAATTTTGAAAATGTGCTTTTTCAAAACCCTTGGTTTTTTTTCCTCACTTGTTTAGTTTAATAACAATAATATTGACATTACTCTTTTTTAAATTAGTTACACTTTTTATGACGACATTTAACGATTACTGTAGATTCAACATTTAACTACATTTAACGATTACAAATAGATACGATGACATATAGATTACTTTCATTGAATATAAATTTGGGCAGTTTTAATTATTTAATTCAAAACTTTCTTTTTCATAAAATTTAATTATTGTGAACAAAATTTCATTTTATATAAATAAAACAAAAGTTAACTATTAATCAAATATTTTTATAGCTATAATTATTCATCAATATATTAATTTAAAATTTAAATTGATTAAATTTTTTGAAAGAAAATCATTATTAATTAAGTTTTATTAACTTTTACTAGCTCCGGGCATTTTGCTACTTGATATTTTATTAAAAAATAAATCAATTTTATTAGAAATTTAAAGTTATTTAGTTTTGTATTTAATAAATTAGTTTAAATTAGATCAATCAAAAATTTGAGGTTAAAATAGATTAAAAGAAAAAAAATGAACCTATAAAACTAGTAACTATTTAATATTGTTTCCTATAGCATTTAGTTTTTATTCATATACTTAAAATATAGAAATTGCTTAATTGTTTATGAAACTTTTTGAGGTAGAAGTCTCTTTTTCTGAAATATTAAATATTGAAATATAGATAGTATAATTTCAGAAAAGTCTGGGAAGCTAGAATAGAAGATTCAGGTATTGGTTTTATTAAACTTATTCTATTAAAATATTTAAAAATATTTTTAAATTAAAAATATTTATTAACTGCTTAATGTAAACAACATTTCAAAATTTACCATTCCAAAGCAAATATTGAAATATTTTTAGAAAAAAAAATTAAACTCCCCCCTGTAACCCTGAATTAAATTTTTTACTAAAATTTTGTTACCAAATTGTTTTAAAACTTTATTTTAAATCATTACAGAGATAAATCATTATTTAGATAGCTTAAAATATTTTTATATATACCCTGCTTAGTATCTGAAAACATATATAAGTTGATTTCGAGTAGCTGCCATTTAACTTCTTTCTAATTACGACCATAACCTAAGTCGAAAGTAATTAAATTTAAAGTTCAAAATCTACACAAAACTGGTCTAAAGCAAGAAGTTCGAATAACTGCCATTCAACTCTATATATAACTCAAAATCCAATAAGTTGTGTACTTGAAACTTTGCAAAAGTAATTAACCGGACATGTTTATTTTACATTAATACCACGAATTTTTTTAAATTTTATAGCAAACATATCCGAAAAACTCTAAAGATTGTAATTCGGAAGGCGTATAAGAACCAATCACATATTTTAATAACAAAGTTATGTTTTTTTATCCACTTGCACTTGTGGTATACTTTAAAACGCCGTACACACTTAAAGCTAAAGATACCCTCACCCATTAAAAAAATACGCGTATTCGGCTATAAAAATATTAAGTTATACAGGACAAAATATTTCGGACCTTGCATACATTTTAGAAAATTAGTAGTACAATGATACAAACAAAAACCATAGCTACGGGAAATAAAATTAATAAAATTCATATAATTTTAAAAACTGATCTTAATAAATCCTATACATGAAATTTTTATGTCGGTCCCTAAATCCTGTTATATATTTATAGTGTCTTAAATTTCGATCAATAACATTCTTGTGGTTTACACATTTTGAAATAATAGTTAATTTAAGTTATATTTTATTTTTAAAACAATTTTTACTGTTTTTTTATATCTGTGAGTTATAAGTATAAATTAAATATTTCGTTTATGCTTTTTTATTTGTTTAAAAAAGTATGAGAAAATGTAACTCGATTAAGAAAGACAGTTCGATAACCACAGCACCATCCAGCCATATACATATAGGTCATTATTGTAATTAAAACATTTTACAATTAATGTAAAAAACACCCACAAAATTACTATTTAATCATTATAATTACTAACATTTTTGGAATTATATCCACAAGCATACATATCATTTACATATTGAGATATAAAACTTAATTATTTTTTTAATCCCTCTTCAGTTTTCTCAAATTTTATTGCAAAAACTTTTTTTTACAAAACTTTAAAGATGTTAATTGAAATATAAATTTTTTTTTTGCAAATTCATACTCCAAAATGTAAAAATGAAGTTTTCACACTTGTCTTTTCATTGAAAAAATTTAAGAAAGATTTCATCAAATTAATAAAATTAAAAATAAACACATTACCAACATAATAATATTGTTAGTTATTAGAAGAAGACTTCTTGTATCGTTTCTTTGGATAGAAATCTCATTATACCCGTATGACTATATAGTCAAAGGGTATAATAAATTTGCCATTACGTTTGTGACGCAGAGAAGGAGAGGGGGTAGATATAGACTCAAGTGTATGGATCGGACCAGAATCGAAAAATAAATCGATTTAGCTATGTATGTCCGTCCGTCTGTCTGTCATCACGATAGCTCAAAAAATAAAGAAGCTAGGATTATGAAATTTTCACAAATTCGCTTTTATGCAAAAACCGGAATCGCTATTTAAATCCAGCCATTTTGGTCCACGGGTTCGAGTACCTGCCATACAACTTCTAATTTTATATGATCATTACTCTATACCTATGGAAGCTGCATGTCTGAAATTTTGCCAAAAATAGTTTAGTATAATGGCCAAAGTTACTGCAAAATTTGGTTGGTCTACTGCAGAGGGTTCGAGTAGCTGCCATACAACTCCTTCTTTTATATGAGCTTTACACTACACCTGATGAAGCTGGGTGTCTGAAATTTTGCACAAAATAGTTTAGGCCAAAGTTACTGCAAAATTTGGTTGGTCTACTGCAGAGGGTTTTACTCTACACCTCATAAAGCTGAATATTTGTAGAGCATTACTCTACACCTCATAAAGCTGAATATTTGAAATTTTGCCAAAAGTAAATAACCGGATGATATAATGTATATGTTACGGTCATACGGGTATCCTAGAGTTGACACAGTTTACTCTACTACACTTTTCCTCGTTTTAATATGAAAAAAAAAACATAAAATGAAAATTTAGAAATTCCACAAAAATTTTTCAATTAATAAAAAACATCTACTACACAGTATTGAAGTCACACATACACGTGGAACGAAAATTAGAATCATCGAAGCTTGTGTCAAGTCAATACTGCTATATGAAAGCGAAATATGGCTTGTATCAAAAATAATATATAAAAATTTCAAGTCTTTGTGAGTAAATGCTGAAGAATAATGTGGTATAATTATAAATAATGAGATTTGGGTGATCATGAAGAAAGAGCCGATATGGGTCCAAATAACAAGAAAGAAGTGGATTTTTCAAATTCTAAGACGTCCAATAACATGAGTGGCACACCAAGCGCTGGAAGAGAAAGACCAAAAGCAATCTGAAGTAGAACAATCCAGAGAGAAAATATCTGGGAAAACATAGTCAAAAAATGAGATAAAAGAAGAGGCTATGTGGAAGACCTACGTTCCTTAAGGAAATAATAAGGAATAAAAAAAAATTATCTTATCGCTAATTTACTCAAAATTCCCAGTCATTGGCTTTTAATTCTATAGGCTTAATATCATTTTAGAAATACTATACATATTTTTATTATGTTATTCCAATTCTAAATTTGTAACCGACTGTATATATTTTCAACAGGTGTCAAACACCTCCCCTTATAACTTCTTGAAGGAGCCGCTGTCTTTGCTAACATGCCTGTTATCGTACTTGCGTCTACATCTGCGGTTAATTTATGAATTTTATTATAATTGATTACAAAATAAAGGTATGTCTATATATGTATCAAGAGATATAACAGTCGGTTACAAAGTCGAGGTTGCCTCTACAGATAGAATATATGCATATATATATTCTGGAAAAAGCAGATATCATGATTTAGTAACCACCTGTAGTGGGTTAAATTGTGAAACACAAGCATTTAAAAATATGTTATTATTGAAACAAAAATTGTAATGCTAAATAATTTGGCTTTATTTTACTTTGGAAAGAGAAGATTAGACTTTATTTTCCCCTCCCAAATTTTGTTGAAGTTATAAAAAATTGCCAAATAATTATTGAAATTTTATTTTTTTTACCACTCTTAGCTTTTTTTTTTATTTTAAATAACAATATTAACTCTTGATAATAAAAAATATATTATAGAAGGTATAATAAAACCAAAAGCAAGTGATGGAAAAAGCCCAGGGATTTTTAAAAAAGCACATTTTCAAAATTATATAATGTTTCATACTGAGTTTAAGGTAAATAGTATATATGTATGAAAAATTGACAATATTATAATTTATTAATTTCATTAGTTCATTACATATTATGATAACAATGGTTTCCATATTTACAAAATAAGCCCAATGCAATTAAGAAAACCTGTTAAGATGTGTCGAAAAATATTGTTAGAGCTTAAATGTTAACCTTTAAATTTAGAAATATTAACACTGGTAACTAAGTTACTAGTTTATAAAAATACAAAATTTTTAATTTTAAATCCTAATAGCCTTTGAACGGTAAAGGTTCCGAAAATTTAATTAGGCAAACAAAATTTTCAGGTTCCAGGAATTTAATTGTGGCTTCCACCAAAATTCGGAAATTTTCATAGAATTTTATTATAAGATAGAGCAAAAAGGGTTAAAAATTAACAGACACTTTCTTCAATTTTAAGGAAGCCCTTTAAAATTATTAAAAATCTATAGCATATGTTAAAATATAACATTGGAACTATAAATTTTTATTTAACTCAAACGGTGAGATCCAATTTATTCAAAAATTTCAAATTTCTAACTAAAAACCGTTTAGATGTTGTGAGGGACCAAAAATTTTGCAAAAATTCAGTTTCGCAGAACTGTTAATTTTAGTAACCTATGACAACGCTATACATTTGTGTTACATTAGCATAAAGCTTATAAAATCAGATGTGTGTTCCGTTTTCCGATTAAAAACATATCTTATAGAACTGTTATATCTTATCTTCCTACAACAGTTTAAATATAGGGATATTTCCAATTTTGAGAGGCTCCGTAACGGATGGGGCTACAGAAAAAAATGTTTCATGAAATTTTCTAATATCCATCCTTATAGTTAGCATTTCGTTTCATTATTTTAAACGTAATAGAAGTTTTGTAGACATATGGTCGGACGGACGCACAGATGGAAATTTTGAAGGAAAATAGTCTTTTATTCAAACGCCAAAAATTTTTTTTTCAAGTGATATATAAACAAAATATACTTAATAAAAGTATCGAGTGGCTACTTTAAAAAATTAGTAAAAAAATAAACAACATAAAACGCAATTTAATTATAAAAAAAAATAATAACGAATGAAAAAAAAAAAACAAATACTTGGAAAAAGATCCATAGTTAATGGAGAATAATAAACTATTTTTACGATTATTACCAAATATTACAACTGGCCTTTAAGAGCGTATATATTTTTACGAAAGATTATAATATTTCTTTTAATTTCACCAAAAGTTGAAATTTATACTCGTGCAAAGGGAGTTCCAAGGGTATACTTAATTTGAAATTACGTTTTTAACGCTGTTAAAGAGTTAAAATATCAAAATATAGTTTCAAGTATATAGCGATCGGATTAGAATCGATAGTATGAGTTTATTGTATCGGTAGACACCGTCTGTCAATCCGCCGTGTAATAACTCAAAAACTAAACAAATGTTCCAACATATACCTATGGTAAAGACGAACAGTTGAACAGTTAGCGCTTAAAAAAAACAAAAAAACGAAAAAAAATTAAAATTTGTGTTATGACCATGCGATTTGGGAGACCTATTTAGTGTGACATAAGTCCCTTGACAAGTGGGTCATAAATTCCCATTGGAAGTTATGATCTATTAAGTAAGTTATAACTCCCTTTATACTAATTTTTAATTGCAGTTTTAACATCATATAACTAAATTTGTGTGATTGAACGTATACATATATACTAATATATTTAAGTCGAAATTTATTTTGAAATAATTTCTGAAAGTCTTTGCCGATCTTTACGATTTAAGTATACTTATATAAAAATTTTTTTATATTTTCGCGTTTTAAGTCAAAAACATTCTGCATCTCCGTTTAGTTTAATGTTCGGGTTTCTACAGCTGAAAACTTTGAAATTTTGCAAAACATGCACTGATAAAAACAATGTTATGATAAAAAACTTTTATAAGATTTGGTTGATGTGGTTCGAGTAGTCCATTATATCATTGTTAATGTTAAAAATATTTTACATTATTTAAGTGAAATTTTAATAGATCATAAAAAACAAAATTTCCTGAACATTTATATTACGTTCCTGCGGGTATCCTAGAGTTGACACAGTCTACTTTTTCAATTTTTAAAACTTTTAACTCTAAATAATAATAATTAAAGAAAAGCTAAAAATAAAATAAAATTTAGTGAAGTCGATGGGATTGGAACTGATTATTATATTTTCAAGTTGTAAAATAATATATTAATATATTTGTCTAGAATGAGGTGTAACAAACGCATTCAATTAAATGTGTTTTGTTGGATGTGTTCAATTATAAAAAAATAAAATATTGACGTTTTGTTGGATGTGTTTTATTTTAGAAAATAAAATATCATAAATTATCATAAGCAGGCCAAAAAATATTTTATTTATTTTTAATAAAAAAAAAAAAATTTTTTTTTTAAATAAAATTTACTATTAGTTTATGAAAAATTTCATTTCAGTTTTAAAAATCACAGAAGATTTTCTGGAAATTTTAAATATATAGTAAGACATTTTGTCAATAAAAATTAAGAAGACAATGCTTCACAGGAACATTTGTGTAGTTGGTCTTAATAATTTTCAGTAAATATCTGAAATAAGGGCGAAAGCCCAATGTATGCTTTGATGCATTGCTTGGTTTGCTTAAGCAAATAAACCAAGAAATGTATTAAAGTAATTTCAAAGTTTCCCCTCATCTCGCTCTCAACTCTACCTCATCTATCTCTCATCCCTTCCTTCATAAATTTTTAACTATTTATCTATTTAAAAGTTAAAATGGAAAAAAATTATGTAACAACTGACGGTTGGGAAAGTGGGTTCAGGTATACAATACCTCTGAGTTCAATGCAGCATAAAAACCAGACAAAATAGATTTTAAACTTAGTTAGGGTTAGGTATATTAAAAAAATTTCAAATAAAATTTATAATTTGCATTTGATAATGCAAAACTCAATTCAAAAATCAACATTTATTTAATACAATTTCACGTACATATAAATAGATACATTATTTAGCATGTTGAATAAGTACATTATAGAACGGTTAGCCTTCAAACAAGTATTTTGATTTGAATCTAAACAAAGGAAACAATATAGAATGTATAACAACATTTTTTAAAAATGTATATACAAAACATTAATAGTTGGAGAAATAAATCATTATTGAAACAAAATAAATCTATTTCACATCTCTTATTAACACAAATTTATCGAACTTAATTTTAAAAAGTACGTAATTGAATAAAAAAAAAAATATTAATTGAAATTAAAAAAACATTTCACCAAGAAGGGATTTGAACTAACAGCCCCAAAATTTTATCAAATTCAAAACATAAAAAAGGTAGACTAAATAAATTATTCATCTTCAAATTTTTAGATACAACAACATATAAGTTTTTGTTTTTTTTGTACATAACTAGAATTGAAGCATAGTCTGTATTACGTAGAATGCAACGGTTACCATTTTATTTAAGAAAATGGTATTGATATATAATATATGTTTATGTAATATATGTAATTAAATTAGAAATAGTTCTTAATTAGAAAAAGTTCTTCTTTCAACTGACCTTCCGTCATTCTGTGACGGGCCAACAGCTAGTCAATAATATTTGTTTAAAAAATATACATAATATATAAAAATTAAAGAGTAATTGATTCGAAATGTATTGAACTTAAATTGTTACTTTTAAGGTTTTTCTTTTAGGTATTGCATAATGTTTTGCAGTTGAGAAGAATTTTGTCACTTGTACTATCACTTAAGTTTCACGTGAGAGTCTATTTAAAATTTAGAATTACTTTAATTATATAATTACCAAGGTTCTAATATTTAGACATTTTTAAAATTTAATATTATACACTTTACTAACACTTTCATTTACATGAACTATTCCATTAAGAGATAAATACACTTTATGATTCGAAAATGATAGGATTCTTTGTCATTTTCAACGGTTGTACGTTCATTGTGTCATGTATTTCAATACATACGTGGCAGAATGTCTTTTTCATAGGACTGTATACGACGAATTTTTTTTGAAATTTAAAAAAGTGTTATCACATGTACCTATACCCTGGTTGCTCTAGTGTTTGATTTATGATCATTGTACTGTATCCCTAACCACTACCAATTTAATCCGGTTCATAATAAAACTTACAGATTGTTTATTATCATAATAAACTTATTAGTTGCAAATTTTTTTTTTTTAAAGTCATTAAAAAGTCCAATTTTTCCAAAAGTGTTATCTGCTACTCTAAAGCTTTAATTCAGATCAAATCCAATAACAACATAGAGTAAAATTATGATTAATTGTTGCTCAACAATTATAGCAGTTCCCATCTTTATACTCGTATGTCTTTAGGTCAAAAAGGTATAATAAATTTGCAATTACGTTTGCGACGGGTATAGATATAAACTCAAAGGCATGGATCAGATCAAAATCGAAAAGTAAATCGATCTAGCTATGTATATTTGTAAACCTATAGATAATTAAATATTGTATTTTTTTTACCCCCCATCACCGTGTGTAGTACGGTTACTAGAGTCGAAAATATTTAGTTATTCGGATTTTTATTTTAACTAAACACCAATCTTTTTCTAAAAAAATAGATAAAAAGCTTCCGTCCGTTCGCCCGCACGATAACTCAAAAATAAAGGAGCTGGGATTTTGAAATTTTCACAAATTTGTTTTTATGCAATAGCCATCATCGCTATTCAAATCGAGCCAGTTTGCTTCACGGATTCGAGTACCTGCCATACAACTTCTTTTTTATATGAACATTACTCTATGTCAATAGTAGCTAACTTAAATGACCAACGTCTATTAAAGGTACAATAAAGTTGATGTAGTGGTAGAGTTTCAAAGAGCTACTTTTCAACTTATATTTTCTTTTGTACATAACTGAAAGACTAATAAGTTATGCATTTAAAATTTCGTCAAAAGTAATTTACCGGATGATATAATGTCGATATTAAGGTCATACGGGAATCGCATAGAGTTGAGACAGTCTCTCTACTACATTTTATCTTGTTTTGTCATTTGAGGGTCTAAGAATTTTTAAAGATATTCAAATAACTTTTTTGGCATTTGTAAGTTGTGCTCATGGTCTTCAGGTTCCGAAATTTTTAATGTTGGTTTTAAGAGAAGAACATCTAAATATAAAAGTAAGTTAATATTTCATACAATAACCTCAGACCCAAATATATTTTAATTAAAAAATTTTCTTAATCATCTTCCATACGTCAAAATTTTACTTAAATTTAACCTAATTTTTGGATACTTCTTAATAAAAATTTTAACAAAATAACACCGAAAAAAAAACTATATAAGAAAATTATATTCCCTTCATTATATAAATATCTATAATATATATCTATCTATCTATATTATATAAAAGCGAAAGTTTGTTTATTTGTTTGTTTGTTTGTTTGTTTGTTTGTTTGTTTGTTTGTATGTTTGTTTGTTTGTAGCGAATAGACTCCGAAACTGCCCAGCCGATTTTCATGAAAATTTGTATATAGGGGTTTTTGGGTACGGAAAGAAATCGTGGCCCAAAAATTTTGCTCTAACGGACCGCCAAGTTGGGGCTGTGGTGCAAGTATTTAAACTTCTTTGTTCTAAAATGAAAACGGTTCGACCGATTGACTTCAAATTTTGTATACGTGTTGCTCTTTGAGAATTGAGTAGACACTATTAACAGTTTTGGAATTTGTTAACCCATGTCGGGCCGACGGATGGTCAAAAAAAATTTTGGGTCCAAATTTTGGCCGATTTTACGAAATTCTGCTTTGGCTTAAAAGAAAGCCCCAAAAAAATTTTTGTTGAGTTCCATTAACCCATTGCGGCCCAACAGCTTTTTATAGGTTTTTTCAATACTTTTCTCTAAATTCGAAACGGTTTGACCGATTGACTTCAAATTTTGTATACGTGATGCTCTTTGAGAATTGAGTAGACACTATTGACATTTTTGGAATTTGTTAACCCATGTCGGGCCGACGGGTGGTTAAAAAAAATTTTGGGCCCAAATTTTGTCCGATTTTACGAAAATCTGCTTTGGGTTAAAAGAAAGCCCCAAAAAAAATTTTGTTGAGTTCCATTAACCCATTGCGGCCCAACAGCTTTTTATAGGTTTTTTCAATACTTTACTCTAAATTCGAAACGGTTTAACCAATTGACTTCAAATTTTGTATACGTGATGCTCCTTGAGAATTGAGTTGACAATATAAACAGTTTTGGAATTTGTTAACCTATGTCGGCCCGACGGTTGGTCAAAATAATTTTGGAAGCTAATATTGTCAAAATTTGCGAAGTACTGCTTTGGCTAAAAAGAAAGCCTCAAAAAAATTTTGTTGAGTGATTTGGAAGCAAATTACGTCCAATTTTGCGCAATACTGCTTTGCCCAAAGAGAAAGTGTAGTTCCGTTAACCCAGTGGGGCACAGTGGCTTTTAATAGATTTTTGCGTTACTTAACTCTAAATTAGAAACGATTTGACCGGTTGACCTCAAATTTTATATGTGTGAAGCAACTTGAAAATGGAGTTGAGACTGTTAACAGTCGGTCCTACAATTGGTCAACAAAATTTTTTTGGAAGTAAATTACGTCAAATTTTTGGAAAGTAAATTGTACTGCTTTGAATTACAGAAAGTTTCAAAAAATCCTAGGATAATCCTAGAAAAATCGTTTTAAAAAGAT
The DNA here is from genome assembly GCA_963082915.1 of Dolichopus griseipennis. Classification (NCBI taxonomy): domain Eukaryota; kingdom Metazoa; phylum Arthropoda; class Insecta; order Diptera; family Dolichopodidae; genus Dolichopus; species Dolichopus griseipennis. The sequence goes on along the minus strand of OY720441.1, from coordinate 37,343,316 downwards.
TGCTTTCATACATTTTAAAATTTACATGTGTAAACCGTGTGTAATTTTTGTGTTAACTTTTTGCAGTAACATCATTTTTAATTAAACCTCCATTGAGAGGCGCAGCAACGCGCACCGGGTACTAGCTAGTATTATATATACATAAACACCCATTATATAAATATTAAACGTGGTTGATTTCCGTTTTTAATTTAATCATTCTATATATTTTTCTATTCTTTCTTTACAATTGTTTAGTATACATTCTATGACAGAGTGTTTCCGAATCAAATATACTCTTACTACCCGTGATTTCATAGGGTTAAAAAAAAATAAAAAAAAAATGACTGGTAAGGGCCGGCAGTTCTGTACCGTTTACTTAATATGTGGGCATTAAGTTTTTCATAAACAAACTTTTTAACAATTGTAAACCTATAGATAATTAAATATTGTATTTTTTTTACCCCCCATCACCGTGTGTAGTACGGTTACTAGAGTCGGAAATATTTAGTTATTCGGATTTTTATTTTAACGAAACACCAATCTTTTTCTAAAAAAATAGATAAAAAGCTTCCAAATATACAAAAATTATATTATGTGGTATAAGTAATCTTTGAATATGTTACTACATACTAAGAACGCATTTATTTATTTTTTTTTTTTTTTTAAATTAATTCAAATAATATTTGATATTTAACAATACTAAGTATTCAAATAAAACTAATTGATTGAGTAGTTTTATTTACAAACGTATATATATATAAAAATTTATACATAATACGACAATGACAATGACAATTTTTACAAACAAACAAAAAAATAAAACATTTATTGTAGATTTACTATATGTATTCTATATTACTATAATACTATTTTTATTATTTTTTTTTTTTTTATTTAATTTTAAATTAATACATTGTGTACTATTAACTATATTAATAAAAGTTTTTATTAATCAGATCAGATCAAATCTAATCAGCTGGTGTCTCATTCATATATAATATATGATGTATGGTTGAATATTTGAAATAACAAAATAAGGAAGCGAATGTAGAGTTGACTCTGTCAACTATATTTATACGATATCTGATCCGAACGACTAACTCGAATATCAATTATCCGAAATAAACGTAGAAAATTGCGGATAATTGACATAATAAAACATGTACCTCCATCCTCCAACATGTACCTTTGGTATGAACAGGCTTATTAGCATAACAGTTGAACAGTTTGCATTTAAAAAAAAATTTAAATAAAAGAATAGAGGGATATATTATATTCTTATTACTAGATTTGATCTTAATAAAATCATATAATAAAACTTAAACATGTGATATCTATAACATGTAAAACCGCCTTAGATTTTTTTATTTTTTATACATATTGCAATAGTTTTATTTTTGAATTATAAGATATTTATGTATCTGCGAGTTATATTATTCAAGTAAATTATTTGTGTATATTTTTACCTCGTTAATATTATTATATTGGTGAAATTTTTTAATTAATACATATAGAATTATTAATTATTGATTATACCATTAATTTGAATCCAATAATGAAAACAATAATTAAGTCGTGTTCAAAAACCAGATATTTATTTTTTTTTTACATTTACTGGAAATCGAACCTGGAACTTTTGAATAAAATGTTGGAACTTCAACCACTATGTCACCAAGCCGTTATTTTCGTTGTTCTGTGACAGTCCTAAATTAAACGAACCAAATTTTGCAGAAGTTGTTAATATCATAATTAATTTTTTTCTGAAAAGATTTCATATGATGTCTGACAATGTTTCATACTTCCAGTTTTTTTTTTTTTAGATCCTGAGTTATGTCATATTCAAATAAATGCCATACTCAAATTTGTTGGTTGAACTTGTTTTATTTCATTAGAAAAGGTAGAACGAAATGGAAAAGGTAGAACGAAAAATTTTCAAACTCTAATTCAATTAGTTTTAGAGTTATTGTACAGACGTCCATCCGTGACAAACGTCAACACAGGGTATGAAAAATAAAATAGAACTGTCGTTTTCAAATTCGTTTCTTAACAGTGTCACAAAAGTAGGGAGAAATTTTTTATACTAATAGAATTATGTCATTAACTTATAACTGTAGTGTACTGTATTTCCTAATCCATACAAACAAAAAAAATTCAATTTATAATTTTAAGAAATTTTGATACAAATTCTTTCGGTAATTTGTTCTATGATCATTGTAATATTAATTTAACAAATAAATAGAATAACTTCCTCAGAACGTCAAAAAATTCAAGTGTAAGTTTTTTTTTGTTTTAATTTTAATTAATATTTAAAGCGTTTTGTTTTGATTTTGACAAATTGATTTCAAAATTTCTAAATTTGAAATACGTAATTCAATTTAAACGTGCAAAAATCAAATTTAATTAAAATCATATACCTCTATCTATAATTAAGTATATGTTACTTTTTCTGATTATTATTTAAAAATAATATAGACTGCATATTTCAAAATTTGCCTCAAGTTATTTGAAATACAAAATTTATGAAAAAAAATTATATTTGAATACAAACTAAAATAGAAATTTTCTTATTATTATTAAATTTTATACAAAATTTAAAAAAAAAAAATGATTTTTAATTAAAAACAAATGAAGTTTTCAATAAACACAAATGAAATTATACGAGGAGTCATGAACCGGCCATTAACTATAAATAACATTCAATAATTATTCAATAATTTATTTATTATTAAATAGAATTTACCATGAATGACTATTGTAAATTTTTTGAATTTTATTCAAAAATAAAAGGAAGTTTAATTAATGGATTTTTATTAATAATTAATTAATTAATAAAAGTATATTTTAAAAAAATTCCAATAAAAATAATTAAATATATTTTTAAAGTATATATATATATATATATATATATATATATCGGAAGTATGGCACAATAATTTAAAAAAATTTTGTGGAATGTTATTTAAACTTAAGTATGAGAATAATAATAATAATAACTACATTATATTTAATCATATGAACCTGATAAATATTGATACCAATATTATTTCTTACCAACAAAAATAGCGCAATTTAAACATCATTTAAAATTAATAGCACCTATTTTATGTAGGTTTTTTTGTTATATTAGAATTTAGTCTCTATACTTATATTAAAACTTTGATTTATATCTTTTTCGAAATTGTTTTATTCAATTTTAGTAAATATCAAAATTTTAAAGATTAATGCATCTTATTTGATATCTTATAGATTTTCAATCGACAACATAAAATTGTGTTTTATATTGTAATATTATGATGGTAAAAAAAAAGGTTAATCTGCTAAGCGTAATGAACGCAGCATTTAACTTTGAAAGCCTTTTTCAAAAGTTAAATATATATGGAATACAATAGCAATGCACACAATGAAAGTAACAACAAAGTTTCAACGCAGCCTTGGCGTAAAAGTTTAATCAACTTTAAACTTCTGCGCTACTTTGACAGCTAATTATTTATGTTTTGTTAGTCATTTATATTTATTATTACTTTTTAGTTTGAAATTGGAGAATATAGAATTATAAAAATTAAAAAATTAAATTTATTTATTAAATAAAAATAATAAAATTAAAAAATTTGAAATAAAATAAAATTTTTACTTTTCATTTCAATTCTCTGATTGAAAAATAAAATATTGTTGTTTTACTTAATTTGTTCACAGTAAATGTCACTTTAACGCTTTTAACATTTTGAATTTTGTTTGAAAAATTTGATAGCTATGCTTTTTGACAGGTTGCAACTTTTATGCTGCGTCATGGCTATGATCATTGTGGCAAAGGTATAATAGTTACAAAATCTATGATGGCTATGATAGAAAACCAGTTCATAAATACAAAATTTCTCTATGTTCATAGCACAACAGTCAAAACCCTAGTTTTGTAAAGGTTATTTTATTAAATTAAATCATTTTAAGCGAAAATTATTTTATTACACTTAATATGACAAAAAACGTATTAAAATTTGTATTTTATTTAGAAAACTTTTTTAAGTATGGATTAATTATTAATATAAAAAAAAAATTAAAATACATTTTGTCGTTACTTAAAGAATTGTAAAATTGCATAATTTTTTTTCTGACAATTTAATAAGTTCTTGAAAATAAATTTTTTTTTTTTTTTTATTTCTTCAACATTTTATACATCAAAAAAACAAAAAGTACCGCTCATTATTCATTAATAAAACTAAAATAATTCAAAAAAAAAAAAAAACAAATTACAATGCAAAACTCCAATGAAAAAATTTATTCACACTTATCTTATTATGTAGTCATACATAATATCACACTTATATGTAGTCATATTACAATCAAATATGTTAATTTCACTTATAATATATTGCAAGAATATTATATTTATTCTAATTTTTTTTTTTAAATTCCTTTATGAATTACAATCAAACTATTTGCTATACTATTTCCCCTTAATATTTCTAAATGTGATACTAAAATGTATCATAAATCTTTTATAAACTTTTATATTGCAATAATAAATTATTTCAAAAATTTTTTTACAACTAAAAAAATTCTAATTTACGAATAATTTATAAGTTAATACAGCCGATTTATTTAATTTTCCATGATCATTTTAAAATTTATTACTATTTTAATATGAAGTCAGAGATGTTTTGTATATTCAAAGAAAAGTAGCAAAGGTATTTTTATATTTGATTGATTACCAATGACTGTAATATTATAGTGTATATTAATTTTAAATAAAAACGGTTTTGCAAACAGATTAAAGTTTTTACGGATGAAAATTAAAAAATTAATAAAAAAAAAATTATTTTACCCCCTAATATATTTAAAAAATCAGCACGCCACTGATAAAATGACAATTGCAATACATTAAAATGAAATATTGCAAAAAATTACAAATTTTGTAATAAAAATTAAATTAAGTATGTATTATATTTATTATTTGATTTTTTTTTTTTATAATTTATTAAAAATTTTATGAATTAAATTACCTGTCTCCATCAATTTTGTGTTCTGAGCTCCAATGAAAGTGAATTTGAAGTAATTCATAGGTATCGTCTTCTAAACAACCTCCGTTAACTCTATGATCATTTGAGAATTTATGAATTTTAACTGAGAAATATTAAGGTGTTATTATTATTATATTTACATGCATGGATATATTATAAATTATATTGATAATTTTCAGTTTTATATAAAAATTAATAAAATTAACATAAAAAATACCTGTATGACCATTATTAACGATTTCGGCATCTTTCAAGTCATCTTCATAATTATCAAAATCGAATTTTGGAAAATCACCTCTTATTGATGTATCTTTGGATAAAGCAATTGGACTTTGTAATCTACCTTTGTCACAAATTCCACCCCATTCTGGAAAATCTGTAATGAATAAAAAATTTGGTAAATAAATTAGTTAAATAGAATGTAATTGAGTTTTGAAAACTATAGTAAGTAAAGTTTCCATATATGAACTTAATAATAGTGTTATTTAATTTTAAAATAACTTTTAAAGTTGATTGAGTTTTTGGAAATAAAAGCAAATAGAAATTTAGAATTTAATTATATTATTAGACTTTCATAATTTAGAATTTTTTACTTTATCTGAAGATTTTTTGAATTTAAGTGAAATTTTTTTACTTTACCTAAAGATTTTTTTTTATTTTCAATGCATAATATTTATTTTATGTGACGACGTTTTTACTTTAAGTGAATACGTTTCATTTGAAGCGAAGAAATATTTTTCAATTAAATTTTTCAAATAAAGTAAAATTTTTTTCAGTTAAAGTTAACAAACTATATATACCTATTACCTATATATATATTGATAAATTAATATTATTAGTATTTCAATATAATTCTTAAACTAAAAAATGTTATTTCTGTAAAAAAAAGATTGGCGACGTGTCATAGCCCATTAGGTCACAACCTGCCATAACTCCAAATATTGTGTTATAACTCACTATGATGGGTCAAAAACCTCCACGAAAATATAATAGGTTAATTGCTCATCAAAAATTCATAAAAAGGTTTTGGTGTCTTGACTCAGCTCTACTGAGTTACATAATGCCACAAAATATTAGGTTATAATTCCATAATACCCCGCAAAAAATTACAGAAGATACAATACGACATTATGTATTTTTAGCTTTTAGCTTTAGTTTTTACAAATTTAAAAGCGAAGATTTTAAAGTTGGGTATAAAAGTTACTTATGTATAGACTTTTGTTTATATTTAAAATGTTGTTTAATTGACATATGTAGTTGTGTACAAAAATAATTATCAGGGATTTTCGGTCACAAAATTAGAAAATTCAATAGAATTTATTGGTTTTAGTTTATTCTAAATTTTGCTTTGTCGTAACAAAAGTTGTACCATTCTGTCGGAATCGGAAGGGATTCACACAAAAACATGAAGCATGCGTTTAAAAATTTGGTACATAGATTGGTGCGTACCTATGAAGAGTAGCTTTCATCAGTTTGGATTCTCGTATGTCAATTAACAAAGATACATCAAAATTCCAACTGACTTTAATCAAATTTGGTATGAATGCTTTTTTACCAAAATAAAGAATGATTTCGAAGATGGGCCAAATTGAACCAGGGGGGAGAGGGACTCCCATATAAAATAACGAGGCTTTACAATACAAACCGCATTAAGCAAGAAGATAAGCTTATACAATCAATCTTGGATTTATTTCTACGATTTTTTTTTGTAAATTAGCATGACATTGCTTTTTAATTTTTTTTAACTTCCCTAACAGTTGTATTAACTTTTTATAACAATTAAACAATAAAAGAATAATCCTAAAAAAAAAAATGTTAAAAAATTAAACAAGAATTACATATATAAAAATATAATAAAAATATAAAACAAATCAACTCAAAAGAAACTAATAAAATATAATAAAATTATTCAAAGTCAAAAAATCACATTTCGAATATTAAAATACTTCCTACAATCTTTCAAAAAAATATTATAAATTTAAGTAAAAAGTAATAAAATAAATATCACAACGCATAAATTGCACTATTTTAGTTTTAAAAATAGATTAACAAAATTAAATAAATAAAAAACTTTTAAAATGACATAACATATCAATTAGTATATGAAAATGAAAATAAAAGTATGTGACAAATACGTATATAAAAATATATGCAACATTTAGTTTAATTCAACATTTAGTAGTTTTAGTTATAATATTTTTAGTTTTTGATATACTTGATTTGATACCTGATATTTTAATATCATATTTCAAATTCTTTGAAACCATCTGATGTGTTTTGTTCCAAATATATTTAAAAAATTTTTAAGAAATTTACGAAAAATTTATAGGTTTATTGAAAAAATTGGGATTTTAATTCGTTATGTAATAAATGTGTAGTTGAAGGAAATATATTTGAACTTTGAAGACTATCGGCAACCCGCAACACCCTATATTGCAAAACCGTTTTTGAGGGCCTTACCTAAATGACGACGTATGGCGTATATTTTGTGTCAAAATAATTTTAAATACATATAATTATATGGGAGCTCCCGAAATACGCGACGTACCATACGTCGGGTTTTTAAAATTTAAAAATTGACAAAGCGTATACAATTTTGTTATTGTTTTTTTGTTATGTTGTTATGGTGACGTTTTGTTGATATTTAGTAAATAAAACGTTTTTAAATTTAAATCTTCTAAAACTTCAATATCATCGAAATCCATTTTACAAAATTTAAAGAAAAAAAAAATTAAAAAAAATACCAAAATTAAAAACGGTATTTTTTATATGAAATCAATATTCAAAATAGATTTTTTGACAAATTAAAAATGGTACGCGCGTATCGATTTCGGGATACGTCGACGTATCGACGTACGGCGTATTGTACGTCATACGTCGTACGCTTTTGATTAGGTAAGGCCCTGAAGAATAATTTTTCTTTACAAATCCCCATGGTGACCAAATATATATAGTAAAACATAAAATATATAATATAAAAAAATAAATCCTATAACTTAATATTAATAATAAATAGTGCAATCGGCCACTCCTGAAAAGGAAAGTCATACTTATTGCTTACTGCCTTATAAAATTGTATAAGGTAAGGGACTTTTTATAAATACATAACTAAAAAATAAATATTATATTCTTATTATTACAATTGATCATAATGATTTCCACATACAATTTTAACATGAGATTAGTAATAGGCCTTATTAAATGTAAGGAACAACTTGAATGTCAAATAGACATAATTCTATTATTTTTGTATTGTAATAATTTTGTAATTGGCATATATGTTATTCTAAATCTGTGAATTATATTATTCAAGTAAATTATTTGTTTATATTTTGAATTCGTTGATATTATTATATTAATGTATATTATATTAATATGTATAGAATAATTAATTATTGGCAATGATTGGCTTCAATTTGAGTTAAATGGGAAATTATAGCTTCGAAAACCAGATAAAAGTTTTTTTTTAATTTTTACTAAGGTTCGAATCCAATCCTCTCAAATAAAACGACGAAGCTCCAACCACTATTGATATTTCTTTTATATTATTTGTATTATCTAGTTCAAAGGTCTTAAAATTGACAATTTAACTAGCGGAACTGTATACCTTATCAACAATTTATCTTCCGTATAAGCAGCTATATCAAACTTATAACACCTAAAATATTATACCTTCAGATTTCTTAATTCGAAAATACTATTAACAAATAACAGTGTTTTAAAATACCAAAAAAACGCAATACCATAAATATAATACTAAAGGCTGTAAAAAAAATAAAAAATTTGATTTCTTAAAAAACCAAAAAAAAAAAAAATACGAAATAAAAAATAATCATTAAAAAACGTCAAAAAGTGTAGTAGAGTAGGCTGTGTCAACTCTGGGATACCTGTATGACCCTAATATAAACATTATATCATCCGGTTTATTACTTTTGGCAAAATTTTAAACATTTAGCTTAATTATGTAATATGTATAAAGTAATACTTATATGAAATATGAAATTGTATGGCAACTACTCGAACCCACTGCTGTAGACCAACCACATTTTTCAAAAACTTTGGCAATAAAACTAAACTATTTTTGGCAAAATTTCATAAACGCAGCTGTAATAGGTACAGAGTAAAGCTCATATAAAAAAAAAAATTGTATGGCAACTACCCGAACCCGTGGAGAAAAATGGCTGAATTTAAATAGCAATAAGGGCTATTGCAAAAAAAAACAAATTTGCGAAAATTTCAAGATCCTAGCTCCTTTAGTTTTTGAGTTATCGTACGGACGGGCGAACGAACATACATAGCTAAATTAATTTATTTTTCGATTCTGATCCCGATGAACGTAATGGCAAATTTATTATACCCTTTGACCTCATACGGGTATAAAGAGCAAAAACATAAACTTCAAATTCGTTGAAATGCAGTTTTACACGCTTCAGCAGTATTTTTAATCATCAATAATTAGTCATTTTAATTTCAATTTAAACGCCATATGAAAATAAAAAAAATAATATAAACTACTTTTTTGCAAGCTTTTAGCAAAATTGTTTGACTACTAAAGATTTTGCAAAAAAAAAACATTTACGAAGTTCAATGAAACTGGGATGATTTAAGTGTTTTTATTAGCGTAAGTATTTATAAATTAAAATACTTTTTAACAAGCATATTTAACAATACTGCGAAACTGGTCTTCTCATGGTCATATAATTTGATAAATAAAATCAAATCAATTCCAGTATGACTTGCAAATTTTAGAAACTAAATAATTTTGAAAAATTTAACTGTCTGTCAGCCTTAAAATTAATGATAATAGAACTAATAATATAAGGCGTATTTTTTTTTTTAATTCTGAGCAGAGCATGAACTGTCAAAAGAAAGTCGGAGCGCTCAGAACTTGTGATTCGTGTTTTTTTTTTAAATATTTCACGGGAAATATATCGAGCACGGCTGAGAAAAATAAAATACAAAGGCATTTTGACGTTTGTTTAAGATGTTACTTGTAAAATAAAAGTAAAAATGTTTTGTTTATTTTAAGTTATTTTTTTTTAATTTAATTTTAATAATTTAATTTAATTTTTTGACAGTTTAAAACGTAACTAAAACAAAAATTACAGTTTTTTTTTAGAACGTATTTTTTTATTAAATTAGAACTCTCTGAGCGTACTCTGTTCATCCTTTACTCAGAGCGTGCTCGGATCTGTGCTCTGATTTAAAAAAAAATGCCTTTATTAATAAATTATAAAATCGTTTAATTATAGCTTTAAGAAAAAAATTTACACCTACAGGGGTACAAAACCTTTTAGTCTTTAATTAAAATATTACCAAAAACAGCAACATACATTATACAACATACAGCAACATAAACATTTAATAAAAATGTTGATTTAATAATTAAATATTTCTCTAAAATATAAATTCAGATAACCACTGTCTAATTATAAACTTTAATTTAATCTAAAATATTTTCTAGAACTACTGATTTGCAATTTTCTAAATGAAACAAAATTGTTCTATTGACAAAATATACTTGATTTGTTTTAATTATATAATTTAACTTGCCAATTATCGGTATCATGGTCATCATCATTATAGTAGAAGTCAAGCGCTCAGAGCATACCACGCTCAGTTCAAAATTTTATCTGAACAATGATCGCAGCAGATATCGAGCGCTCAGAGCAAACTATGCTCAGATTAAAGTTTTTTCCGAACTATGATCACTCTGAGTTAAAAAAAAACACTCAGAGCTGGAATTGTCAATTATCATATTGTATTTCAATAATGTTAAGTCAAGAAAACGATTTTGAAATTAAAGATCAACCGTTATCAGAGAAGATCAAATATTATTGATCTCCATTTTATTTATTTAATTTATAGCAGTGGTTTACTTTCTTATATTTAAAAGAAGCAAAAAAATTATATACATTTACATGTATTTGATGTTGCATTTTTTGACAACTCTGTGAGATCTGAGAAAAATCTCTGATCTGACTCTACTCTGATTATAAAAAGAAAAGCGCCCAGTTCAAAATATTCCGATTTGAACTATTGGAGTTCAATAAAGGAAAAAAAGTAAAAAATCAAGCTTAAGTTACTTCGTACTTACGTTGAGTTACCAAATACTATGGTTTATTTCTATTAAATATTTACTTCAATTTTTAACCTCAAATAAATTTTTGCAAATATAATTTATCTTCCATAAAATACAATATTTCAACTGAATTGAATTGTATTTAATTACAACTTTATTTCTTTGTTTATTTAATATTTAATTTGTTTTTTTTTTTAATAATTTATTGAATTTAATTAACTAAACTACAATGGAATGTGAACCCAAATAATATTTTAATTATAAATTCTTTAATTTTTTTAATATTAACTTCTTTTATCATATTTGTTCTGTGACAATGAATTTTGTGTTTTTAAATATTAATTTATCTTTTCTTGAATTTTTTTTTAATAAAAGGTACTATAAATTGTTTTGCATTTTACTTATTAGTTAATTAATCATTATTTAGCCATCATTTTTATGAATGCAAATTATTTAATAGCTATAATTTGTTTATGGAATTTTTAGAAAAATAAAAAACGCTAATAACCAAATGTGTAAGTAAGTTAAAAGTGTTCTCTTTCGTTTTGACTTTCACGTAATTTGTTATACAATAAGTGTGATTGCAAATTATTCATTTTCAATTAAAATCTTTAGGACTTATACACTTTCGACTAATTTCTAAATATTTTATTTCGACTTTCACTATAGATTTAGATTTTTTTTTATATTTGACATTCGGTTCACTTAAACAACATTCGTGTTATACCAATGTCATTTATTTCATCAAAACACTTTCATCTAGAACAAAGTTATGCCAAAATTAAATTAAAATATTATTATCCACAAAATTAAGAGAGATGTTTAAGAGAGATGCGAGATTTTAAGGCACAAAATTTTTAATACACGAGAATTTGACACGCGAGATTTAGAAACACAAGATTTTAAAAAACCGAGATTTTTAAAAGCAAGAGATTTTGAGACACGAGATTTCAATTCACGGTATTTCGATACGCTCCCAATACCAAAAGTTCTTTTGAAGCTTTCCACTCTTTTTGAAGCTTTTCACTCTCTTAAATGAATATATTGTAATATACTAAATATATATATACTATAATGTATATATGTACGTAAAAATATATGCCCTAGTTGATAAAGCAGTTTGCAAATTAAATTATTTCAACCGAATACAATACTTTAATTTTACTGAGTGCACGTGAGAAATGGTGATAAAAAAACTAATTTTTAAATAAAGATAAAAATTATAACTAATTATGACAGGAAAAACTTATCAATTCATGTGTTTTTTTTTTTAAAAATTAAATAAATAAAAAATTACCAAAAAATTTTTTTGATTATAACCAGAATCTATCGGTCAAGGGCAAGATTATGTTTTTTTTTCTCTAGGTTTTTTCTATCTTTTTTCTTTATATTTTTTTACTATATTTAATTGTTTAAGTTTTTTTTTTTTGTTGTTTATTAATGATTTATTCGCTTATTAGTTTTTTACATTAATAAAATTATTTAATTATAATAAATATTAATAACATGAACAATCTTTTTATCTTGACTTTTTTTTGATTGATCTGGGTTCAAATTTTATCTTAAAATTTTTGATTGTTTAATAAAAAAATATAAAAAGATTGAATATAAATCTATGATTAAAAATATATTAATTGAATTTTGATATATTAATTATTTCAATAGAAAATATATCAATTTATAATTTGAAAATAAAACGAAACAAATATATTGGGATAACCGCCCAATATAATAATTGTCTGCAAGAAACATTTTATCACAGAAAAATAAAATCTGGAAATATCCCTAACTCTAATAATCATTAGCTATCATAAGAACTTTCGATATATATTCGATATGAATATGACAATATTGACAACTAATGATAACGAAAGATTGTTATGACTTATGACAGTTATAATTAGTTATAAGAAATGTCATTCATTTGACAAAGTCATATGATGTCATATGACAGCTAATGGCTATTATAATTAGGGGTCATTATCATGTGGAAAATAATAGGTATATTATGTAGCCCATACATGGAGGACTAGGTTTTCAACTTGGTATGCGGACATGTTTACAAACCTTACCATACACTATTCAACCTTCCATCAAACCATCGTATAATTGTTTTTTTTTTGTTTTGAAAAATATGTTAAATGTCAAAAGAATCCGATAATTTTAAATTTGAATTTTTAACAGTTTTTATTTAAATATATAAGTTCTTCCTATTTAATTTTTTTCTTCTAAAATTATGATATTTAATATTTTTTATATTTTAAAACATTTTTCTAACTTAATTTTATAATTATTTCAAATTCTTTACTTGATTATTTGTTATTTTATACATTATAGTTTTCTTATTTTTTCAAATCGGAATATCTCAACGATCTTTCGTGTCAAAAAATGAAAAAAACGAAAAAAAAAAAGAAAACAAAATGACATTTAAGTTGTTCAACTTGCCCATATACGATAAAACTAAAATGAAAACCAAAGACTCCGCCCACAAAAAATCAAAATTTTTTGATTTTCTTCCAACCAACTTTTCAACCTTCAAAATGGTCTTTCAACTTACCCATACACGATTCAACTTCGCAAGTATGCGTACCAAGTTGAAGAGCCGGTCCATCGTGTATGGGTTGCTTTACAGATGATAGAAATGTCAATTAATTTAGAGGAATGTTTATTGGTATCTTTTCCTAATCTGGCATATCAGAATTTTCTTTTTATTTCTTTTCCACTCCTTTAAGGAGTATAGGGCATTCATCAAGTCTGTTTCGACTATGTAGTTAATCGTTATATTCACTAAGGCCTTTGATTACTAGGCTGTAGCTATTGTATAAGATTATGAATACACAAATATTAATTTTATTAGAGAGTTATTTATATAAATCTTATATTACGATATTAACTATTACGATATAATTATACAATTTTACGACATTTTTTTTTATTAGATATGACCGGGGTTTGAACCTGAGACATTCCAGGTTAGAGACTACGCCGTTGGTTAGATTCATGACAGAACTTTTGGAAGGGAATACAAATAAAATGTCAATATGCGTAGACAAACAATATTGAATAAAACGAGGAAGAGTGTAGTAGAGTAGACTGTGTCAACTCTGGGATACCCGTATGACCGTAACATATACATTATATCATTCGGTTAATTACTTTTGGCTTTATTAAGTGAAGTGGAATACTCATATAAAATAAAGAGTTGTATGGCAGCTATTCGAACCCTCTGTCGTAGACCAACCAAATTTTGCAGAAACTTTGGCCATTACATTAAACAATTTTTGGCAAAAATTCAGATACCCAGCTTCATTAGGTGGAGAGTAATGCTCATATAAAATAAGGAGTTGTATGGCAGCTACTCGAACCCTCTGCAGCAGACCAACCAAATTTTGCAGAAACTTTGGCCATTACACTAAACAATTCTTGGCAAAAATTCAGACACCCAGCTTCATTAGGTGGAGAGTAATGCTCATATAAAATAAGAAGTTGTATGGCAGCTACTTGAACCCACTGCAGTAGACCCACCAAATTTTGCAGAAACTTTGGCCATAAAACTAAACTACTTTTGGCAAAATTTCAAACACGCAGCTGAAATAGGTACAGAGTAATGCTCATATAAAAAAAGAAGTTGTATGGCAGCTACCCAAACCCATGGACCAAAATGGCTGGATTTAAATAGCGATGACGGCTATTGCAAAAAAACGAATTTGCGAAAATTTCAAGATCCTAGCTCCTTTAGTTTTTTAGTTATCGTGCGGACGGACAGACGGACGGACATACATAGCTAAATCGATTTATTTTTCGATTCTGATCCGATCCATACACTTGAGTCTATATCTACCCCTCCTCCTTCTCTGCGTCACAAACGTAATGGCAAATTTATTATACCCTTTGACTATATAGTCATACGGGTATAAAAACTTTGTAGACATTTGTGCATATAAACATCTTGAACGCTTGAAATTTTAGAACTATACGGTATATCTACAATTTTGAAGTGAGGAAATCTATTTTTCAATACACTCTTTACCCGAAAGCTATTATATGGAAAATTGTAAAATTTTGAAAATATGTTTTTTTTTTTTAAAAAAACTCTTGAGGTTTTTTTCATTAATTGTTTTAAATTTAGATTGCGCCAGATTGTGACATACAATTCCAAACTATACTCAATTTTGGGGTTAATAGTTTCTTTATATATACTTTGTAGTGTTCGTTTTGACAAAAATTTTACTTGGTATTTAAGATTTATTTTCTTAAACTTATTTTTTCCAAAAGAACTACCTAACTTTAAAAAACATCTGAGAAATATAAATTCACTGATAATGTGAGACTTCTAAATCTAAATTCACTGATATTATGAAACTTCTATCCTAAAAAAAAACCACCACTCACCCGGAGCAAAATCTTATCCTTTTAAAGCATCCGATCTGCTTAGGTTGTATAATAATTGGGAAAAACTCTGTAAAAACCAAATCTATCTTAAAACTACAAAGTTTCAAATGATTTCTATTCTACTTTAACAATAAATTCCAATACGATTTCTTCCAAAATTTAATAATTTAATATGAAAATAAAAAAATTTTTATTAATTAATTCCCTCCAAAATAAGTATTTTCTGATTAAACCAAACAATTTACAAGAGCTTAATACTATTATCAAAATGCCGAACAACATTTTTAACCTAAAACAAAAAAAAAAAACATCTTAAGATAAATATTAATTTAAAAATTATCTTATTATGCACACCCAATTTAAGTTATATACATATACTTAATTCCATTTAATTTAAGTGATATGTCAAAATTTTTACCACTTACAATATATTTCAAGTAAATTCTAAATACTTATCCCAATTCTTTAATCCAAAAAACCCAAAAATAAAAAAAAATCAAATAGAAAGTATTACGTTTTCATATGATTTCATACTTAATTTCAATTAAAAAATTTAAATAAAGTAATAATAATAAAATTTTGAAATAAAAAATAAAATCAACATATCAAAAAAATTAAAAAAATTCTATATTAGAATTTTCAAAAGCTTCAAATCCCCCAAAAATAAAACTAAATTTAACTGTGAAGAGAGTAAAGTAGACTGTGTCAACTCTAGGATACTCGCATGAACGTAATATAAATATAATATTATTAGGTTAACTACTTTTACAAAACACAACTTATTAAATTGAGATATATACAGGGTGTCCCGGGAATAACGTGCCATAAAACAGCAGATGATAGGGGAGTTCAAAACGACCAAAAAATTGTATGGGAAAGGGGGTCTATCTCCAACTTTAAAAAAATCTTAAACTTTAATTTCTTCAACAATAAAATCTTTTGAAGAAATTTATTTAAAGGAAAAAAGTATTTTATTGAAACTTTATTTGGTTATAACTTTTATGATTTTTGAGATAAGAATAAAATTTGAGTTTCAAAATGTTCGTAGAGAAACAAATATTTTTTTTAGAAATTAGAAATGGTAATTAAAAATTTAGAAATGGTATGGTAATTGCTCAATTTTTTGAGCAATAGGGTTCAAAGCAATTTATGCCTAAAAAAATGCTCATTATTTTAACCTTTAAATCATTATAACTTCCAATTTCGAAGAGCAATATGCATTACTTTTTATGAATTAGAAAAAGAATTCAACAGGCTTTAATGTGCACGTTAAATTTTTTTTTTAGCTACTAGATTTTTGCTGTTATGGGTAAAAACAAAACATCAAAAAATTTAGTGAAAAAATATAATTTTTTTTAAAAATCGGATCTTTAAGGCCTTTTAACTCCGTATGGGTTGGAGATAGACCCCCCCTTCCCATACAATTTTTTGGTCGTTTTGAACTCCCCTATCATCTGCTGTTCTATGGCACGTTATTCCCGGGACACCCTGTATAAAAGAATATGTAAGTAAAGTAGAATGGCAGCAATTCAAACATCTTGCTCTATTCGAACTAAAATTAAGTTATAGTATAGTAGTAAGTTATGCTGATATTATAAATCTAAGACGTTTCTACATGTTATAAAGCCTATTACTATCTCATGTTTAAATTGTAAATGGAATTCAATAAGACCAATTGAAATAACACGAATATAATATGACCCCCTGTTACAACATGTACCTATGGTATAGACAGGCTTATTGAGTAGTTAGCGCTAACACTTGAGTAGTTAGCGCTTAAAAAAAAAAAAACAAAAAAAAACTATGAGTTATATACACTTGAATCTATATGTATTCCCGCTACTTTACATTATCACAAACGTAACGTGAAATTAAGTATATCTTTAGAACTAAATACGTGTATAAAAATACACTTGAGAGGGTCTTTTCAAATAGAAATCAAGGGTATTTTAATTAAAATAAGCTATTTAGTATTTTATTTACACATATTTTCTTCCTCAGTTTTTTAATTTAATTTTTTATTAGAGAACCAGGCTAGCAAACATAAAGCATTTGTTATCATTTTAACAAATTAATACAATTGATTATTAATATAAATATAAAATATGTTTTCAAAATTTAAATGATAATCAAAATGAGCAAATATTATCTTAAGTGTAAGACCTTGAAATTTAGAAAAGTTGAAGAAAGCAAAATTAAAAATAAATATAATAAAATAAATATTTTGGCGAAATTTTTATTGCGAATTTTAATAGAAAATATTTCAAATATTTCAAAAAACAAAAAAAAAAAAAACATATGTTTTTCAAACAGTGTGTCAAAAAAGATACCGTTAATTATTAGTGAATTTTTTTGTTTAAATTTTTAAATAGAGTATATTTAAAACGACTGATTTCCGACTATCGAAATTAATTTCTTGTATAGCATTTTTCTTATTGTCAGCAGAACTATTATATAGTTGAGATGTCGAACTTTCAAGACCAGATAAAATCGGACAAATGATTCCACAATCTAATGTTAAGCACATTCTAATAATAAGCACAAGTCGAGTTAAAACCAGAAAGGAAACAACAAAACGTCGATGCAACCGTATTTTGCATAAAAAATATCCTGGTTAGATCTAAGCAATCTAAGGCGTGTATTTAATTTTTTAAGTAGATGTTCTCATATATCTTTGGCTCGTTTGGAAACATCCAGAATCTGGAATTCAAGAAACAATTTTAACAATTTCTTCCAATTCCCGTATTTCTTTCGTCATTAGTAATCTACAGTATAAATTTCATTAAGATTATTATTTTTTTTAGTTTTTAAGGTATCGTGCAAATGCACGGAACGGAACGGAACGGAAGTGACGTTAATCAGGAGTATATATACATTTCTATATTTAAAGCTTACATATGATTAAAATATTTAAAATTAAAAGAATTTTCTAAATAGAATCTCGTTAAATATTTTATTATCATAATCAAAATTTCAATAATTGATTTAAATGCAAAAAAAACTTCGAAACATTCAATTAATTTTATTGACTTCAAAAAAATCAAAAAATTTATTACCATAAAATTAGATGAAAGATAAACAAAATTTATTAATAATTAAAACATTTTTTATGGTTTTCAACATTGTTTTGAAAATTTTCAAATAATATGAATTTGAAAGGAAATAATTTATTCTGGCAGTTTATTTTTATTAATTTATTATTATTATTATTGTTATTATTATTTATAGACTTCATCAAATTTTCATGCTTTTTCAAAAAATGGTAAATTTAAAAATTAAAAAAATTAAAAAAAATTAATATATTATATTATAAACATATTGTTAGAACAGACATGTGTATAAGAATATTTCTTATACTAAATTTAAATAAATTTTAATATTATTTTCTAATAAGAATTTAAAATAATTTCAGATACCCGATAACGGTGTATATTTAAAATATATCGTAATTCAGAATCAAATTTCTATTAAAATTGAACCTAAACCCAGAATACGTCATATATACAATTTTGGAGAATTTTGTAAGTGTCAAAATATTTTAAACTTTACTGTAACATACTCTTATTACTCTTATAGTCCTAGATAGTACTCTTATTGAGTATAACTATACCTTGCGATGCAATGGAAAAAAGTCCTTTGAAATCCTATATAGCTCCACTCTGTCCGTCCGTCCCTTTTTTACTACGGCTAACTAAAAAATGTCAACAACGGGTACGTATTGCATTAAAAATAATTTAATATTAAAACTTTTTTCTATAGCCCCAGCTGTTACGCAGCTACAACCCCTCAAAGTCGGAAAAAGCCCTATATTTAAAAAGTTATAACAAGATTTCTATAAGGTATATTTTCAACCTGACGACGGTAAAGCTTTAAATAAGCTTTATAAATTTTCAAAAAGCAAATGTATTGGGCTACCATACGGTACTAATATTTACCGTTATCCAAAACTAAATTTTGCATAATTTTTGGTCCAACATAATTTCTGAACGACTCAATCTAGAAACTTGAAATTATGAGAGAAGTTAGATCCTCAGAAATAAGTAAGAGTCGGTTAAGAACATTTTTTTCACGCACCATTTGTTCAAAATTGAAACTTTGCTATTTTTAAGCATCTGTAACTTAAATAATACATATACAAAATTTAAATGTCTAACATACATTATATTTTAACATATGTTGAAGGTTTTTCTTAAATTTAAAAGAGGTTCTTAAAATTGAAGAAAGTGTCTCTTAGTTTTAATCATTTTTGCTTAGAAAATAGTATTACAAAAAATACTCCAAGTTTTGGCGGAAAACACAATTCAATCCCTAGAACTTGAAAATTTTATGCGGGGGAGGTAGGATTAGATCCTCGAGAATCACCAAAAGTTTGCTTAGTAAATATTTTGTAACCATCCCCATTGAAGGACTATTAGGACTTAAATTGTCATTTTTATATATTTTAAAAATTAATCGTTAACATTCAAGTTCCAACATTATATTTCGACACTTGTTAACAGGTTTTTTTGAGTACATTCGGATTATATTTTAAGTATTGATTTTACTATTGCTCATAATTAATAATGTTCGCGGATCAGGATGTAGAAGAATTTGGCGATATGAATTTAGGATATTTATGATTGTCGGATTATGGGAGTTAATTAATTCGTAACATTTTTCAAGTTCAAGTATTACAAAACAGGTTTATATATCTTACTCATTTAATTAGTATAAGTGTATCGAGGCTAGATTTATCAGCGAACTAGTTGAAATAGAAGTAAGATTCGGAACATCCTTGTATTTTGGAGTTTTATTTTCCGGTTATTTATATCCGGTTACTTAAAGCAATGATACCCGGAAATAATGGCTCAAATCAGACAGGAAATAAAGTCGATTTGGCTATATTTTCTGGAGCATTATTACCAAAATAACACCGTAGAAATAATATTATTTTTAAATTTAAAAAAAAAACGAGTAATATTGTGGTAGAGTAGACTGTATCAACTCTGAGATAACCGTATGACCGTAATATAAACTTTAGACAACTGGGAATATTTGAGCGTAAAATACTTCAAAAATATATGGACCGGTTAGAAATGAAGATGGTACATACAGATCAAGAAATAATTTCGAGCTTGAACAATTGACTGAACATAGAACCATAATAAGATTCATAAAAGCGCAAAGGTTAAGATGGATAGGACATGTTATAAGAATGCCGGATAACAGAACAACAAAACGAGTTTTTCTCCACCAAATGCAGGGTACTAGAGGTATAGGGAGACCAAAAAAAAGATGGCTAGACGCTGTTGAAGATGACTTAAGGATTTTAGGAATAAGAAATTGGAAGAGAGTTGCACAAGATCGGGATGCATGGAAGAGAATTATAGCGGAAGCTCCGGTTCATCAAGGACTGTAAAGCTATAGAAGAAGAATATAAACTTTATATCATCCGGTTAATTACTTTGGGCCAAATTTTAAATACACAGCTTTATTAGATGTTGAGTCACATAAAAGAAGGAGTTGTATGGCAGCTACACGAATTCACTGCAGTTGTCAGCCTTTTGCAGTTCTGAAAATGTCGTTTCTTTCAAATTAAAAATTAAAAATATTTAATAACTTAAAAAAAAAATCTTATTGAATAAATTCAAAAATGTAAAATTTTAAAAAATTTCTTCTTTTTGTTATGAAGTTATAAAATCTTTAATGTCATTTGAACAAAACAATTTAGCCGACAAATAGATAGATTTTCAATCAGGAAACCATTAAATTACTTTCCAGAATAATTTAGAAAATAAAAATTCTGCCAACCTACTTTTATATCTATACAATTTAAATTGTATTCAATTAACAACATAACTTCAGAATTCTTGTAAGGGTTAAGACCCGAAGATCATGGCGTCAAAGAAAATTATCCAAAAATAAATAATTATATTGAGTTTGTTATTGTTGATCTTATAAAAACAATTAAGAGAAAATTCTGGCACAAAATCCCAAAAAAAAAAAAAAAAAACAAAATAACCAATAAAATAAAAAAAAAACTAAATAGTATTCAAAAAAGTCAATGATCTTCAACAATCTAATCACGCCATAACATTATTTTACAAAACAATAAAATTCTTTCAAAAATCCTATACAAATTTATTCAATAGTTCTTTAAAATATTTCTTCTATTTTTAAAATATTACATTTTAATTGTAATTAAATAAATTAAATAAAATTCTCATATTAAAGATCAAAAAACAATAAAAATAAAATTATTTAAAAACAAAAAAGATTATAATTGTCCTTGTCAACCCTTAGATATCCGTACGAACTCAATATGATTCGGATGATGAGATCTGAAGCCCTATAGCAGCTTTCAATTTTACAAAAATATTTCTTCCGTATATTCTTTATTTGCAGTTCAATTTCCATGTCCCCAGACGATTTTGTTTCAAAATAAGGTTTTAGAACTTTGTAGGACAGCTGCCTTAATCCGTGGTTCAATTTTACATCAAAACAATATTCAAAAAATATAGTTGGTCCAAAAAATATTTGTAAATATCATAATTGTAAATTTGATATACAATTATATTTATTAATATACTAAAATATACAAGTTTGATAAGCCTGGTTTGTACCATAAGGCATATTTTGAAGCAGAGAGGAAATATTATATTCTTATTATGAAAATTTATTTTAATGAATTTCACACACAATTAATGAGATATTACTGGGCCCTTTAACTTGTAGAAATGTTCTAGTCTTAAATTTTGAATATAGATACTTCTATAGATATTTCTGTATCAGCGAGTTATATTATCCAATTAAATTATTTTATTTTTACATTTTGAATTTATTTATATTTTTAATTATTACTTATTAGATTTGCCAATGAGTTAAGTCAGGATTCAAATCTAAATCTATCGAATGAATGGTTAGTATTATTAACACTGTGCCACCCATCACCCACACGCATAAAGCAAGACTATCGTGATCAAGACTATCGTGGTTGATCAGAGTTAAAGCTTCACAGTTTCAAAGAATTTTTAGATTTTTAGTTCCACTATTTAAAGTAATCTACCGCAAAATATTATTTAAGATATGCTAACCATATATAAGTAGAAGTTGGAATAAAAGAATATAAAGCGCCAGATATTTCTTTAGTCTAAAATTAACAATTATTTCAATAAAAACTGTATTATAATATGATAATTATATTCTTAATAAATTTTCAAATTAAAATTCTTCATATTTAAAAAAAAAAAAAAAAAAACAAAACCCCTCTATAATCTTAAATTACAAAATATTTTAAAAATTTCAAAGAATCAAAATAAAAAAAATATTTTAAATGTTGTAACAGTTTGCCAAAAATTTAATTATTTTGAAATAAAAAAAAACCAATTTTATAGTTGAGTAAATATAATTAAATTTAATATAAATCAATTATATTATATACATAATATAATAAATAAAAGTTTACCTTCCTCTTTATCCAAATCAGGATAACCCCATTCTTGAGCTTCTTGAGCTAAAATTCCGGTAACGAATAAGCCTGAAAATATAATAAGAAATAAATATTAATATTTTTTTTAAATATATTTTTTTTTTATTTTAAATATAAATAAAACTTTTTTAATATAAATATAACCCAGACAATTGAAATACTTTAGCTTCAAAATTTTATTTTTTAAAAATAAATAATATATAAAAGTTAATTATAGTGTAAAATTCGTTTTTATTTACAACTACAAACTAAAGCGACATCGTCGTCAATTTATAGAAATGTAAATATGAAATAAATCTAATTTAAAATGATATTATCTTTATATTAATGAACAAACGCCATGCTTTTAGTATTGGATTAAAGCACTTAGTTCTTGGTTCTTCTAATTATTATTAGGACTTTAAGATTGATATAGCTTTCTATTTGAACCCGAGAAGCTTAAGACTATTGGATTGAAACTATTTTAATAAAATAGTCCATTACATATTGATTGCTACTGAGAACCTTAACATTTTCAAAAATTTAAAATAATGAAATGCCTATTCTGAAACTTCAAAAGTTTCGGTGATAATTTCAAACCTTGGAGATTTAATGTTAACTTTAAAGCTGATTTTCTATATGTTTCGCCAATATGTTACTGATCTCTACCTTTCAGCAGACAGACCATCTAACCTGTATGTCAGTAAATAGACCATCACTCCTTTATGAATTAATATATTTATAATATTTAATGCACAGCTTATATATTTAAAATTAAATATTTATATTTAAAGATACTTCTGTGCCAAAAAAATTAAATTGCATCTGTAATTATATTATATTGAGACATTTTGAAAATTATTTTGAAAATATATAAAAAATTGATTCAAAAAAGAATAATCCATATAATTATGACTAATTACTGTCATTCTTATATTATAACTGCGCCCAAATGATTCGTCATAAAAAAAATTCTTCAAAACTAATACTTTAATCTTTTGTTAACTTTTTTTGAAGGACAAAATTCACAGAATTTGTAAAAAATATATACGTTTAAATTTCAATTTCTTAAATTTTAATTTAAGCCTTTTTTAAAAATTATTGCTGTTATATTCTACTGCATAACAACTGAGTTTTGTATTTGTACAAAAATCCGCCAAATTATTTTATACAAATATTCTTAAATTCTCTATAACTTTTTAATTATAAAAACTTAACCAAATTCTTAAAGGGCTAATTCACATTTTGAAAAGAATCAGCCATTTTGTTTTCTTCAAATTATAAATTGTGAAAATTATACTAAAAGTATAAAAGTGTTAACTTAAAAATTTGTATGAGATGTGATTTTTAAAATGATAGAAATATTTTAATTTATTAAACTAAATTACATACTTTACATTTTAATTAAGTGCAAATTTGTGCACTTGGTTCATTTAAAAAGAATTGTTTTTACAAAAATATTTAGAGCATAGTAAAAAATTTTAAAACTTCTTAAAAAATTATTTATATGTTTTACTATGTCTGTCCACTCTGATAATCAGCTGATTACAAACTTTCTATACTCTTCGAAAAAAAAAAAAACAAATCAAATCAAATCTGAAAACGTTTGCTTCTCGTTGACGAAATACTGATATTTGTAAAAATAAATAATTTTAGTGAAATTAAAAGGAAACTACTAGTTTTTTATTTCTTTCATATATACATTTCACTCAAACTCTTAATATTATATTAAATCTTCAAATCTAAACTTTCAGTCTTTCACAATTGTCAAAAAGTACGATATTTAAATCGTTACCTAAAATTTTTATATTTTTAAAAATTAATTAACTTTTCGAAATTTGTTAAAATTTTATAATCAATATTGCCGTTAATATAGACTAAAATTAGGTGAAAAATTTTACTTAAATTTAAGATGTAAGATGTATTTCAAATTATTAATTAAAGATCTATTTAAAAATAAAAGTTAAACATTAGGAGGTTTCATTAGGAGCCTTCATTAGGAGCCTGAAGGCTTCATTAGGAGCCTTCACCTAAAAGTGCGCCGAAGAAAAACAAAACCTTCTTTGCGCGAACAATTCAATGCTAAATATAAATTTCAAAGTAAAAAAATTACTTCTATTAATTTGGCGAAATGTCAGTGTAATGCAAAAAAAATTCTTATAGCTAAATGTCAAAACAATACAATTAAATTCTTGAAACGAAATGTCAATACAGTACAAATAAATAATAAGCGTTTTTATACCCGTGCATACATATATGACATCGGGTATATTAGATTTGCTCCTCCGTTTGTAACGCATCGATCTAGACGAGCTAGATATAGTGTCAAGGGTACGTATCGGCTCAGAATCGAAAAATTAGTCGATCTAGCTATGTGTGTCTGTCCGTCCGTCCGTCCGTCCGTCCGTCCGTCCGTCCCTCCGTCCGTCCGTCCGTCCGTCCGTCCGTCCGTCCGTCCGTCCGTCTGTGTGTCAGCACGATAACTCAAAAACTAAAAGAGCTACAGTTTTGAAATTTTCACAAAATATTTTTCAATCAATTTCTAGGTTCCCTATTTTTTTTGGTTAAGATCGGACCAAAACTTCGGGTAGCTCTCGAACAGCTAACTTTTTTAACTCCAATATTTTCATACAAAAATTTTAACATGAAGTATTTAACATGAAATTATATGAATTCTGTTTGTTTTTGTTTTTCTGTTTTTTTGTTTATTTTTTTTTTGCATTTTTTTTGTACGATTTCGAGTTAGAATTTCATATGATTTAAATGATGCGTAGTTTATTTAAGATAAGCAAAAAAAAAAAGAAGACAAAGATTTTTTTAAGTAAATGGCTTATTGATATTGATAGATAATTATGAATATATATGATGAATCATCTGATGATTATTATATGAATAATGATCATATTATGAAGTTGATTTGGCTTAAGTTTAATATATTCGTGAATTAAAAATTAATTATAAGAGATGGAATTGAAAAATTAAAGCAAGAGTTTTGAAATTCACACAAAACATTTTTGGGACATTTTTGAGGTTCCCTATTCTTTTTGGTTAAGACCAGATCAAGGTTTCGGGAAGCTGCCACACAACTTATTTAAATCAATATGAATTTCTTCAAAAGTAATTATACCAGGAAGATGAAAATTACACACGGTTAGTTTTATAATGAATCAAGAACTTATATGAAGTTTCAAAATGTTACGACTTCATTTTCGGGGGGCTGCCATACAACTTTTTTGCACCAATATGAATTTCTTGAAAACTGATTATACTACGAGGATGAAAATTACACACTGTTAGTTATATAATGAATCGAGCACTTATATGAAGTTTCAAAATGTTACGGCCCCGTTTTCGGGCAACTGCCATACAAAGTAATCAATTCGATAACTGTGAATCTAATGAAGCTACGAGGTTAAAATCAAAACTGGGCAGATAAAGTAATAGGGCAAGTTAGTTGGCAAAGTTGGACATCACTCGGACCAACTTTTAGGGCGGGCTATTTTTTTTTTTTTGTTTTTTTTTTTTTTTTTGTTTTTAAGCAAAAATTATGGTAGTATAATGGAATTAAAAATTTAATTTTTTTTTTAAGCTAAAATTATGGGATAAAAAGGTAAATTTTTTTTTAACTATTTTACTTTCTTATATTTTTTTTGTAATATTTATAATAGCATAGAGGAAATAAATAACGGTTAGTGGGTATGCACGGGTATCTAAAAGTTGACAAGGGCAACTATAATCTTCCTCGTTTTTTTTATATCTGAGCAGAGAATTAGACCATCCAAATATTCGAGCTTTTCAACTATTCGAATATCAAATAGAAAAATCTTAAAATATTCGAGTAATCGAATACTCGAATAATTTATCAAAAGTATAAAGACATATTAACAAAAAGAAAAAAAGTTATATTTTAATAAAGAAAAGCGTTTAGTTTTGAACTATTTTATAATTAAAAACTTTATTTTTTTCTAAAAACATATATTTTAAAAATAAAATTGAATTAAATGTTTCATGATTTAAACTGGTTCGTCTTTTTGTTTTGATTGAGCCTGCTGTTGAGAATACTCTTTCAGGAGCTGTTGAAGTAGGCCGTATTGTTATAAGAGCATTATACAAAACGTCCAGCGTTTTTTGTAATTCAAATGATTTGTTAATTAGGGCCTAACCAACGCGTACGGTGTATAATTTCTGGAAATTTCTAGAAAATTTTGAAATTCATAGTTAGGTACATGAATTTACATCTGAGCAATCGAAATACGCGACGTACTGGTACCTCGGATTTACAAAATGACAAAGCGAAAAATAAAAATAGAAACTTTAAAATAATACTAGTTCTATATAAAAATTCTTAGATTTGTTTTTTATTTCAGGGTTTATTTGTTTTTTCTTGTAAGAAGAGAGAAATTAACCGTACTTTTTTCAAAGCTTACTGTGATTTACATTTTTGAAATTATTCGAATATTTGGAAAAAATATTCGAATATCAAATAGTCAAAAAACATGCAAATATATTCGAATATCAAGTATTCGAATAGTCAAGTTGGATGGTCTACAGAGAATGAACTGTCAAAGAAAATATCGTGTTTTTTTTAGCTCTGAGCGCTCAAGACTTGTGATTTGTGTTTTACTTTTAAGTCAGAGCGCACTCAGAGCGTGCTCTACGTCCTCAGCTCAAATATTTCGAGTACCGCTAAGCGAAATAAAATACAAAAACATTTTGACATTTTTTTCAGATAATACTTGTAAAATAAAAGTCGAAATGTATTGTTTATTTTAATAACTCAATTTCATTTTTTGACAATTCAAGCCCGAACTAAAATAAAGATTACAGCTTTGTCAAATCGTGTTTTTTTACTAAATTTCTGTGTTCTGAGAGTGCTCTGAGCGTACTCTGTACATGCTCTGTTCAGATCTATGCTCAGATTTCGTATATCATATTAGTTATATGTCAAATTAACTCCAAAAAAATTTCATTTATCAAGCTAAATATGCAATAGGGGGTAGCAATAGTTATAAGGTTAAAGGTAAGTAGTAAGTAATATATAAGGTAGAATAGAAAATCAATGCAATGATCCTCAAATGCATATTTTGTTATACTTACATGAAACAACAACAATTTGGTGTCAAAAAATTTTCTTAAAACCTATAATCTAATCGAAAAAATATTTACCACTTTTATGTGAGGCATTTTTAATTCTACTAAATTATGTTTTCTTGGAATTTAAAAAAAGTTTCCATTTAAAATTTAAAAATTAAAAATTTCCATAAAAAAATTAGTATAAGAGTTAGTATAAAACCCCTTAATTTTTGCATATTGCCTTGTTTATTTTAAATATCAAATTTTTTTTGAATTAATGCATTTCTCTTAAATTTCTCATGTGAATTTAAAAAAGAAATTAATATAAGAAAAAAAAAGTATATAATCAATTTCGCAATATGTATATTTGAGATATTTTTAAATTTTTATAAGAATTTGAAAAATATAAATGAATTTTTTATTATGTAATTAGGAAAAAATTTCAAATATTTAGTTCAAATAATTTTTATTAAATTTAATGTGATATCAAATAATTTGTTTTAAAGTGGAAAAAAATAATTTAATTGAAGGTTATGCATATTATAATAGAAGTAATATATGAGTATTAGAAATATCACTAACAGGAGCTAGAGGAAAAACGAATATACTCGTCAATCTAGATGTAAACCAGACATTTGATAAAGATAAAGTTTGGCACACAAGTCTAATGATTAAGTTGAATAAAATACAATATGTTAAAACACTGGAATCATACCTTTCGACCATTATTTCGATTATTTCGCGTAAAACAAGAAGATTAAAAGAAACAAAAGCAGTGATTCCGCAAGGCAGTATTCCAGGACTTGTGCTTTACTTTTATTAAACACTAGTGATCTACCGGTAGTAGAAAATGTAACGGTGGCAACATTTGCTGACGAAATTGCCATATTAGCAGAAGAATCCAATGTCGACGAGTCCCCAAGAAAATTACAACGTAAATGTGAAAAATTGTTGAATGGACAAACAAGTGGAAAATCAAAATTAATGAATCAAGATCCGCACAAGTGAACACCAGCAAAAAATAAAAATAGGAAATTCACAAAAAATCTTTTTAAATAATGTAGAAGTACTGATCGTTTCCTCAGCTTAATACCTGGGAATGACATTAGATGTTAAACTAAGGTGGAAAGAACAAATTAAAAAGAAAAAATAAGAACTAAATAATAAATATAGAGAAAATTACTGGCTCTTAGATGGGAAGTCTATGTTATCAATTTATGACTACGTTTTAGTTTACAATAAAGTCATAAAACGTATGGGGCCAAACAAAGGTATGTAAGCAAAATATAAGTATTTTACGCAACATAGTTAATGCTCCATGGTTTGTGTATGTAATGACGAATTACATATAGATTTAAAAATCCCTAAAGTTAAAGTTGAAATAAATATTATGCCAAATAACATGAAGCACGTCCAGAAAAACACATAAATGTTAAAGCGACTCACATTCTCGTAAGTAAATTTACTACCAAAAGCCTCCGGTTTAGGGTTGGAGTAACGATTCCCACTATTGCTAGGAATAAGACGTTTATCGCCATCCTTGCAATGTCTTTCGTCAGATTTTAAACACCTAGAGAAAAAAAAGCACTAAGGAACCCTGTAAAAATAGACTAATAAATTAACACTGATCTAACCCACATATTTTCAAAATTATTTAAATAACATATTTTTACTCTACAACTTGCCAAATACATTAAATTTGAAACTCAACAGTGTTAACTTAAATCTTTTTTTAAATTAAGATAGAAATTATCAGTGACACAACATGAATGTAATATTTTTTGTGTGTGTATGTAATATTTATGTGTATATGCACAAATATAATTAAAAAATAGATTTCATTGAAAAAAATTTATGTTCTAACAAAAAAAAAAAACAAAAACTAAGTACCTAATATAAAAGTAGACATTATTTTAAAAAAATTTTCATTGACCTTTCTGACTGTTCCGTGGATTATAAACTATTTATAAAAAAAAAAAAAAACATATACATGCATATAAATTTTTTTTTATTATAATCTTATTATAAAATATGCACTTGTATTGGAGATGTCTAAACATTTGGATCTATTCCAGAAAATTATTTTTTAAAACAATAAAAATATATATAATTATACACCAATACTAAACAAAATTTATAAATATATTCATAAAATTTATAAAATTTTAGTTTATTATTATTTTAATTTAATATTTTTAAAAAAAAACTAAAAAAATCTTAGAAAAAATAATTGAAGAAAATTTAAACTATTTGTCATCAAAAATATTTTGTCGAATGGAATTCATTACTACTCTTTATACATCCATTTATTCGTAATATACGAGTATATACATACTTAGTGGAAAATTTTTTAATTTTAAAATTAGTTTTAAATTTAAGAGTAAAAAATTTTCCGATATGTGAATTTGTCAAAATTAATAAATAAGTACATTAATTTATTTATTTCTTTGAAATCCCTTTTCAAATGCTATGTTTTAACGTTGTGTGGCGTGCCTTAATGTAATAAATGAATCTGAATGCCTTACCATTCGAGAGCTTATGATTAATAAAAATGTAAATAATCATTTATATTAATCGCCTTATTCCGCCGCCGTTGCGGCTCAATTATTTGTTTATACAACAATTAATAAGTTAATATTTGAGCGTCATAATCGGTCGAATTTCGAGCAGTGGGCGGCACTATAATTTATTAAATTTCTAATATAAGGTGTGCTGTCATTCACTGCTTGTGCACAATTTTCATTTAAGTTATAATAAACACAAAAGCTGGAGCTCATATTTATATTATTATACTTATGTGTTAAATATTATATTTTAAGACTTTGGATATTTATAAATTATAATGTAAGTATAATATAGAATATAGATATTTATAAGTTTTTTACTTTAACTGATGATATTTTTACTTAAACTAAAACTATTTTTAACTTAACAAAAGAGATTGTTACTTTACGTGATTATTTTTTAATTTATTTGAGGACATTTTTTTTTTTTAAATTTAAATGAATCTGAATTCCTGTGGAAGAAAATATGGATTATTTTTAAATTTAAAAGAAAGTGTGGAGGGGCATTTTGATTGACTTTTTTAAAATTTAAGCTTACTAAAACCTTAACTTCCCATTTATCTAATGTAATCTTAATTACAATATACCGATTTAAAATTCATAAATTTTATTATCAATATTAAAACAATATTTAATTAAAACGTGTTAAAATATAAAAATATTTCATATTTATATAAAAAAAATTTGATGAATGAAAAATTATCTTCTTGTCAATTTCAACACTTTACACTATAATTTAACTTTATTAAAAAACAAAATCAACACCTAATAATATTATGACATTTCAAAGTTTTTTCTAAATATAAGCATTTTAATAAAAACTAAAATGGATTGATGTTTATTTCTTTTAAATATAGATACCGTATACCAAATCATTTTAAACAATAATTTTAACACAAACTAACAAGAATATCTTAAATTTAATATTCAAATATCTTCAGATTTTTTTTATTTTCTTTTTTTTTTATTTAATTATGCCACAAAAAAAAAACAAAATCGGAACTTTTGTCACCCACTCATTTTGTCATTTTATTTTATTGGTTTTTTTTTTTAAATACATATCAAATTTAATTACAAATTTTAATATCTATATATATATTATACATATAATATATTTATATATATATAATGAATTTCATGAATTTTAATTTTTACTTTCTCCAAATTTAATGAGATATCAAATAATTTTATTTTAATTTTAAACTTAATATTTAATTTTGTTTTTTAGCACATTTTAAAAAAATTTTGTAAAAATGTGCCTATATAGCTTCACTCTGTCCGTACGTCCGTATGTTTACAAAAACTTTTACACCGTTTGAAATAGAGTAAAAAAATTTTAACCACGGGTAGGTATTGTAAAAAAAATTATTTCGTAGAACAATTTTTTTCTGTAGCCCCCACCTTTACGGAGCTACAGCCCCACAAAGTTGGAAAAAGCCCTATATTTAAATTGTTATAACAAGAGTTCTGTTAGGTGTATTTTCAATCTGACGGCAAACGATAGCTGATTTTATAAACTTTATAAATTTTTAAAAGACAAATGTATAGTATTGCCATACGTTACTAAAATTTGCCATTATGCAAAACTCAATTTTCGCAAAATTTTTGGCCCCACATATCGTCTAAACGGTTCAAGCTATGACCTTGAAGTTTTGGGAGAAGTTAGATTCTCAGAAATATTTTTGCTTAGATAATAAAATTCTAAATTTTGGTGGAGTTCCCAAATGATTTTTTAGAACATATAAAAATGGAAGTGTGGGGGCATCATAAGTTTGCTCAGCAAAAATTTGGGATCCTTCCTCATTTAAGGGCTATTAGGTGTTAAAAATTAAAACTTTTATGTTTTTATAAAACAGTAACTTATTCACCAGTATATGTTTTTCCAAAATTAAATGTTAACATTGTTAACAACCAACTTTATATTTCGCACTTGTTAACAGGTTTTCTATTGATTTCACTATTATTTGTAATTAATAAATTGATGAAATAATTAAATTATAATATTATCATTTATTTTTATATATGTATATTTTTATAAAAATAAATGTTAAAATACTCAGTAGGAAACCCCTTTATAATTTTGAAAATGTGCTTTTTAAAAACCCTCGGTTTTTTTCATCACTTGTTTTTAATTTCTTTTGTCAATCTTTCATATATATCTATACGTAAGCGAACCAATTAATTTGATTTAATTACCAAATATCTTTGTTGTTGTGGTTTTCATATGGGAGATAGCATTTGCCATCCTAACACATAAGCCTTGTGGCTCGTTGTGCATCCACTTTCAATACTTTCTATCAATTTATACTAAGTAATATTATTTATTTTGTTTATATTTTAAATTCTATTTGGTCGCCATGAGGATTTGCAAAGAAAAATTATTTTTCAATCATTTTTTTTTCAATTAAAAAACGAGAAAAAGTGTAGTAGAGTAAACTGCAACAACTCTGGAATACTCGCATGACCGTAATATCGACATTATATCATGCGGTTAATTACTTTTGGCAAAATTTCAGACACCCAGTTTCATAAGATGTAGCGTAATGCTCGTATAAAAAACGAAGTTGTTTGGCAGCTACTCGAACCCGTGGACCAAAATGGTTGGATTGCAATAGCGATGATGGCTTTTGAATAAAAATGAATTTTTGAAAATTTCAAAATCTTAGCTCCTTCATTTTTTCAGTTATAGTGCGGACATACATAGCTAAATGGATTTATTTTTCGATTCTGATCCGATCCATACCTTTGAGTGTATATCTATGCCCCCTGCTTCTTGCATCACAAACGTAATGGAAAATTTAGAGTACCCTTTTGACTTATAGTCATACAAGTATAAAACATATAAAATAAATTTTTAAAAATTAAATATTACTCGTACTTTAATTATATTTTTATAAAGTTAATAATAAACTTATATTATTAAAATATACACATTTACATTTTTATCGCTACTAAAATCTTTTAAAAACGTTTTTTAAAAATAAATAGAGGTAAAATTTATTTTTTAAATTTAAAAATAACATTAATTTTTCTGCTGCATAACTTAGGTCGCCTAGTTTACATTAAGTTGCTTTAAGTTTTAACGTAAAATTGAATTGAAAAGTCTTAAGTTGCAATGCAGCAAACCTTTTTTTTGTAAAAAATTTAATTTTATCAAAGAATCAAATTAATAAAAAAAAAAACAAAAAACCTTTTATTAAAATAACTTTAATATTAAACTATATAATAATATAATTAATTCAAAAAAGCTGTGATAATTATCTTGTTTATTTTACAGATTTAATCATTAACTTCTTAAATTTATTATAATAGTTCAATAAAAATCTAATTTAATTTGAATTGGAAATGAAGCAAAAAATATAATAAAAAAAAAAATTTATCAGATACTTTTGGCTACCAAAAAAAAAAAAATTTTTTTTTTTAAATAAATATTTAATATTATAAATCAATAAATTGGCTTCGGTTTTTTTTTTTACAAGATGACACTCTGTTTAAGAAAAAAAAAAATGTTAATTAAAGCATTAAATATTGTTTAAATTACAGATTAACATAACTTATGCGTGTGAATTTATGCTAATATTTATTTTATATAAATTATTTTATGAATTTGATACAAAAATGTCACCAAGTTTTTTTTTTATTAATTTTTATAAATTATAGGCTTTTTTTAATGAAGTTTACAATTTTTTTTTGAAAATATTTTAATTTAAAATTTAATAGATATACAAAATTAAATTTATTAAAATATTTTTACTCTAAATTAAGTTTTAAGTGAAAATTTTGATTATTTTTAAATGTAACTTTTTGAAAGATGACAGCATTTTTCAACCTTTGGTAAAATGGTTAAAATCAAAAATCAATTTTTTAATATGACCATGATCTTTTAATATATTGCTACAAGAATATGGAACCCTATAGAGTAAGTGGCCTGCTGCAGAACTTTTAAATTTGCCATTACGTTTGTGACGCATAGAAGGAGGAGGGCTAGATATAGACTCTTGAAATTTTCGCAAATTCATTTTTTTGAAATAGTCGTCATCGCTATTTAAATCCAGCCATTTTGGTCCATGGGTTCGGGTAGCTGCCATACAACTTCTTTTTTTATATGAGTACCTATTACTCTGTACCTATTACAGCTGCGTGTCTGAAATTTTGCCATACGGGTATAAAAATATTGTAATATTTTATATATAATAATATATACATATTTTTACATATTACTAAATTTTATATTGTATGGTTCCTAAAATCAAATTTGGTATTCACCACAAATAGGTATGAGACTTTTCAAATATTAAGATTTGTTATTTGAATACAATTTTAATTCGGCAAAACATACTTTTTTCAAATGAATTTGATCCTTTTTAATATCAATTTGGTCCTTTTTTCCAAAAACTTTCCTGTAAATTGGGATTCAGAAGTCGAAATGACATAATGTGAACAAATAGTCCCCAATTCTGTAGTAAAAGATGAGAAAGAAAAAACAATTAAGCCAATTCCCAAAAATGGTATACCTAAAATTATTGGTTTTAATTTTTTGGGGCGGACTTAAGTGTCAAACTTTTATATTTCTTTTTGCCTATTTTTGGGTTCTATACACTAAAGTTTGTAAGTACTTTTTTCCTAATATGTTGACCCTAGAACATTTAAGTTCAAACTCATAGACATAATTTGTTAAGTTAGAACTTGTGCGTGATATGTTTAAAAAAAAACCATCAACGGCTATAAAAGGTACTTGATTTATTTCTAATTTGTCGGTGGTCATAAGATACTGTCCGCAGATCTCAAAGAATTGAAAAATCATTATACTCTATCTTCAACTTATTAAGCGCAGATCCTTAAAAAAAATGCGATTAAAGAAGATTTTATTCAGTTTCGGATAAAAGACCGTTACTAACGATTGCTTTCTTAAACGTCAAAATTTTCAGTTTAAATAGAAAACATTTTAAACTTTTAATAGAATTTTAATTTTTGAAATTGGCATATTATAATCCACGTTTGAAATTTCTATGACTAAATTTTAACTTTAAATTTTGACAGGTAATATAATTTCATTTTAAAAGTCAAAGTCATAAAATTCTTTATAAATCAAATAACATTCCAAATTTCGATAATCGTTGTAAAAATTTTTAGAGGTTTAAGAGTTGTAAAAGGAAGTTATCGTTTATGTAAATAATATTTCAGCCACAGAGCTTTTATTTTGGGGACTTTTTGTATTGAAAAACAAATGCCCAAAATGGGAGACCTTTTTTTTGGGGACTTTTTTTGTACAGCTAAATTTTAAAAAATAAACCATTTTAAAATTATGAATTTTTGTTGCAAAATTTTAAAAGGCATAAAAAATATAAAAATTTTAATTATTATATTTTTATCAGAAAATATATTTTTTTTGAAGTGTCTTGTTGTCCCTTTAACAGTGTAGGAGGTGATAAATTTAATGTGCAAGCAATATCAGTGCCAAAAATTTAATGTCATATTAACATAAAAGTTTCTAAAAGATATTTTTCAAAATGCAATAAAATATTGTAAGAATTTATGCTAAAATCATTATAGGTACTCAACATTTACTAAAAAAATAAAAGGTGTATACGAGAAAATTCTCATAAATATCTTCTTGATACTTTGTGGTGTTCTTTTTTTTGCTCTATATAATCTCGTTCATAACTTCCTTATTTATATTGTAGAATAAAATCTGCAATCGTTTATGTATTGTATAATTTTCTGGTATTTATACCCGTATTTTTATACCCATATGAAATTTTAATTACGTTTATGACGCAGAGAAGTAGTATGGGCATAGATATATAGTCAAAGCTATGGATCGGATCAGAATCGAAAAGTAAATCGATTAACTATATACGACGACGATTTAAAAATTTTATATAAGTTTTAAATGATTCTACAGAACTTGTGATTAATTAACACTTAGATAAAGTAAATAAACATTCGTTTCGGTTTTCAAAAAGTTTAAAAATTTCAATAAATTATAAAAACAAGTAATGAAAAAAACCAAGAATTCTTAAAAAGTAAATTTCCATAATAAGTTTTGTGTAAAGAGTATATTGAAAAATAAATTTACAATAATTTCTTAGAACTTTTCTTAGATGTTCAGAACTTTCTTTGACTATAAGAATTAAAAATTAGGAAATTTTCCCTTTAAAATTAAAAATAACTGTAAGCACACGTTAAAGGATAATGTTGGGGCTTAATATTATTTTTAAAAAAATTCCAACAGGTTTTTTATTTTTTTGTTGTTTTTATTCCTTTTTTACTCCTTTAAGGAGTATAGGACATTCACAAAGTCCATTTAGGCTAGGCTTTAGATTCTTTAATCGTTTTGTTCATTATGCCCTTAATTATTCGGCTGTAGCTACTGCATAAGATTATGAATAAACGAATAATAATTTTGTGCGCCATCTATTATCTTACACAAAAATTATTTATTTATTTTTAATAAATCTTGTTTTATATTACGAAACAATTATACAATTTTAAGTTTTGTTTTTATTAGATATAACATATCTGACCGGAATTTGAACCCATGAAAGGTGGCTTTTTTAGCACAAAGCCATGCTAAATTTAGAAAAGCTCCCTAAACGGAGAACCATAAAAACTTCGAAACTAAGATCGAACTTCTCTCAATTTAGATCAATTCCTAACTCAAACCGTTTGCAAGATATTAAGACCTGAGAAATCAAGAAAGAGTTCAAGAACTTTGCACAAATAGAATTTCGCATAACGATTAACTAAAGCAACGTATGGCAACTTTATTGACATTTGTGTTACATATATTGTGCATCAAAACATCTATTATTAAGCGTATTTAGCGCTTCCCAGATTGAAAATATACCTAAAATACAAGTTTTCTTATATCAATTTAAATATAGGGCTTCCCCAAACTTTGGAGGACTGCCAGCTGCGTAACGGATTGGGCTACAGAAAATATTTCTTGCATTATTTTATTTATTTTTTAAACAATAATTTCTACGTATAGTCAGCATTTATTTTATTTATTTTAAACGGTTTAAAGGTTTTGTAAACCTACGAATGGGTAAACAGTTGGTCGAACAGAATGAAACTATATAGTACATTTTTTTCGAAATTTTTTTTTTGAATATGAGCTAAAAACTGTCAGTATAAAACAACTAGTAAAACATAAAACTTCATACCAATCAATTTTAACATGAGTTAAAAATAAATGTGTAAATATACTTAATAAAAAAAAATAACTTTAAAAGTTCAATAAATTTTATTTACCGTTACAAAAAAAGCGTGGGTGACAATAAATTAAGTTTGTGAAAAAAAAAAATATGCAGTTCAAAGGTTATGCAGTGAAATCGATTATATAGTTAGTTACGAAAAAACTTTTGCATGCTCTATAATTTACTGACTAAGTAAAAAGTATAAGTGATCATATAACATTTAAGTATATATGTATTTAAATATATATATGTTTATATACTTCACAGGTATAAGCAAATTTATATATTCAAAATAAAAGTATTTAATGACACATACTTACAAAATAATATACAAAATGCAGAAATACAATTTTGACAATATTGAAGATTGAACATTTACCTTTGTATCAATATTTGTAAAAATTTTCTTACCGTTATATAAGCATACTTAGATACTTTAAAAAAAGATTTAATACTAGTAATAAAGAATAAAATAATAACTTTATTTGCTAATAAATATTTTATACTTGTTTTGATATATAAAGCATATGATATTTTTTCGATTGAAGTTTTCCGATTGAGTAAATATTGTTAAATTGCTGTCTCTCAAATCAATTAGCAAGATATTTATACCCGCACAAACAACTAAGAGCACGGAATATATAAAATTACTCCTCCATTTGAAACGCGTCAATCAAGGTATGATAGATATACGAAATACAACTTTGATTTTATGAAACACTACTTTGGCTAAAACGAAAGCCGCAAAAAAAAATTTTGTTGAGTTCCATTAAACCATTGCGGCCGAACAGCCCTTTATAGGTTTTTTTCAATATTTTACTATAAATTATAAACGGTTCGGCCGATTTTCCTCAAATTTTGTATACGTGTTCCTCTGCGAGAATTGAGTTGACACTATTAATAGATTTGGAATTTGTTAACCCATGCCGACCCGACGGTTAGTCAAAAAAAATTTAATATGAAATACTACTTTGGCTAAACAGAAAGCCTAAAAAAAAATTTTGTTGATCTTCGTTAACCCATTAAGGCCCAACAGCTTTTTATATTATTACTTTACTCTAAATTTTGGAACGGTTTGACCGGTTGACTCCAAATTTTGTATGCTTGAAGCACTTTGAAAATGGAGTTGAGTCTGTTAACAGGCTTGGTGTTTGGTAACACATATCGGTCCTACTATTGGCCAAAAAAAACTTTTTGGAAGTAAATTACGACCAATTTTGGACACTTTCCAAGTATCTATTATTAGTAATGCTTTGAATTCCAGAAAGTTTTAAAAAATTACTAGAATAATCCTAGAAACATCGTTTTAAAAAATTTCTTTTATACATTTTAAAATTAACATTTACAACATGTATAATTTTTGTGTTAACTTTTTGCAGTAACATCAACTTCGATTAAACCTTCATTGAGACGCGCAGCAACGCGCAGCAACGCGCAGCAACGCGCAGCAACGCGCACCGGGTATTAGCTAGTATCTAATAAGATTACATGGTTAAAAATTAAAATTCGTTTGTAATATAAGTAATATGGTAAAAAATTTTGCGAAGTTTTGAAGTTTTTGGATCTCATTTTTGGGATGCTGCCTTACTCTTAATCCAATTACTTTGAATCTAATGAAGCTACGAGGCTAAAATTGAAAATGGGCAAGTTAAGTACGGTAAGCCCTTTGGCAAAGTGAGACATAACTCAGACATTATTTGGACTTTTGGTGTTAAATTTTTTTTAAAGTTTTTGTATTTTTTTTTGTTAAATAAAATATCATGTGGGAATTGATTGTTTGTTTTATTTTAAACACGCGTAGTGGGTTTGCACAGATATTCCGTCCTATAAAATCGTTCAATTGTTGAATTTGTAATCATTAATCCACAATTACATTTCATAATTAAAATACTTCTTTATAATAACTTATAAAATAAATGAAAGCATTAATGTAGAAGATTTATTTATTTTTGGTATTTTATCACCACAAAAATATCAATTGAATGCAAAACCAATATTGTAATGTAATTTTAATTACTTATTAATAATCAAATAATTTATTTTTATTTTAAAGCTCAAAAAAAAAAAAAATAAATGAAAAACAATACGTTCAATGTAAAAAAATAATATAAAAAGATTTTTAAAAGATTTAAATTTTATAATTGGAGCTAATTTGATAACAAAAAGAAATATACGGCGCCATTTCTAATCAGTTATTATTATTATTAGTAATCAAGTGTTATTCAATATTATTAAGTCTATATTAAATGATTTTTCGTTTAATTATAACAACTTTTCTATTTGGTATCTTGTTAGAAACTTTTAATATGGCAGGGTGAAATAAAGCCACCAGCATTATGGCGTAATATACATTATTTGCAATTGCAATTGGAAATTTTTTTTTTTATTCCTTTTTCGACTCCTTTAAGGAGTATAGGGCATTCACCAAGTTTATTTTAAACTAGGCTTCAGTTTCTTTAGTCATAATATTCACTAAGCCGTTGATTACTCAGCTGTAGCTATTGTATAAAGTTATGAAATATGAATGCACAAATGTTAACTTTGTGCGCCATCTATAATCTTACACAAGAATTAATTATATATTTTTATTAAATCTTATTTTATGTTACGATATAAACTATTACGATATAATTATACAATTTTACGATATTTTTTTTATTAGATAATCTGACCAGGGTTTGCACCTGAGGCCTTCCACGTGAAAGGCGGCGTCTTTTACCACTATGCCATTGGTCAGATAATTGCAATTGGAAATAAACCTTATTTATTATTCAAATTAGTTAAGTTTAAGTTCATGTTTTTATTTTAATAAATAAAATTAAGCCTATGATTATATTATATTTTGTTTTTTTGAAACCAATTTACAAATTTGTTCTAATTTGGACAATAAGAAAGGTTCGTCATATTCTTAGAAAATGAATTATTATAGGAATTTAAATGTTTTTTTTGGGAATTGAAGCCTTAAAAGTAATGAGGAGCTAACGTTCATTAATATCCGAAAATATATTTGAATTTTTAATTTTGAATTCACCTCAATCAGATCTTTACCATTTCAAAATATTCTCGCAAGAATTAAATAAACATTTTTAGTAGGTTTGAATTCGGTTGTAGCTACCATTATTTCAAATACTTTATTTCAGGAAAAACACTTTAATATTTAATTCATTTTCATATATACATATAAATAATGTACAAAAAATAAAAGAACCTTATAAAAATCTTATAAAATTAGGCAACTAATTGGAATCTGAAATAAGGCCTAATCAACGAATTTCATGGATTAGGCTTCATTTTCTTTTATTTCAATTAGCAGAATTATATATGTTTTTATAATGTGTGTATTTTCGCAAAGGAAATTATATCTAAAACCCTAAAATTGTTATTACTGTTTTTGAGTCCAAGCAGTTATCAAACAAACAGGCAAAAATAGAAAGAAAATTTTCAACTAATTAACGTTCCTTCTCAAAAATCATATCAAAGCTTTCTTTGTCGATTTTGAATTGGAATAATATCCAGTAAAATATATGTTGTATAATTCCACAGCAAAGGATAAAGAACAACTAATAGAACAACTGTTGTTCAAAAACTGTAGGTTTTTATACCAGTGCATACATATATAACATCGGGTATAGTAAAATTACTCCTCCGTTTGTAACGTATTGATCTAGACGAGCTAGATAGAGTGTCAACGGTACGTATCGGATCAGCATCGAAAACTAAATTGATCTAGCTATGTGTATCTGTCCGTTCGTACGTCTGTGTGCCAGCACGATAACTCAAATACTAAAAAAGCTACATTTTTGAAATTCACACAAAGTCATTTTTAGACAATTTCTAGGTTCCCTATTGTTTTTGGTTAAAATCAGACCAAGGTTCGGCGAGCTGCCATACAACTTCTTTACACCAATATGAATTTCTTCAAAACTAATTATACTACGAGGATGAAAATTACACACGGTTAGATGTTAAATCTTCAAGAACCTACATGAAGTTTCAAAATGTTACGGCCCCATTTTCGGTGAACTGCCATACGAAGTTGTCAATTCGATAACTGTGAATTTAATGAAGCTACGAGGTAAAAATTAAAACTGGGCAGGTAAAGTAATAGGGCAAGGTACTTGGAAAAGTTGGACATCACTTGGGCCAACGTTTAAAGTGGGACAATTTTTTGTTTTTAAGCAAAAATTATGTGGTAAGGTAAGTGAAATTTTTTTAAATTATTTTACTATTTTATATTTTTTTTATAATGTATGTAATAGCATAAGGGAATTAAATAAATGTTTTTTTTATACATCATTGTGGGTATGAACGGGTATTTAAAAGCTGACAAGGACAACTATAATCTTCCTCGTTTTATATATATATATTTCTTATTTAAAATTTTAAGATTAAAGATGTAAAAGTTTGGAAATTTCATGTATTTTTTCAGATATGTATGCTTTCAGATAGAATACTTTAACTTAAAACTTAAATTAAAAAAACCATGATTTAAATATAAAATTTAATCAATTACAGTTGTTATGAAATTAAAAAAAAATATTGACAATAAAATGTCATCAAAAACCAATTAAATTTAAAAAAAATTTTTTATTGTATCAATTTCAATTTAAAATATTTTTTTTTTAACATTTTTATAAAAGCATCAATAAATTGCATTATTCCAATAAAATTGATTACATTTTATACAATTATATCAGTCGCTTTTTTTTTAAATTGGTTAATTGAATAATAAATTGGTTTGGTGTAACAATAAATTATTTTTTATTAATTATACGCAATATTGATTCTTAAGAACCAAATCAATAAATTTTTAAATAAAATGATGTTAATTAATTGTTCTATTTAAAACGAGGAAGAGTGTAGTAGAGTAGACTGTGTCAACTCTGGGATACCCGTATGACCGTAACATATACATTATATCATCCGGTTAATTACTTTTGGCAAAATTTCAAACATTCAGCTTTATTAGGTGTAGAGTAATGCTCATATAAAAGAAGGAGTTGTATGGCAGCAACTAGAACCCTTTGCAGTAGACCAACCAAATTTTGCAGTAACTTTGGCCATTACACTAAACTATTTTTGGCAAAATTTTAGACACCCAGCTTCATTTGGTGTAGTGTAATCCTCATATAAAAAAAAGAGTTGTATGGCAGCTACTCGAACCCTCAGCAGTAGACCAACTAAATTTTGCAGTAACTTTGGCCATTACACTAAACTATTTTTTGCAAAATTTCAGACACCCAGCTTCATCAGGTGTAGTGTAAAGCTCATATAAAAGAAGGAGTTGTTGGCAGCTACTCGAACCCTCTGCAGTAGACCAACCAAATTTTGCAGTAACTTTGGCCATTATACTAAACTACTTTTGGCAAAATTTCAGACACGCAGCTTCCATAGGTATAGAGTAATGCTCATATAAAATTATAAGTTGTATGGCAGGTACTCGAACCCGTGGACCAAAATGGCTGAATTTCAAACTCGATTCCGTTTTTTGCATAAAAACGAATTTGTGAAAATTTCATAATCCTAGCTCCTTTACTTTTTGAGTTATCGTGATGACGGACGGACGGACAGACGGACGGACAGACGGACAGACGGACAGACGGACAGACGGACGGACGGACATACATAGCTAAATCGGTTTATTTTTCGATTCTGATCCGATCCATACACTTGAGTCTATATCTACCCCCCCTCCTTCTCTGCGTCACAAACGTAATGGCAAATTTATTATACCCTTGGACTATATAGTCATACGGGTATAAAAAAAAAATTTAAAATGGAATTCTTTTTTTTATACCCGTATGACTATATAGTCCAAGGGTATACTAAATTTGCCATTACGTTTGTGACGCAGAGAAGGAGGGGGGGTAGATATAGACTCAAGTGTATGGATCGGATCAGAATCGAAAAATAAA
This sequence comes from Dolichopus griseipennis, assembly GCA_963082915.1. Classification (NCBI taxonomy): domain Eukaryota; kingdom Metazoa; phylum Arthropoda; class Insecta; order Diptera; family Dolichopodidae; genus Dolichopus; species Dolichopus griseipennis. The sequence goes on along the minus strand of OY720441.1, from coordinate 37,299,644 downwards.
TCGATTTAGCTATGTATGTCCGTCCGTCCGTCCGTCCGTCTGTCCGTCCGTCTGTCCGTCCGTCTGTCCGTCCGTCTGTCCGTCCGTCTGTCCGTCCGTCACCACGATAACTCAAAAACTAAAGGAGCTAGGATCTTGAAATTTTCGCAAATTCGTTTTTTTGCAGTAGCCGTCATCGCTATTTAAATCCAGCCATTTTGGTCCATGGGTTCGGGTAGCTGCCATACAACTTCTTTTTTTATGTGAGAATTACTCTGTACCTATTACAGCTGCGTGTCTGAAATTTTGCCAAAAGTAGTTTAGTTTTATGGCCAAAGTTTCTGCAAAATTTGGTTGGTCTGCTGCAGAGGGTTCGAGTAGCTGCCATACAACTCCTTATTTTATATGAGCATTTCTCTCCACCTAATGAAGCTGGGTGTCTGAATTTTTGCCAAAAATTGTTTAGTGTAATGGCCAAAGTTTCTGCAAAATTTGGTTGGTCTACGACAGAGGGTTCGAGTAGCTGCCATACAACTCTTTATTTTATATGAGTATTCCACTACACTTAATAAAGCCAAAAGTAATTAACCGGATGATATAATGTATATGTTACGGTCATACGGGTATCCCAGAGTTGACACAGTCTACTCTACTACACTCTTCCTCGTTGTACTTAAATTGTAATTAAATAATGGTTTTTAAAATATCTTAAAAAATTACCACCTTTTGAATTCAAAAAAATATGCTTAAATTAATTGATTGCATTGTTTATCTGGGTTGTTTTTGTAGCACATTTTCAAAACAAAATTTTGAAAAAAAATGTGCTCATATAGTATTATTCTGTTCGTCCGTCTGTAATAATGTAATGTAAGACAAAAGTATGCCGTTTTCATACTGCAATTTAAAATACCGTTATGCAATTAAAAATTTGATTTTATTCATTTTATTCATTTATTTATTTGTACTCCTTAAATTTACAAATTTTAATTACAAAAGCTATTTTTATATATTTATAGGGACACAGATTAATTATCTTTACAACTAATTAGATATGCTTAATCTTATTTTTTTTATAAATTGTTTGAATATTTTATATTTTTGTAAACTTTATATATAACACTTATAACAAGCCTATTATATAGACTATCTTAAAACTATATTAAAAACTCTAACTTACACTTACTATCTATTAAGTTAAATTTAGTTGAGACTTTGAATTGAAGGATTTTTTGAAAAGATATTATTTGTATTGAATTTACTATTAATATTTATTATTTTAATTGTAATATTATTAATGTTGGCCCCTTAATGTGAAGTATTCGAGTCGAAAACTATAGAAAGGAAAATTTAACATCATTTTAAAAAGTTTATTTTGTGCTATTTGAAGTTTTTTTTTATATGAGTTGTAACGCTATCTTTACAGATCGGAGCTGCATAGCAAAATTTGTTTTGAAAATTATATTTTCAATTAAAAAACGAGGAAGAGTGTAGTAGTGATATCCGATAAGTGACAGCTACTCGAACCCACTGCAGTAGACTAACCAAATTTTGCCATACAACTTCTTTTTTTATATGAGCATTACTCCACACCTAATGAAGCTGCGTGTCTGAAATTTTGCCAAGAATAGTTTAAGTTTTATGGCCAAAGTTTCTGCAAAACTTGGTTGGTCTACTACAGTGGGTTCGAGTAGCTGCCATACAACTCCTTCTTTTATATGAAGCTGCGTGTCTTGAATTTTGCCAAAAATAGTTTAGTTTTAAGTATGTCTAAATTTGGTTGCTCTACTGCAGTGGGTTCGAGTAGCTGCCATAAAACTTCATATTTCACATGAGCATTACTTTATACATAATAAAACTGAATGTTTTAAATTTTGTCAATAGTAGGTAACCGGATGGATATAATGTTTATATTACAGTCATACGGGTGTCTCAGAGTTGAATCAGTCTACTCTACAACGTTCTTCCTCGTTTAAATGTCATTTGGGTTGTTACATTTTAACGTTTCAAAATTTATACTGTGTATTGTTTATGCAATCTTGTATTATATGTCTGATTGTAAGCTGCTGATTACAAAATGTTCATATTTTTTGTCTAGTCTTTAATAGAAAAAATTTCTTTTAACAGTAGATTATTTTGTTCCCACTCACCTGGATATTAATTTATAATTAAAAAGCAATTTCGTAAAATAAAGTAATTCATTTTTCTAAATAATTTGTACCTACATACATACATATATAGAATCTTTATTTTTATTGACTTTAATCAGACTTGAATTGATAATTTTTTTTATACTAAAATAAACAAATAATTAATTAAAGACGACTAGACAGAATTGACAAATTGTTATAAAAAGCCTTTGTGTACATATTTAAAAGATGTATATAATACAGTTACTTATGGGTAAGATTGTAAGAGAAACAATATTAAGGTAAAAGTACATTTTTAAACACATAAATATATAATTGTTACCTATAAGGTTAAAGTTTGTTGAATCATTTAAAAAAATTTTTTTTTTTTTTTTACATTATATAATCCATTTGTAAAATTAAATGTTTTATATATTTCATTAATAAAAAAATTATTTTGAAAACAAATATAAAATAATAAAAAACCATATAAACATAATTCAAAGTAAGTGAGGCAAAAAATAGGGGTCCTTATTTAAAGTCTATAACATTTAAAGAGATCTACAATATTTATATAAACATTATTTTAATTAGCTTCCTAAATTTCTTAAACACTTTTAAGTCTTTCAATTATTTAAAAATATAATCTTCAAATAACATCGCTTTAAAAATATCTTATCTTCACGTCGTTCAAGTGGCAGTCGACCTTAATCATAAGAAATATAAAAATATAAAATGACTGACACTAAATCTGACAAACAATAATTTTAAAATTAAATAAATAATAATTTTAAAATATATTTAAATACAATTATATATACATATTTATGTATATTTATTCCATTTCAATTGATTTTAAACTATTGAATTTAATATATTTTGTTAACCTTCAAATGTATAAAAATAAAAATTGAAATAATAAACAATCATCTAAAACTCAAATCACTGTAATAATAACAAATTTTTTTTTTTTTGTTATATTATTTTCTATACTTAAAATTTAAAAAAAAAAAAATATTATTTTAATTTTCTAAACAAAAATAAACATTGACATTTTAAATGTCAATTTAATGTCACCTACATTTTAATAAAAAATTTTGATCGATACGATCGAAATAATTTTTGTAATAAAAAATTATATGCCTCAATAATTGGCAAAATTACAATTTTTTCGTGTTAAATTTTTAAAGATGTTCAATGATTTGGAAAATCAACTACACTAAGAGTATATGCATCTTTACTATAAAAGTTTATCAGAATAATGCAATTATCAAATCATAATGACCGAATGCATAATTTTATAAATATAATATAATTGTGAAAAATAAATCTCTTCCTTTTGCACAATATCGAATAAATTAGAGCATTTAAAAATAATTCCAAAATACAACATTATACATACACTACTAAGTCTCAAAAATAAAAATCAAAATTTAGAATTGCAATCAAATTTAAAGGCATGTTGCCAATCAACAGATCAATCAAAATTTCAGAATATATTAAATTTTTTTAATGAGAATATAAATGTTGCATTTTAAAATCTTTAATAAGTTGCAAAAATTATATCATTATTTTTATACCCGTATGACTACAGGTCAAAAGGGTATACTAAATTTGCAGGAGCATTACTTTATACCTATTTAAGCTGGGTGTCTAAAATTTTGCCAAAAATAGTTAAGTTTTATGGCCAAAGGTTGTGTAAAATTTGGATAGTCTAGTGTAGTGGATTCGAGTAGCTGTCATACAACTTCTTCTTTTTTAAGAGCATTACTTTATACCCATTTAAGCTGGGTGTCTGGAATTTTGCCAAAAATAGTTTAGTGTAATGGCCAAAGTTGGCGCAAAATTTGATTCGCTTACTACGGTAGGTTCGAGTACTGTCAGCTTCTTCTTTTTTATATGGGTATTACTCTGGTTCAATAGTAGTTAACTTCAATGGCCAACGTCTAAATAAAATAAAGTTGGTGTAGTGGAAGAGGTTCGAACAGTTGCCTTTGAACTTATATTTTCTTTTGTACATAATTGAAAGCCTAATAAGTTATGCATTTAAAATTTTGTCAAAAGTAATTAACCGAATGATATAATGTCGATATTACGGTCATACGGGTATCCCAGAGTTGTCACAGTCTACTCTACTACACTCTTCCTCGTTTCAAATAAACTCTTCTTAAACGACATCCAAAAAAATACGAAAAATCAAGTGACATGTTTTATAATTTTTTAAATATTCACAGTATGTTAATATTTACAGACAGAATATTTTTTTTCCTCCATCATTTATCTTTTCACTCAAAATGAAAAATTTTTAAAATGAATAGAAAAATAATGGAATGCACCACGGACGGATTACATTGTAAAAATTCAATTTGGTATCCGCCTCTATCAATTTAGAATTTTTTCTATATTTAAAATATTCAAAAATTCATGGTCTTTTATTTTTAAAAGATCTGTTCTATGCAAATTTAATTTAAATTAAAAAAAAAAAATATTAAATAAATATTAAAACAATTTATTTTTTTTTTTTTATATTATTGAGTATTTGAAATTGTTTTGCATTAAAAAATGCAATTTTTGTTATTAATAAATATAAAAACATTGCACTGAGGTTAAGAACTTTGTTGCTTTGATTTGTAAACAAAAAATAAAAATAAATGAATGAATGTGTAAGTTTATATATATAAGTAAGTATTAAAACATTTTAATTTTAATTGATATATAAATCAATTAGTTATATTGTGAATTTGAATAATTTGATTATGATCAATTGGTTTTATTTTTTTTTTTAATTTTTTTTTATTTTATTCAGAAAAAGATATACAAATATATATGTATATTATATATATATTATACTGTTACTAATATTAAGCAAGCAATATTGTTGCAAATAAAATTCGCAACATTTCTTAAAAATAATTGAAACTAATTTATTACTATATACAAATTGTTTCTAGATAAAATGATAAATCAATTAAAAAAATTTACTTAATAAAAAGAAATTAGATAATTTATTTTAATGGTATAACTGTTCAACTTTAAGGTTAATAAACCTGTGTTTAACTTAGGTATATGTTAGTTGTATGCACATAGGTATTCTTATTATTAGGATTGATTTTAATGAATTTCATTTATCGCATAATTACGCATATCATTGCGGATAACCACAGTGGTCACCACTTTGAAAATATATTTGAAAGATTATAAAATGCCATTATAAAATTAGTTTTTAGGTTTTTAGGGATTATGTATGTATAATCTTATACAATAGCTACAGCCGAGTAATCAAGGGTTTAGTGAATATAACGATTAATATTATTTAACATTTAATATTATAGCATACATTTAATATTATTTAAATTTATAATAAAAAATATTATAACATTTTGAAAATAAATACATTTTTTTCTAAAAACAACTTTGAATTAATGTACATATTTAACGTATGATAACTATTTATCTACATATATTATATGTATATATAAAATATAGTTGACATAAAGTGACATCCTTTTTTTGTTGTTTTTTTTTAAATCTTTACAAACTAACGTTAAATCCATTTTGTATTTGGGTCATTATAAAATTTTTCATTTTTTTATATTTACAATTTTTTAAAGTAAATGAATACATTGTAAACAATCTAAGTAATTTTCTGATAACATTATATTAAAAAAATATTTTAAAAAAGTAAATAACTGTGGCACCACTATTACATTAATATACTTTCGAATTTCATACATCCCACATCTTTCTGAATCGAGATGTGGGATAAATACTATCCTGATACGTATGAACTTTATTGAAATTTTTAAAAACTTTTCCAAAAAAAAAATGGAAACAAAATTTATAAAATTTAAAATTAAATTTTAAATTTAAAACTACAAATAAACTTAGAGTTTTAAATTTAAATCTTTTCATAGGTACGATACTTTTGTAAAACTTGTAAAATTGTTGTCTACCTTATAAGGTAATACTGTACATATGTAATTTTTTTTTGTGTACTAAGCATGTGGCAATTCTGTAATTAATGTGAATGTCACCAGAATTTTATTTACCACATCGGGTTCGAACAAAGTTGGAATATCAAAATTGTGAACATCCTTAAAAAAAATTGACAATGTATCATGATCGAAATTAATTTGATAATGTGTCTCATACACAGTTTCCCAACTTTTGTGCATTGAAATTTTGTTTAGATACAAAGATTAAATACCCTATTTTTAGAATTTTGCTAATGGATATTCGCATTGTATAATTTAATAATAAATTTTATATTATTTTTAATATAATTAAATAAATCAGGAACCAATGATTTCAAAATATTGCATTCTTATTTATGATAATTATATAATATAATAAATACATAAAACTACTTAATACCTTAGATATATAAGAACTATAAATAGATTGTTAAAAAATAATACACACAAATAAACATAAGTATAAAACCGAGTTTTTGCAGAATTATAAACAAAACGTTAAACACCTATACAAAATCGATCCAATATTTTGGTTAATATAATTTATTTATCTATACAATTTTTGTTAAAAATTCTTAGAATTTTGACATTATATACTTATTTATAAAAGTGTTCAGTTTTTGTTTTTAAAAAAATTTAAAAAAAATTTCAAATTAATAAAAATTAAAAATTTATTTAATAATAAAAAAATAAACCAACGGGTTTGTATTACATAAAACCTATAAATATAAACTTAAATATAAAACTTGTGTAATATATGTACATATATAAACATAAGTAGATACTTATATGTAGTATATTTTTAATTAGATCTGAATGAATTCCGACATTAGCAATCTAATATATTGCAATTTCATTCATCTCTGATTCATTTAATTTGTTACCTACTAATATTCTTTTATATAAAGACAAAATTACAATTGAATTATATATATTTATTTTATATATAGATATACATATTTGTAAATTAAAATTGTATGAACATATTTTTTAGTAAATTGACCATTTTTATACCCGTATGACTATATAGTCAAAGGGTATAATAAATTTGCCATTACGTTTGTGACACAGAGAAGGAGTGGGGTAGATATAGACTCAAGTGTATGGATCGGATCAGAATCAAAAAAAAAATCGATTTAGCTATGTATGTCCGTCCGTCTGTCCGTCCGTCCGTCCGCACGATAACTCAAAAACTAAAGGAGCTAGGATCTTGAAATTTTCGCAAATTCGTTTTTTTGCAATAGCTGTCATCGCTATTTAAATCCAGCTATTTTGGTCCATGGGTTCGGGTAGCTGCCATACAACTTCCTTTTTTATATGAGTATTACTCTATACCTATTGAAGTTGGGTGTCTGAAATTTTGCCAAAAATAGTTTAGTGTAATGGCCAAAGTTACTGCAAAATTTGGTTGCTCTACTGCCAAGAGTTCGAGTAGCTGCGATACAACTCCTTCTTTTATAAGAGCATTTTACACTACAGCTAATAAATCTGATATGTTTGAAATTTCGCCAAAAGTAATTAATGTTTATAATAAAAATGATATAATGTTTATATAACGGTCTTTATATACGGGTATCCCAGAGTTGACACAGTCTACTCTACTACACTCTTCCTCGTTTTTTAATGCAATTGTTGTGCAATTTATAGTATGTATTTTTTATATTTAAATTGTAATTAAATTTATATGTTTTTTTTTTTAAGAGAGCACGCCATTTAACCTAAATCTAATTTAGAAAAAGACAGTTGGTCTAATGTTTTAAGGCAAAAGTAAATTATTGCAAAACGAGTTTTTAAATGGCTGGGTGGCATAGTGGTTAGAGTGTCGACCTATCATACGAAGGTCCGGGTTCAAATCCCAGTGAAAGTGAAAAAAACTTTTTAGAGATTCGACTCGATTCATCTACCATTCGCCATTGGGCTCCAATTAATGGCTTAATCAAAAATTAATAATTATATATTTTTTTGTTATATATAATTAATTATATATTAATATAAACAAATAATTAAATTGAATAATATTACTCACTCACAGATATAGAAATACCATATAACTTAAACACAATCTCAATTATTACAATCTCATGTTTAAATTGTATTTGGAATTCATTAAGATCAATTATAATAATACGAATATAATATGACCCCTGTTCTAACTATGGTATAGACAGGCTTATTAGCCTAACAAAAATTTAAACTTCGCAACAAAAGTTTAAATACACATTATATACATACTATGTGTATGGTCGAATGCATAAAAATGATTTTGAACTCAAAATAAATTTTTTCGAACTAAATTACATAATATATTAATAAATTATTACTAAATTATTATAAATTTTATTGTAAAAAGCGAATTGTGATTTTAAGCTCAGTTTTATGCATTTGACCCACAGTGTTGTAATAAAATGCTGAATATTAATTTTTAATTTATAATTTAGCATATTATGTAAATTATTAATATAATTTTTAATTTAACGTCTTAGTAATATCGTAATGTATTACATATTTATATTGTTTTTATACCCTATACCTATGAAATAGGAATAAGGGTATAATAACTTTGGTATGGTGTTTGTAAACACCTAAAGGAAACAAGCTAGATATGGAAAAGTATATATATTTGTGATTTAGCGATCCGTAGGCACGATAACTCAAAAACTAATATTGGTTACTAGTATTGAAAGTACGGTGAGGATTGCATATGGGAAAAATCGGCCTATGGGTTCGGATTCTGGAACTTTTGATCGATTTAAGGGCTAACGAACATATATGCAAAATCACGATAACTCAACAATTAATGATGCTATCTTGATTAAATTTTACTGTGGTTACTAGTAATAAAACTACGGCGGTGATTGCGTACAGTCGAGATCAGACAATGGATCTTAGAAATTTTTGATCGAATTTAGGCCAAACGAGCATAATTTCGAAACCAATGAAGATAGAACCTCCAAATTTGATACAAGGCTGTCTCGTCCTATTTCCATAGTTTTCTTGAAATTTAGGACCAATTGATTCGGGAATAATCCACACAACCCCGAAAACCTTAAAGCATATCTTCGAAATTAATAAAGATAGTAACTTGAAACAAATATAGAAGCTTAAAATTTGATATAAGGGTATTCCTAACTATTTCCTGCGTATCTCCGTAATGCGGGCTCAAGTGGAGTGGTGGTTCAAATACCTTTCTAAGACTTCTCAAGATTTAAAAGCTTATCATCGAAATTAATAAAAACAGTAACTTAAAATAAAGATAGAACTTTGCAATTTGGTAGATGGGTTTTCTTTCCTCATGCTTCTGGAATGTGATATCAATTGGAGTAGTGGTTTGGGTATCTCCCACGATTCTCCCATGATCTAAAGAAAATATATTAATGCACGAGTGTTCAGTTTTGTTTCCATTACGTTCCTAACATAGGGGATTAATTCTAGTCATGGTTCAGGTTCCTCACACACTCTTCAGGAAGCATATCTTCCAAATTGATAACGATAGAAACCTAAAATTCGGAACACGAGTGTTATCTCCTATCTACTTTCTTATCTAACAATTTCATATTTTTAAAAGGCTAAGAAGGTAATTATATATTAATATAAAACATATTATATATTATATTTTATGAATAAAAAACTAAAATATTTTTTTAATAAACGATTGAATTTCTATTTTTATTATATCATTTATTTTCTTGAATTATTACCATAGGTAGAAATTGTTACGATACTTAATTTGCGTTCAAAGGTACTTGCTGCATGTATGTAAAATTTATTTTTATATTTAAATGAATTATAGGAAAAGTTCTGAATTTGTCATTGTATTTTAGAAATACATTTATTGCATATTTTGCATTTAAAAGGTATTTCTAAGTTTTACTTACTGTTTCTTTACTTGTTTTTTTTTTTAAATTACGTTATTAAATATTATTAAATTTGTACATATACATATTCATGTATACTCTATATAAAAGAATTTGGCGAAATATATTTTTGCGAAAAAGTTTACGTCAACCGTCAAAGATTCTAATTTTTATGCGTATGTAGAAAAACAAATTTCAGTAATTTAAATTTTCTTTTTATTTTTGATATTTGATTTTTCCTAACGGTATTTTCAGTAGAGATCGTAAATTTAAAAATTTAAAAAATTTAAAATAAATCATAAATCAAAATTAGAAAAGTTAAAAAAATAAAAAATAAAAAAATTATACCTATTTGTTTTTGAGAATTTCCGCCTATTTATACTAATCATATAATATACTATTTCTAATTGAAATGAGATAATTTTCCTCAATCTAATGTTAATTAAAAAAAAAAAAACTAAAGTTTTAAGGAAAAACAAATATTTTTACACCTTTAAAATAATGAAAAGATGAATAAGAACTTTTTGCATGATTTCATTAATTATCACTAATTGGAAAAGTTTTTTTTCGATATTTTAAACCGTTGATTTATAGCTATACTTTAAAATAACATAAATTTAATTTAATTTATTTTTTTTTTTTTTGAATAAAATTATTTAAAGTTTTTCAAATTTATTTATGGGTTAATACACAAAAACCCATTTAATATTATTGCGCAAGGTTATGAACTTAAATTATATTACTTTTAGTGCAAAATTTTTTATAATTATTAATAAAATAAATAAATTAAAAAAAAAATTGAAATATGTATAGGTATTTAATTTATTTTGAAAATTCAAAAAATTTTATTAAAAAAAAGTTCATTCAAAAGTTTCTATAGTAGCACCCTACAATTTAAACTTTGTGTGTACTGTGCAGGGTTGTCAAAAGTACTTCATCTAAACTCTTAAAATTGAAAAAAAAACTCTCTAAAAGTCACTAAAACCAAAATTAGAGTATAAAATAAAAATTCTATAATTGAATTAAAATAAATTTTTACTATAAAACAAATTAAAATACTAATTTTAAAACAAATAATTAAAATACTATCATTCGGATTAGTTCAGTTTGTTTTTTTCTATTTAACATTTCTTTGGTTATCTTTCAATATCTTTTATCAAAAAAAAATCATTACTACTGAAAAATGGCAAAGTAGCAAACATAACCTTAACAAGAATAAGTAATTGCCAGAAAATAAGTATAGTATTATAATTCTGAAATTCCCTGACCAATTCCGTCTTATAGTACCACTACTGTAAATATGAGTACAAAAATATTAGATACTATAGGTAAATGAATACATGAATTCCAAAACTACTTGTAAAAAAAGTAATTGAAAATGTTTTTCGAAACATATTTGAAATGTTCAAAATGTAAGTTACTGAAAAAGTAATATAAGAAAGTTATTAAAAAATCTTTTGAAAATCGTCAAAAAGTCACTAGTTTCAATTAGAATCAATTTGTTGCGACAAAAACACCAAAGTGGAAGCACTGGTACTATGAAATATGTACTTTTTTTTAAATTTTACATCTCATTATAGGTTTAATTATTAAAATTTTAAAAATTATATGGTCATTTAGTTTTTATAGTAATTAATTTTTAATACTTTCAAATTTTACTATAGGTACTAAAATTAATATATTTTTAGTTGCCGGTATACAATTTAATATTAATTCAAGATATTTGTTTCTTATTTCATATTTAGATATTATTAATCTATTATATATACAATCTATTAGAATTTTATCATTCAAATATATTTTATAGGAAAAAATATTGGAAACCTGATCCAATCTTAAAGGAATTAGAAAGAAATTAGATCCTGGTTTTATTCGAAAAAATTATTGCAAGAATTTAAAAAACAATTTTTTAATATCATAAATAACCATATATAGCTGAAATTAGCTTAAATACTATAATACATAGCTCTTTGTAAATACATCAACAAATTTTTATTTCAACATTTTGACCCTTTATTAAAAAAATTAAACATATGTTCATCAGCCTCTGTAAATACAAAATACGTACAAACCATATTTATTATGCGAAAATACAAGGAAGAGAGAAAGACTGTCTCAACACTAGCATACGCACATACTTAAATATTCGGTTAAATACTTAGTACAAAATCTCAGTTATTAAGTTATACATACATAAAAGGTGTCATTAAAATTTAGTGTATTCGCGAAACATTACCATCTTTTGACAAAATATAAACTGTATGGTATAGTTATTCAAACTTCTCGCACTAGACAATTTGACGTCTGTCAAGTAATTTGTGTACAGTAATTGACCATTAATTTTTAACTACTTTTAAAAAAATTTCAAATCCTTATCATCCTATTTCATTCATATTAAGAAAGAAGTTGTATAGAAGCTTTTTCGAATCCGCTGCCCTAGACCCTAGACCAACCCTAATAAATGCAAACTTTAGCAGTCATAAAACATAACTATACTTTTGGAAAAATTTCAGATTTTTGCGTTATATTGCAAACCGACAAACGGAGACACATAGCAAAAACGACTTTTTGATTTTAGTCCGTGGCATACACTATTAAGTATCTGGTGTATTTTAGTATCAGTACTCTTAGAACTATATGTTCGTACTACATGTATAAAAAAAATTAAGAATAATCAAAATCCATAAAACAAATAATATGAAAATATTATGAAAAACTTAAACTAGATCACTTAAAAATTTTGTATTTTTTTTTTTGTAAAAAGATGGTCATGCATAGAATTAAATTTTAAAAACCCCTGATCTTTCTACCAAATACCGTATCAATTTATTAATTATATTGAAAAAATCACATTAAATTCTTGATATATCCACCACAACATATTTCCAACATTTTAATTCAATTTGATAATTAGAATTACATATTTGAAAATTATTTTATCACTAAAATTTTTATTCACTTTGTAGGTATACATATATGTATGTATTTTGTAACAAATCCAAACACAAATTTACCAAATTATTTTTTTTTTTTTACCATATTTACCGTTAAGGGAATTTTTTTTTTTTTTTCTTTATAATTATATAATTCAAAAAAAAAATCACACCACAAAAATAGAAAATAATAAAATAAGAAAGAGATAAAAAATTATAAAAAAAGAAAGAGAAAAAAAATCTTACCGGCTAAAAGGAAAATTAGAGCTCCTTTAAGCATCTTGGTCTTCTTCTTTTACTCAAAAAAAAAAAATATTTCTCTAAAAAATTTATTTTTGAAAAAAAAAAAAAAAGAAAATGAAAAATTTTAAGAAACTTTTTTTTAGATCTAAATAAATTTTTTTTTTTTTTTTCTATTTTTATTATTTTTTTTTTTTTTTCCTTAAATAAATTAACCTGACACTCAAAACTAATTTTATTTTTTTTTTTTTTTTTTTTTTTGAAAAAAATTCGTTAAAAAATTTATAAGAAAATATAAAAAAACATTTTCACTTATTTTTATTTTAATTTTATTTTTATATTATATTTTTTTTTTTTTGAAAAATTTCTGTGAGTTTTTCACATGCACAAAAAAAAAATATTTTAAATTTAAAAAAAAAAAAAAAATTATAAAAATTTATTTGAAATAAAAATTAAATTAATTAATAAAAATTTTTCATAATTAATTGTATCCAACAGTAAAATAATTATCTGTGCGGTGAAAGTTTTAATACTGATGGACGGGGAAGGGGGAGTGGGGAGGGTAGGATGGTAAAAATTTTAAAATTGTCTAAATACTATCACCACATTATTAATTATTTCATTATTGGATAATTTATTATGACTATTTTGATTAATTTGAATTACCGCGAACCCGAGTATTCAATATTCGCGATTAAATCGCGATTCTATGATTCCAAAGAATATTCGAAATTTTATAATTGTTTTTTTTTTTTTTCTGCTTTTTCCGCTTCTGCTAATGAATAGCGGTATATAATTTCTTTGATATTTCGTTACTCTTCTATCGGTGTTTTGTTTTTTTTTTTTTCTTTTCTTTATGAAGACTCCGACTCCGAAAAGCTTGAATTCTAACCGAATACTAAAAAATAATATAAAAAAAAAATGTGTTCTTTTGGGACATTTCCACGTTTATATAGAACAAAATCTATATTTTATTCTTAGTATAGAGATACTTTTTTTATTTTTTTTTATTGTTTTTTTTTTTTTTTGTTTTTTCTTTTTGTTGTTATTTTTATTTTGCTGATATACTTAGTTAGTAGTACTAGACTAGTGTGCAATTACACATTCATTGGTTTATTATTTGTTTTTGTTTTTTTTTTTTGATTTTTTCTCTTTCATTTGTATTTTATTTTTCCGTTATTTTTATTTTAAAATTCATTCTAACAACAGTAGCAAATTCAAACAAAAAATATAAAATAAATATAAAATATATTTTTATTTTTTTTTATTGTTCGTTTTTTTATTTTTTTTTTTACAAATGTAGAATTAATGTTTGTAGAAATATGTTCAGTTCATATACAAAAAAACTAAAAAAAAAAGTGTGTATTTATTGTAGATCGAGGACATATGTATGTATATAATAATATAACAATGTACCTATTATATTTATACATAGGTATTTTGTTTTTAAATATTATTTAAAAATTTTAAATTTAATTTTTTTTATCTTTATTTTTTTTATTTATTTTTTTTTGAAAAAATTACAAAAAAAATTAATAGAAATATTTAAAAATATGTAGGTACATATGTAAGTATATGCATATAATATATTTTAAAATTATAAATGAAAAAGAAAATCTGAACTGAAAACATTGATTTGGCAGTAATAACAACCCATCTATACAACCTACCTGTTGGCTGTAGCTATAAAAATTTATAAAATAATAAGTACATTGCATACATAGGTAGATAATAGGTACATATACCCACATACATATATGTAATATTTTATAAAAATGTATATGTATATGTATGTACCTATATTATTTTCTATAGTTAAACTACCTATAGAATTAAGTTACCGTGGTTTCAATGAGGATCGAAAGGATCGAGAGTTGTTAAATGTAGGTATGTAGTATATGATAGGGACGAATTTTTGATAAAATTGTTTCTACTCTTTGTGTATCGTGCTAAACTGTTAAACATTATAGTCATACCTATGTATGTGTATTGTATAGAATTTTCCACTACATATAGGTAGAACAGTCAACAAACAAAATGCGATAGCTTTTGGTTAACAGTTAATGCTTGTTTTCAAAAAATTCAACATATGTACATATGTATGTATCAGGTTTTTTAACACATTTTGCAAAAAAAGTTTAAAAAAAAATGTATCTATTTTATCAAGTCCATCCGTTCGTATGTTTACAAAACTTTTACACTACTTAAAATAAAGAAATTAAATTATAACTTCATGGAAGAAATTTTTTCTGTATCCCTACCTTTTCGGAAAAGCCGAATTTAAAAAATTTAAATTCTTTCTACGAACGCCAACAGTTGTTTTTTTTTAAGTTTTATAAATATATAAAACACAAATATATAAAGTTGAAAATAAGGTACTTAAATTTATTGTTATGCAAAAAAATGTTTGTAAAATCCTTGACTTCTTACATCTTCTAAACGGTTAAAGTTAGGAACTTGAAATTTTCAGAAAGATTATACATATCAAATCCCTTTTTGACCAAATATAAATTTAAAATGTTCAAATATATACATAATATAAAACAATAATAAATAATATTACTTATAAATTAATGGAATTTATATTTTGAACGGGCTCGCAAGGCCTGCATGTTAGAATGGCATATGCTATCCCCAAAAACAAACGACAACAAAAACAACATTTGTTCATTTTATGCATTTTTATTATATGAATCAATTTGAACCCTATATTCAAAATTTGGGATCGCATCATCTTATAAGTCATGTATCGAAGATATTTATTTTTAAGAAAATATTTAATGGGCAATGGTTGTGTGTATATATTAAATTAAATGCGTTGCTGTGTTGAGTAGGTATGTATATTTTAAAATTTTATTTTTTTTAGGATATATACATATTATATATATATATATAATATTATTACAAAAAGAGTAAATAAATACTTTTTTTTTTTAGAGAACAAAATCTTTTCTAAATATAATAAAGGACCACTAATACATTCAAAACCTGGAACATCTTTTATTTTTCTCCAAAATTTTTCAGAAAAATATTACTAAAAAAGTTTATATGAATTTGTTCTTCTTTCTATTATCTTTACTCTATGGTAACTATAGTATATCTAATTGTCTTTTAATATATAATCTTGGCAAGCTAATTTTTGAAAAATTTTGAACTCCATTTTTGCGGAGCTGACATTAAAAAATTCTTAATCTGATTATTGTGAATGTGAATTCTGAATACGAGAATGTGAATTATTGTGTGAAATAAATCTACGTGATTCATATTGAAAATGGGCAAGTAAAATAATGGGGTAGTAATAAAAGTTGGACATTACTTTTGGGGTAAATTAAATTATTTTTGCTTATATGATTTATGAAAAAAAAAATATTATGGGATCGGATAGCTCAGATTTTTTTTTTATTGTTTTATTTTTTGTATTATTCTTTATTAATATTAATATATTTGAGTAAATAAAATACACTTACAGTTATAACATACCTGCAGGTATATAATATTAAAGTGTCTTAATGATAAACGTTTTCAGATTTTAATGATAACATGCATAATACCTATAATAATAGATGAATTAATGAAAAAAATTTAATTTTTACAATTTCTAAAACACGAAAATGATTTGCAAAAGCCAAAAAGAAATTTTGGTGCGTTTGAGTCTAATACAATATTAATCATGCTGTATATATTTTTATTTATTTTTTTTTTTTTTCAAATTTATTTGAAATATAAAATTAAATTTTTTTATTTATTTTAAAATAATTTTCCCCCATTTAGAATTTTAAACCATTTCAATTTAACCAAATTTAAAATGAAATTAAGTGACTCTTTGAAAACCATTTTATAGAATATTTATGTATGTACATATGTATGTATAGGATTAAAAAGTCTAGTCTGTTCTGTTATTTTAAATTTCGTTGTTTCTAATAAATGCATTTGATTTTAAAAATACTTTCTTTGTGTTAAAAGGGGCACGTGAAATAGCAGCAGAATCTTGTTTTTTATTGTAATAGATAATTAAAAGCATATTAAAATTCAAAATAACGGCTGATTCCTGTAAAAAATATCACTTTTCATTGAATGACTTAGTGATCCACAAAAGACATTTTGAAATTTTTCAATTTTCCTTGTTTTTTGGATATTCAGAGTATAAATAGGGAAAATTCTACCTAGTATTGATTAATTATGCATAAGAACTTTAGCACTTTATAATAAAAGGTTATTAACCGTTTTTGGAGGTTTTTAAAAAAATTGTGAAAAAATGTGCCTATACAGTTTCACTATGTCTGTTCGTCCAGACCCTAAAAGTTCAGACAAGCCTTATATTCAAACTGTTATAACAAGAGTTCTATAAATTATATTTTTAATCTAAAAACGGGAGCAGATAGAAGCTTTAGAAGTATATGTAAGACAAATAGGTATATACCTATAGGTTTGCGATACGTTATTTTATTTTACCTTTATGCAACACTCAATTTTGAAAAAATTTCTGAGCTCTATTATCTTTTGATCGGCTAAAGCTAGAAACTTAAAATTTTGGAAGAAGTTAGATACTAAGAAATTATAAATCATTTAAGAAAAAATTTTTTGTGATATTTTTAAACACCTGTAACTTAAATATTTGTCGCAATTTTTTTGAAGTAATATACTTTAAGACTTTTCTTAATTTTAGAGCGCTTCCTTAAAATTGAAGAAAAGTATTCCTTAGTTTTTAACAATTTTTGCTTATAATAATAATTAATTTTAGAAAAAGATTCAAAACCGCTATGACTGCTGCTAGTTACAATTTATTTCTTTGAACCTGAAAATTTTGTAAATGCGAAGGAGATTGGCGAGCTGAATCCTTGAGAACCAACCAAGTTTGTAAAAAAAAATTCGGAACCTTTCCTGTTTATGAGCTATTAAGATTTACAAATTAAAATTTTTTATATTTTTAATAATCAGTAACTTAGACGAACTTACAACTGCATTTACAAATACCTATGTATGTATATATTTCCAAGGTTAAACGTTAACGTTCAAGTTTTAGTATAATGTTTGGACACATGTTAACAAGTTTTCTTGATTGAACTGGGCTTTAATACGAATTTTATTATTATTTCATAAGTTTTAATGAATTGATGATATAAATAAATTATAATATTATTAATTTATTTTTATACCCAAAACTTAGTATGGAACATTGTGTTTGAAAATGTGTTTTTTTCTTAAAACCCTTGGTTTTTTTTTAATTAATTGCTTTTTTGACAAATTTGCTAAGCATTTAACTAATGAATTTTATTTTTTCAAGCAATACCTACAATCAATTAAAAAATATTTCAAAAAAAGTTTAGATTCTGAACTCTAGGAGTACAATTTCTTATCAATTATTTTTTCTTCTTCACTGATTAAATGTGACAAAAAATAATTTATGTATAGCTATTCATTATATTGATAAATAAAAATTTAGAATAAGAAACTTAAATAAATATTTTAAAAAGATTTTAAATTATCAGTGACGTATCGACTAATTTAGAAAGATTATTATAAATAATTAGAAAGGATTTAACATATTTTTAACATAATCGGTTTCGAAAAAGTAAAAACATTTAATACCATTGAAAGATTGTTCAAAGACTGTTCGAAGATACATATACATTTAAAATTTCTTTGTGCAAAAGTTGGAATAGAGCTTCAGTTCTCATTCCAGAAATATCCTGCAAAAGACTTAAACCAAAAACCGCTATTTATGAGTTGGTACAATAATATTTTAGAAAATAAGATTAATCTTACCCAGAAAAAAAATGGTTGATATCGTCTTCGAAATGATTAGAAAATATGAAAATTATTTAAAACCTTTAATACCATTTAAGAAGATTTCACTTTTGATTTATTTCAAACACCAAATTTTTTTTTTTTAAATATCAATAAGAAAGTTTACATTACGAGACCATGTAAAATTAGTTTTAACCATAGAATTACTAGTACTAGAATGGCAATAGAGAAAGAATTTTCAGACAAATTTCAAAAAAAGGTACTTGTACCGTTTGTATCTTTTTGAAAGTTAAATATAAAAGAAAATAATTTTTTTTTAAATTATTTTAAAGGAATTTTCGTTTTGATTTCTGCTTTTCATTTTTCATTATGTAAATTTACCAAAAAACTGTCTTTATTTAAAAAGAACAAATTTGAAAATCATATTATAATGCTAAAATTTTTAAATAATAAATAAAATTTTAATTAAATCAAAAAAGGGTAAAGAAAATATTTTTTAATTCTTTATTCGGAAACGTTAAGTTATCTATTATAACATAAACGTAGATTTCATATCTGCAGAAGGTTTGTTAATGTCTAAATATGGCTAAAAATGTTTATATATTCACGAAAAACTATAAATAGGTACTTATTGTTTTGCACAAAAAATTATAATTTTTTTTTGATTAACTAATTTTTATTTCCACGATTAATTAAAACCTGAAGATAAATCAAAATATATAAGCTCATTAAAATTCACCTAAAAATATACTTGATGGAGATTCCGTTATTTCTAAAAATAATTGACTGCAATTTCTTCTAATATTATTCAAATTTGTTTTTTGATATTTTGTTCAATTATATTATATTATATTAAAAAGTAAATATTTAAAATTAATAGCAAGTTAAATCAAATAGTAAATATCTTTATACGAAATAACTTACAATACAAAAATTTTCCAAAAATGAAACAGTCAGTTGCAGAGTCAGAGCTGGGAAGGTAAAAGAGTCAGAGCTGTCAAGGTAAAAGAGTCAGAGCTGTCAAGCTAAAAAAATGTGTTTCTTTTTGTGTTTAGATTATCCATTTTGTGTTTCCTTTTTAACTCGCAGAGTGCTCAGAGCGCGATCTATGAGCTCGTAAAATTTCACACAGTTGTCAAACAAGAAAAGGTCAAATTAAGAATAATAAAAACACCATTAAAAAAAATATTTTGTATATCAAGACATTTTGTTTTTAATTTTTTTTTTTAAATTTTAGTTTTTTAATATTAAAAAATGGAGAACGTAAATTTAGAAGGTTAAAATTTAAAATTTTAAATCTTTTAAATTTCAATTTTGCAAAGTCAAACAATAATGACGTTAGAAAATAATTTGGATAAAAATTGACATTCTGTGCTCTGAGCATTTCTTTTTTAACTCAGAGCGTCAGAGTTCGGATAAAATTTAAATCTGAGCATAGTTTGCATTGACCGCTGTGAAACGCCCATATAGGTACTGCAACTGCAGACAGCGGAAAAAAATGAAAAAATGTCATCTTAATTCGATAAACGTTCATTATAGTTTTAAGTTCATCATTATATATTTAATAGTCTCTAGAAATGATTATTATTACCTGAATATGTTATTTAGATATACATAGATATGTACATACATATGCATACAATATAAATCAATAAATTTTTGAATTTTAATCAATAGGTAGATATGTATATTAAGTTTTATGTTCATACCTACATATTATATATTTTACATACTAAATATATTTATGCATGTAAAATAACAGAATCTTGATTTAAAAATGAAAAAAATAGATTGTGTTCGACCTTGAAAATAGGTCAAACATAAATAAAATGAAAATAAAATTTTCAATTAAAACATGTCGGTAAGATAGTAAAATTGAAAGAATGTGCTTTTATTCTGTTATTTCCTATTCATTTCAATGAATATATAAGTAATAGTTCTGCTGCAATTTAAACTTTTGATTTAACTATAATTTTAATGTTGCTAATTTATTTTGTATTGCTACGCAACATTTCTAAATAATACAAAATTGTATTAGAAATATGTTGCCAAAATAAAGCATAAAAGTAGGCAGTAGACAGTTATTCAAAAATAAAGTCTTCTTGTTAAACTAGATAGATAAGTAAGTACATGTATTCTTTCAAATGAATCAATGATTATACATACATATTTGTTTTTACTTTACATCATTGCATATACATTACATTACATATTTCACATTATATGATTTATGATACATTTTCTAAAACCATAACTCAGTGACAGGCAACCGTTTTCAAGAACGGACAAATTACCATATTTTCGATCCTTACTAGGCAACTGGTTGATAAAATTTCACTAATATTTTATAATAGGGCTAACTGTTCAACTGATATGCTAATAAGCCTGTTATACCATAGGTACATGTTGGAGCAGGGGGTCATATTATATTCGTGTTATTAGAATTGGTCTTATTGAATTCCACATATAATTTAAACATGAGATAGTACTAGGCCTTATAACATGTAGAAACGTCTTATTTTCCATTATTTACAATTCTATTTTTTGTTTATATTGTAATACTTTGTATTTGAGTTATATGGTATTCTATATCTGCGAGTTATATTATTCAATTAAATTATTTGTTTATATTGTTTTATTAATGTATATTTTATGAGAGATATATCTTTATTAATTATTGATTAAGCCATTAATTTGAACCCAATGGCGAATGGTAGCTTTTTCACTTTCACTGGGATTCGAACCCGGGTCTTTCCGCATGAAAGGTCGGCACTCAACCAGTGTGCCACCCAGCCGTTTAAGTGTATTTATTGATATGAGTGTATTTATTGATAATATACACTATCTTTTAATTAATTAATATACCACATCCAATAAGTGAGTGATTGCATTTGCACCTGCATTTCATTTTCAGCTGTGACAGTTACATTAATTTTATATTATGATATAAACTATGTTACGATATTAATAATAGGTACTTAGGTACTTGAAAATATTTGCTCACAAATATAACTGCAGTCAGAAGGCTTAAAGCCAATAGCAGAGCAATTCCTAATATTTTTTTAAACAAAAATCTTGTAATGAAATTAAGATTATCTTTAAATGTTTTCAAGTGTGTCTCTTAATAGTTTAAAATTGGTTTTTCAGATATTTGAGCTCTTAACATCCATTAATTCAAGTGAAAAATTATGTAAGTATGTATGTATTTCAAAAAATATACATAGGTATAATAAATAAAACACTGAACCACAAATAAATAACATACAGATGTCTCATTCCATACAAAAAAAGTGTTCCATTTCTTAAGGTCCATTAATTTTTAATAGACATTGATCTAAGACATTTTATTAAGATTAGTTAAGATCGAAACCAATTGACAAAATTGGTTTTAGAATTAAATAAAATTGAAATAATTTATTTAAAATTACACCATAGGCAAAAATACCTTTTACTTTCACCACTCATCGTATAAGGTGGTATAAGTATTTGCATGTGTTTATAAATTAAAAAACACAAATAGATGAAAATATTACTTTTGAATGAATATGTTTTTTTTAATAAGCCATTTTTATATGGATGTTGTATAGTTTTTATTGCTTTTATTGTTTTTGTTTTTTT
This sequence comes from Dolichopus griseipennis, assembly GCA_963082915.1. Classification (NCBI taxonomy): domain Eukaryota; kingdom Metazoa; phylum Arthropoda; class Insecta; order Diptera; family Dolichopodidae; genus Dolichopus; species Dolichopus griseipennis. The sequence continues at coordinate 37,277,172 of OY720441.1, read as the reverse complement.
TGTGTTATTTTTTTTACTATGAAATATATAAAAATTTTTTGCTTTGTTTTAAAAAAAATAAGAGTTTTAAAATTTTTGATATACATACCTACATACAGGCATCCACATGTATGTGCATATCTCTTTGCCGTAATATATATAGAGTTATAGCGAAGGACAAACAACGAAATTTTAATTTTGTCTAGCAAATGTAACTGAAGAATAGTCTAAATTTATAAGTTTTTATAAGAGCAAAATAGATTATTTAGTGTGAAAAATTCAAATCCCGTACACCGGGTATAGATGTTTGTTAATTGTTAATAGGTAAACTGGTAATAGGTAATAAAATTCCATTTGGCATAAAAAACCCTTATTATTATTATAAATTAAATAAAATATGCAAACAAAAAAATTTAAAAAACAATTCAAAATAAAAATAAAAACAGCCATCATAATTATTCACAAATAAGAAAGTAAAAAAAAAAATGTAAAAATAAATTTAAAAATAATTATTTCACAATTATATACTTATACAAAATAAATAATAAAAAATAAAACAAAATTAAAACATAATTAATTTCAAACCAATAGATAAATATACTTACGAGTTACGACCTTAAAAAAAATTGCTGTGCCTTAATGTTTTATGGAAATTATTTATTAAAGAAATTTAGCTATGTACTTAATATAAGGGAAACAAAAAAAAAATAGCTCTTAGCTGTTAATCATTCGTAAATATCAGACAGACAAACACACTGATGGATAAATGACAATAGACAGATAGACAGATAAAAAACAAATGAATTCAAATGAAAAAATCATATAATAATACATTATATATATATATATATATATGTGTATGTATGTACTTTTAAACTGAAAAACAGAAGAGCAGTTGTTTTTTATTATTTGTTAGACAGACACACAAACAGACTGATGTACAGATAGATAAACAGACGGACAGACAATTAAAAATGAATTTATTTTTTTATTATAGTTTAAAAATTCCTTTTAGTTTTCTTAGGCAGACCAAAAAACACATGGGAATGAAGATTGACGGAAAGACAGACAGACAAAAATTAATTGATATTCTTTATTTTTTTTTAAACAGACAGACAAACTGACGAATACAGATTGCTAAAAATACGGACAGACAATTAAATATGCATTGTATTTCTTAATTTTTTATTTTGAACTTGATTTTGCTTCTTGTCCAAAACCCACTTGCTATTTTTCCAAAGTAAAACTAGAATTAAGAAATCAGTACATAAGACTCTATGTTCATAGCAACTATTATCTTTCTGAAACCAATCGGGAAAATGAAAATTTATTTTTTGTTCGCATTGTTTGACGATATTTTGTTTTAAGTTTCGTACGAAGGGTGTTTTTTGAAAATATTGAGAAAAGACACTTACGTGCAAGCGGCATATTTGAAAGAACTTTTCTGAAGGCCATGATAAAATTGGATAATTGGTTGAAGTTTCATATTCTTTTAATTTTATAAGAATTTCTGTTAAATTATAATTATTTTTGTTTTTTAACATTTCGTTAGAACAATTTTCACAATTTTTACCTATTTTTTTGAACATTTTGAAAATGCAGTACCCCGCAAAGTACCTTGTTGCAACATCGGTTATATTAGGTACCTCTACTGCTATTGTGTTATTACCTACGTTCATATTATTTTCAATGTCGTCAATTTGAATATCATCGCTTTGTTCAGATAGTTCATTCCCATTGGATAAATTGAAAGAAGTTTCTTCAGTATTTTGCAAAACTATATCCCAATCTAGGCGAAGGAAATCACAATCGTCTTCCTCACAATTTGAAAATTTTGATTTAAACAGAATGTTTAAAGAAATTATTTTGGCAAATGAGGAGCTAAACTCGGCAACACTCGGATTGTTTTTATTAACATTTCTAGCCCTCAACTTACCAAATAAATTTTCGAGTGGATCTTGGTTCAACTTATTGGCATAAATATAAAAAATATTGTCATTAGACGAAAATAATGTTGCAGTTAGTTTGAGAACGCTGTCAATTGTGATTACCAGACCTTTAAAACAAAAAGGTTCTCTTGCAGGACCCATTGGTTTAATATTTAAAATATATTCTCTCATTTCTCTAAGAAAACTAAAATTATATTCATTTCGCTGAAGTGGTGGGTTTCCATTCAACACATCAAAAAGTTTATTCATCTTTTTAATGAATTCCGCTGTTGGTTTTGCAAACTTTTTGATATTAAGTGGAAATTTATTTAATGCTATAAGAGCTTCGATTCCACAAGCAACACTTCTGCTTAAAACTTGTGTAGCTAGTTTGACACTCATTTTTTGAAAATTTGTAGGATTAATATGTGCATTAGTTAATTTAGGGCACATTTTGGTAGTATTTGTTTTTTCTAAGTTGTATAGATACTCAACAACTTTCCAGCTTATTTCCCCATCACTAGTAAATAAATTATGTTTATTTAAATTGGTTCTAACACTCTTAAAAAGATGAGGAATGTCGTACATAAAATAAATTATTTGGTCTTTATATAAGAAACTGGAATTATTTTGTGAAATATTCAAACTAGCAAAAAGACTACGGTTAGTTGGACCTTGGTCGCAACAAATAGCTCTGACATTTAATTGAAGATTTTTGCAAATCTCCAGACATTTATATAACTCTAACTCGAGTTGACATTTTGGTATACTACCTGGACAAGCAACATAGTATAATGGTTGCTTAAATTTCCCACAAATACTCCTAACCATGAATACACAAACCGACTTTGCACATTCATTTAATCTTGTATTTTTCCCGTAGTCTACAAAACCCTCTATTATATCCTTATGTTTATTATATGATAAATTCATTTGTATACTCATTTCGTCGAAAATAAGAACTACTTCCTTTTCAATTTCATTTAAATTTGAATTAACGTAATTCTTTAATTCCTGATAGACATTAATGTCCATTCCAGGTAACAAACTTTTGATTTTTATCCATCTGTGCAAAGAAGAGGGATGTGGTAAATGAAAACCAAGCTGATCCCTTAAAAAGTTGTAACCTGCTGAAGAACGAAAAAAGATAACTTGAGAAATCCATTTTTCGTCCTCCATGAAATTTTTATTTTTGTCAGAAAGAATTAATTTAGAAAATATTTTAGAATTTTTACTTACGGGTAATCGGTCAATTAAATTTTCTAACGGAAAACGGTTTTCTTTTTCTAAATTTTGATTGATCTGCTTCAATCTACTAATTTTTCTTAAAAGCACCTTTTTCGTTTTTTTAAAGTTATTCAACTTTGTTGTCAAAACTTTCTTTTCTTTTTTCAATTTTCTTAATGAATTAATGTAAAAGTGCTGTTGTTTGCAGCAATTTTCACACTTTAAAAATTCATTTTGGAATTTATTTGAATCTACAACTCTTGCAGCTCTATTTAATTCTTCAATATCAACACTTTCGTCCAAATCATTCAGAAGTGTCGGCTTTAAATAGTTAACTCGTGCATAAGTTCGATCAAAATGATTAACATTAAGGGCATCATCATTTTCGAAATATGAATTTTCATATTTCTCTAGCGCAAATTTTGGCACAGCAGTTTTTTTTAAACGTCGTATACCTGCATTTTAATAAATTTAATATTAATTCAAAAGAATTAAATTTCGTATCATACAGTAATTATATACATAGAGTACCTATTCATGTAGAAAAAAAAATTCAATTAAAAAGGAAACTTAACAGGATTAATTATATAAAATTTTTTTACATAATTTGAAAAAATATTCAGAGATAAGAAGAATATGCAAGTAAAATACTAGGAAAGAAAAAAATAAACTCTTCCATAAATCTTTTCCTATTACAATACAATGCAATCGAGAATATTTTTACATACAGCGACTAATATAATATGAACAAAAACCAAAACAAAAAGAAGTTAGAATCATAGTTGACTAATATATTTATATAATTTTCGCCAAATTATATATATTAATTATATAATGTTCGCCAAAATATGATAACCGTGAAAAACTAATTTTTACTAAATTAAAAAAACTTGCTAAATATTTAATTATACATCAATATTCCATGAATATAGTTACTTTTATGATAATTTGTGTACATATTTAGGTAAGAAAAACGAAATACTACATTCGTAAATACTACAGATGCTACCTACTTTAATAATTAATTTAAAAAATTTAAAAATAATAGCGTACCTATATCACTACTTTGAAAATGTTTGCTGCATATAAGAGATTTTTTAACTCTTCTCATGTTAAATTCTCCTACTGCAGCCTTCCATTCCCTATACATCCTTGAATTTTCTTTAGGGAACTTAAAAAATTGCCGGTCAGGAAATGTTTTTGAGTCCGCTTTGCAACTCAAAATATGGCAAATTCGTTTTTGCGAAGCCATTTTAAATTATTGCTGATAAAAAATAAAAAATTATTAAAATTATATACTTCTTATAATATAATGTAGTAAAAAAATATACTTAAAAAATTACTTACCTTTAAAAAAAATTTCCTTCAACTTTTGAATTTGAATTTTCAACTTCTATTATTTTATTCTTATATTATAATAAATGAATACACAATTAATATATTTGTATGTATGTATATTATAATTCATATAATAATATTATACCACATATCCATATATAATTATTATAATCTAATCTAAGTACACAGCGATATTCTATTTATTTATGTATACATTATATAAGTTCAGTAGAACTACCACATAGATAAAAATGTGATCGACTCGAAAACAATAACAACGCTTAATTTCTAATGGAGTGAGTGGTGAGTAAAATTTTTTACCACAGAAGATTTTTTTTTGTGCATGGTATATTTTGGATTTTTTTAATCAATTTCTTATTTCACCATAGATCTAATTTTTAGTTCCAAACGGTCATAGTAGCGACATCTATGTGCTAAAATTACTTGGGGTCATTTTTTTTACGAATTGAGACATCTGTATATTATTTATTTGTGACTGAACTGTAAATTTTTCTACGAAAATAGAAATACCAAGAAAGTCTGGGCAAGATTGGTTAATTTAAAATGTGGTTGTGGGTATAATATATTACCTAAAGACCTCGGATGGCGACTTGCGTATCACTGCCTTTATAACTGATAGTAATATAATAGGTTCATAGGTACACGTTACATTACACTATATTATGATTTTTTCCGATGTCCCATTTTAAACTAAAACATATATTAATAAAACATAATATATTTGGAAAACTTTCCTGCTTCTCCTAACACGGACTTATCAACCTGCCTAATATCATAGGTGTAGACAAATTTCAATTCTCGTGACTACTACTGACTCGATCTCGAAATTATTAACAATAATCTTCGCTAAACCATATTTAAGTGATTTACCACCTGAACCTGTGATAGTAGTGTAGTGTTCTACATCTTCAATATGGTTAAAGCCAAAACTTGTCAATTGTTTGGAATACGAGGAGTGTTATTATTACATACAAGCCTATATTTCTTTTGACCGTATTTCATTTCTCGAAAAATTCGAAAATTAGTTTTGATTAAATATTTAAAAAAAAAACAACCATATATACCAAACCAACCTATTTTCGAATTTCTAGCACAAGATTCAATTTAATGTAATACTTATGTGTGTATGTGCAAACTTTTGAAAAAAAAGGACCGGTTTCGGACTCGGTGATAATGAATATTGGGGAACTTTTTCTATTTATGAAAAATATCACCGAATTTATTGGAATATTAAAATAAATTTAAAAATAAACAAATTCAGCGATTTACAAGAAAATATGTTTAGATACCTACCCTAAAAACTAATAAAATCGACAAAGTAAATTTCTCTGTAGATATCCTGCTCCTTCAAAAAAAAACAGATATAAAATGTATGTACTTAAAATGAATAACATTATATAAATACATAGGTAGGTAATTGAAATTTTAACTGAAAATTAGTTCCTTAAAATTTGTGGTATTAAGCCATTGCTTTATATACTTAATACTTTCTATTTATATCAATTAGTAAATACTACATCCATAAGTATTTTTTGCAACCATTCTTTTTAATATAATTATTTTTATAACAAATATACTTAAAAATTTATATGAAATTACGTAATACGATTTTCTAAATTCAATAATATATTTTTGAAGACAATGGCGTCATCTGTTAGCTAAATTTTTTTCTGGGTAATTGTCAAACTTCTTCTGTTTTTTAATTAACACAAAGTTTTTTTGAGAATTATGATTTATGAATAAATACCAAAAATCTTGATTGGTCATATTTTTTTTAACTTGGAAGTATTCAAAATCAAAACATTAAACAACTTTAAATTTCTTGTCATTTGGTTTTTTTAATTTTACAAAAAAAAAAAAAATTTAATTAACTATGTATTCCATATTTTATCCCATTTAAATGTCAGTTAATTTTTCAATCATAACAACAAATTACATTTTCAATATGGAATTGAAAAAGAATTAAATTTTTTAAGAATTTATCTTACTGGTTATTTGGGTTTATATTAAAAAAAGAAAGATAGATAATTTGCCGGTTATACTATACATAAGTTAGAATGAGAAAACTGTATAATAATGTTCGATAGATCGAATTCATAAAATCGAAATCAAACAATCGAAGATTTTCACACGCGAATTTTTTTTTTTTAGAAGCAAATTAAATAAGAAAATTAAAAATATTTAAATAAAATACTTGTGTAATATAATAAAATATTAACAATATTGATTTTTTCTGTTGGAAGCGATTCCAGTTGGGGCATCGCAATAACATCATTTATTTCAATTAGGAAAATTTATAAATTATAAAAATCTGCCGAAGAAAGAAAAAAAATGGCTGATGACTTGACTGTAGAAGTTTGTCGGGACAATAGATCTTTTTATAAGGTTTGTAATACTACAACTTTTTTAATTAAATTATGAATGAATTAAAATAATGATATTAAAATATGCAGAGGAATTCAAAATTAAGATAATGCAAATGTTAAGTTTTCTTTTGTCAAAAAAAATATGAATATTTTTGTGAAAAAATGCTTTTTTAAAATTGAATGTATAGAAATATGAAATTTCCGTACATTATATACGTACAAATTTATTAGAGACAAAAATTCTGGGGGGATATTTTTGGACGCCGCCATAACCCCCGTTTTGACAGAGCGTGAGAAAACGCCTCGTGTGTGATAAGAGGAAGAATACTCAACATAAAAATTAGAAGAGAAAAAAAAAAATTTTTGATCTATATTTAAATCTATTAAAAATTTTTTAAATTTGATTCATTATAAAATACACATGTGGTATACTAATAAAAATTTTGGTCCTATTCCTCAATTAAATTCACTTTACTTTTTTTCTTTTGTTTCAGGGAGTTGTTACTGATGTTCTCGAAGATGGTCTTTCAGTAGTACTTGATAATGAGTAAGTTGTTAATATTATTTAAAGTAATATTTCATAATTATTTTTACTAATAAAAAAAAAAATTAGAACAAAAGAAATATGTTAAAAGATCAATGAACTAATGAATAATACTAACGTATTTAAAAAAAAATATACGGAAAAGGTGTAAAATTTTTGTTTACATATTAAACTTTTCGTAAATAAAAAACCAACAATATTTTTAAAAATCATGTAATTTAATTTAAAGTAAATCAAATACATCCATTTCGAATGTTAATTAAATATATTTTTGAATTTTAAACATTAGACTAAATTTTTCCAATTTGAAGTTAAGAATTAAAATTGAAAAGCAAATGCATTAATTGGTGATTTCCCAAATTTTCTCTGCTACAAAAAGTTTCATAAAGCGTTTAAAACTCGATCGTTTTTTCTTTAATCGATATATTAATATCATAAATAGTATGTACTACGTTTTTTTTTATAATTAAATACATATCTTAATTTAAATTAGTTTTAAAAAATTAAAAAATTCTATTAGGTTTTTTTTATTAATATATCAGAAAATTTAAACCAATATAATTTAATTTGTCTTTTTAAATACGTATTAATATTTCATATTTTCTTGTGTCCTTTAGTTATGGAAACGAAGAAAAGTACTTATTTTCCCAATGCCGATTTCCACCAGATCCTGAACCAGAAACCGTACCACCATTTGAAGAAGGTATGGAAATAGAAGTTTATACCCGTTCCAATGGAAGAGAAGCTTGCGGTTGGTGGACAGCCGTAATAAAAATGTTAAAAGGTGATATTTGTGCTGTTTGTTACTATGGTTTTGAAAATCCCTGTACGGAAATTGTCGATTTAAATCGTGTTAGACATAAAAATAATAATGCATTGTTAACGGCTAAAAGTTTTTTTAAATTTGAAATTGTTGTTCCTGAAGAGTTACGAGAGGAGTAAGTAGCCTTTTATTTAAAAAACTTGAATGTACAAAAAAATATTTATTTTTAGAGCTAAAGAAGAAGGTGTTCATAGAGAATTTCAAAAATCAATTATGGCTGGTATTTGCCGTTATATACCTGATCGAGGTGTGCTTTGCATTATATCTAAACATGAAATAACGACTAAAAGAGCTAAAATGTTACAGGATATGCACTTCAGGAATTTAACACAAAAGGTACGAATAAATATAAAGTTATTATAAAAATTGTGTATTCGATTTTTTGTCTATTTAATTTTAGGTCATGCTTTTGCGAAGAACTGAAGAAGCAGTTCGTCAGTTAGAGTCAACTAAACTTCATAATCAAGGGTAAATATAGAAAAAAAAAATTTCCTAATTTAATTTAAATTGTTTTTTAGTAGCTTTATGGATGAATTTAAAGTGCGAGAAGATTTAATGGGTCTAGCGATAGGGGCTCACGGTGCCAATATTCAACAAGCAAGAAATCTAGAGGGTGTTACTAACATCGAATTAGAAGAGAAATCTTGTACATTTAAAATAACAGGTGAGACAGATGAAGCTGTTAGAAGGGCAAGATCATTGTTAGAATATGCAGAGGAATTTTTCCAAGTACCAAGAGATTTAGTTGGGAAAGTTATTGGGAAAAATGGAAGAATTATACAAGAAATAGTTGATAAAAGCGGCGTGTTTAGAATTAAAGTATATATTTTTCGTTAAAAAAAGTAATTTTATTAAAATATTTTTTTTTAATTTGTCAGATTGCAGGAGACGACGAGCAAGATCAAAATATACCACGTGAGTCAGGTCATGTTCCATTTGTTTTTATTGGAACAGTTGAAACTATTTCAAATGCAAAAGTACTTCTAGAATATCATTTACGGCATTTAAAGGTAAGACATCAATAGCATAATTCATATTTGAAACTAAAAAAAAAAATTTTTATAACTTCAGGAAGTCGAGCAATTACGTCAAGAAAAATTAGAAATTGATCAACAGTTGCGAGCTATTCAAGAATCAACGATGGGTTCAATACAGAATTTCCCCGTATCAAGAAGATCAGAAAGAGGTTATAGTAGTGATATGGATTCGGTTCGTTCTGGTAGAGGTGGCCCACGTGGACGTGGACGGGGACGAGGTGGTGGTGGCGGTGGCGGCAATCAACGTTATTCCCAGGGTAATAATAATATGCACAACAGCAGCAACAGTGAACATAATTATAATAACCATAATGAAAATGTTTCCCAGAGAAAATATAATAGTAGTAGGAATGGTGTTAATAATAGTGGGGGTGGTAGTAGTAGTAGTACTGCAGTTGTAGGTGTAGGTAATAGTAGTGGAAGAAGTGGCAGTGCTGGTGGAAGTGGTGCCGTTAATAATAACACTAATGGTAGTGGAACTGTCGTTGGTTCAGCCGGCGGTAATCCGGTAGGCGGCAGATCAAATAATCGACCAAATCGAGGGTCTTACAATGAAAGAAATCATAATAGTTCCAATAATGATAGACGAACTTCTCGTCCTCCGGTTTCTGTTAATTCTAAATAGTTCAATATACAAACTAGATCATCGCGTATTTCCATAACAATGTTTAATTTTTTCTTTTTTATTTCATTTTTCATGCCACATTTTTTTTTTAAAAAAAAATTTGAATTCTTCACTAAAATTTTGAAAAAAATTGTTTTTTACACTACTTCCAAATTATTTTTATTAATGATTTCACATTCAATCTACTATAGTGTAAATTAGAATTTCTACAAAAATCTATAATATAAAACTTTGAAAAGGGGATTTTACGATCAGAATCAAATTTTTCAATAAATTATTCAAATTATAAAAGTATAAAAACTATTTATATTTGAGTTTTTCTTAATTACAATATACATATTGGAGAAAAATTTGATGTCCTTGGAGGAAAGATAAAAATATAATACCTCCAAAATAAAAAGTGGGGACGTAATATTGAAAATGAATATAAAAAGAAAAATAAATAAGACTGACCCGGCTTTGAAATATGATAACCCAAATAGACATTCAAAGAAAATAAAAAAAAAACTTAAAACGGAAATGAGTTGAAACCAATATTTAATAAAAAGAAAATAATATTTTTAATATTTTAATATATTTCCATTAAAATAAAAATTATTTTTCGATTATACAAAATTTAGGTTTTTAATAAAAAAGTTTTAGCTTCAAGTTTATATATATATATGCTATATACTTTTTAAATTATTTGAAAACTAATCAATTAAAATACAAACAATAAATAATTTTCAAATAAAAGAAATTCCAACTAGCCTTAGAAATGAAATAATTTGACTTTTTAAAAAGATCTAAGTACTTAACGCATATAAAGCTTAATAAATTGAGGTAACTCGTGTGAAACTTACAACTTGTAATAATTTTTCAAAACTAGGAAGAGTTAACAAAGCTTTTATTAAAATTATAAAATGAACGGGGAGTGGGATGAGGGAAATTATTTAAATTTCACTTTTTTCTAAACTTTTAAACTAAAAATAACAAAGGAAAATTAAAACAAAAAAACATTACATTTCTTAATTTAGTTTTTAACTTTTCTATTAGTTTTTGTTTTCATTTAATTTCTTAACATAATTTCTATGTTAATAATATTATTATAATATGTTAACCAATTTTAAAAACAACTAATCTAATTATTAATATTTTAATTGTAATACATAGTTAAATAAAAAATAAAAAAAAATTAATTTTCTTAATATTAATAGTTAATAATGTTAATAAATAACTTAGACAGAAAAACTTAATTTAAATACTAAAAATTCAAAAAAACGAAAAATAAATTGCAAAACTAAAATCTTAATTTTAAGAAAACTTGAATGAAATTTAAATAAAACGTAAAAAAGTAATGCATGAGTAACTACTACTACTGTATTTCCTTAAGTAATGAAATTAATGCAACAATTACTGATGCTTGGAATGAAATCAATTTATTTAATAATTTTTTTTTTTAACTGGAATGAATTTTTGTTTAATTAACATTTGTTCAAATTTTTACTAACATTAAAAACTTTTGTACTTTATCATTTTATTTTTGTAATATTAAGAAATGCAGCAGTTTTCGCTTATAACAAATTCGCAATACATAATATTATATCATAAAATTATTTTGCTTCTATATGTAATATAAATTTTCAAAAAATTTTCATGTTTGTTATAAGCGGAATCTATTATAAATGTTTCTTAGTAAACTAAATAAATTATAAAGTTATAATATTTAAAAAAAAAATTACAATATCAAATAGAAAGAAGAAAATTATTCTATTTATTTTAAATATTTGCAAAAAAAGCATACAATATTACATTAATTTATTAATATTCCTTGTGGTAATGTTAAAATGAAAAAGATTTAACAAAATCCGGGGAAAAACTTTACGTATGATTAAATAAAGCCTTTACTTTTCTAAAAAGTGTAGCACAGAAAAAATTTTTTGGGACAAAAAAATAACTTGATACGTCAGTTTTGAAAAATTTTGGGCTTAATTACCTTGATGTCATTATTATCGCATATAAATAAATAAAAGTAAACAATTAAGTTTTACATCGATCGATAAAATAATTTACCATCACAATAATTAATGCTGTCATAATTAATTTTAGTGGAATTTTAAAAAAATAATCAATTTTCAAAAGAGTTCACTTTTATAAATTTATTAATAAATTAATTAATTCAATTTTAAAAAGTTTTCAACATCAATTTAATTAATTTTAATTAACAATGTTATTAAATGGACGCAAGTTAATAAATTTTTTTCTATTTATAATGTTAAAAGATGAACAAAAATATAATTTTCTCTCATATTTCAAGTATTTTTATATTTTGGAAGAAATTCAATTACTTTAGAAAAATAAAAGCTAATTATTAAATGTTTATTTTTTAATTTTTAAATATTATAGCTTTATAATAATAATTGAAAGGGAGATAATTAGATTATTGATGTGAAGATATTCATGCGATAGTTATGTTTGAATGCATATTATGTGTAAAATATGTTTTACTAGAAGATTTAAAAATTTAAAATGAACTTTTTGATAGTGCAAGCATATGAAACATATAAAACTATATTTAAAAGTTCAAATTGATCGAATTTTTCTTAAATATTTACATTTTAAAATTTTATATATTTGTGCTAAAACGTATGGTCCCATTATTGCTAATAAAAATTGCAAATATATAAATATAATATTGTTAAATAAGTATTTTACTAATATATAACTCAAATGTAAAATAAACAAAAACAAATACTTAAGAGCAGAAAAAAGTGAAAAACAATACAATTTTTTTTTTTATATTTGATAATAAAGTAAATTACTAGTGAAACTAAAATTTAACCAGAATGATAAACAATTACGTGAAACGAAAAAAAAAAAACTTAACAAGTATCAATTGAAATTATATTAAAAAAAAATAATTAAAAAATTTTGATTGGTTAAAAGATTCTCTTTTTTAACAATCAAAAAAAAAAACTTTAATTATTTAAGTAATTGAAAAAAAAAAAACTATTTTAAAACTTCCAAAAAATAAATGATAATTTAAAAACTAATTATTTAATTTCAATATTATCAAAATGATATTAAATCTAAACAGACAGTCGCTTAACTTTTGTTCTCAAATTTGTTCCATATATTTTTGTAATATGTAAATTTTTTTCTTATTTAACTAGTCTCTTAATATTTTTCATTCTATTTTTATAATGAAAAATACAAAAAAAAAAAATCAATTTTTTGTTTTTTTAATTTTGAAATACTTTTTTTTAGTATTTTAAAAACATTTTGATTAATTTCATTCCGAATTTTGATCAAATTTAAATTAATTATTTATTTGTCGCATTTTTGGTATAAAAAACAAAACAGACAGTTGCAATTTTCATTGTTTTTTTATAAGGGAATTTGAGGACATTTAAATAAAATAACATCTGTTCAAGTTAAGACACATTTAATTTTAAACTAAAAATATTTAAAATTTAAAATATATTAATAATAAAATCACTGTAAATTATTTTGTTTTAAAAAATTTTTTATATATTATAAAAACAAAAAAAAAAAAAACTATAAAAATAAGAAAATATATTAAAAAGTATTTACAAATAAAACCAAAAAAGATCGTGTCATTTCTAGTGTCTAATAAAGGCAAAATGTTGTGCCCTTTTAATTCAAATTTAAAGAATTGCAATTTTTTTTTAGTAAAACTACTTTTATAATAAATAAAACTATTTTAAATATTAATTTAATTTTTTTGTTGTTGAAATTTTGTTTCTAATTTGTAAGCTTTAAAATTTAAATGACATTTTAAAAATTCAATTATTTAGTTTTGTTAATTATTTTTTTTTTTTAAAATCGGGGCTGAACATTTTGTCCGGACACTACGACATGGTCTCCGGATACATTTAAAACGTGTAAAGCAATTAATTATTATTTTTTTTTTGTATTCAAACACAGAACAGAACAATTAAAATTGCTAAATATTATTTTCTTCTTATTAAATTGGAAATATTAACATATCTAAATATTAAAACAAAAGTATCGCTAAAAGAATAAAATTTCAAAAATTAAAACTTCAAATAATTTAAACAAAAAATAATAGTTCCAAAAGAAATTTTTATAAAGAAAAAAAAATATTGATAAAACAAAACTAACAATTGAAAAAATAAAAAAGGGCCCAAGTATTTTACCTTTTAATATATTAATTATTTCCTTTTTTTCCTTTTAGTCAATTATTTTTTTTGTGGTTTTTTTCTTTTCTTAAATTTCTAGTACTAAACTTGTAGATTTTTATGAAGAGAGAAAATGAAAAATCTAAGAAATTTATTTTAGTTTTTGGGTATAATTTTCATAATATTTTTTAACAATTGCTGTAGAATGTTTTTTTAATTTTTATTTAATTTTTTACTGTATTGCTTTAGTTTGATTTATTTTAATTTTTATAAATTTTTTTTAACTTTTAATTTATTTTTAAAGATGATATTTTAGATTATATTTTTTTCTGTGTTTGTTATAATTATAATATTTTAGCACGTCGTAATAATAATAACGATGATGAAGATTATAATTCACGGGGTGATCATCAAAGAGCATACTCAGAAAGAAGTGGTAGTTATCGCGGTGGTAATGATAGACGTGGTGGTGGTAGTAGAAGACAGGAACGTCGTAATAATGATCGTAATGATCGTGTTGTTGATGCGAATGGTAAAGAATCTTATAATCATGATGAAAATAATCAGGATACTCGTGATATGAGTAGCGTTGAAAGAGGTAAATATTAAAAATATAAAGGCAAATTTTAATATTGGTAATAAGTTTATGCAAAATAATACTTTTAATTTTTTTAAGCATTTTATTAAGCATTAGTATTTCTGGGTATAAATTTTTTACCTTGAAATATATCCACAAATGAATAATACATAATAATTTTTAATAATTGAAAAAAAATATTCTGAAATATTTAATACAGTAAATTAAGTTTACATTTATATTACTCTTGCAATGCTAACTAATATTTAAATATTTTAAATAATTTGTATTTAATACATATCCATATCTGTCATTTTCAGCTGAAAGCCATTCATCAACTGAAGGAGCTAGTTCAAGAAGACGTAGAAGACAAAGAAATTCTGGTCAAAATGGTAATATTTTGCAAAACATATTGAACAAAACAGTGAAAATAAAATAAAAATCATAAAACTTTGAAACGTTTTAAAACCAAATGTTAACATGATTACAATTTGATATTTAGCTAACACAAGTAATATGGGCATGAAACAAAAAAGTTTAGAACAGAAACCACAAAATCAATCACAACAGCCGCCACAACAACAGCCACAACCACCAATAGAAAATATAAAAAATTCAACTGGTATTGGTAGTAGTGTTGGTGGAGGAGGTGGAGGTGTTGGAGGCGGCGGCATTGGTGGTATCGGTATCAGCAGCGGTGTTGGAGGTGGTGGTGGTGGCAACGTTATTGGAAGTGGTAGTGGTAACGGAAATGGTAATACGAGCGGTGGAAATGCTAATATAGGAAGCAATGGAAGTGGCAGCCAAATTCAAAAACTTGAACCACCACAAGCACAGCAATCACAGCCACAACAACAACAACAACCACCTATTAATGGTGTTCCATTGAAAGAAAGAAAGCCTCGTCGTTCTAAGAGCAATAAAAATCAGCCATCTTCTGACACGGCAACAACTAATAATGATAATAGAAAACCAGAACTTGTCAATGGAACGTCTTAAAATTAAAAACAAAAAAAGAAAAAAAATGTAAGAAACAAAAGAAAAATATAAACTGAAAACTCGTCGTTTTTATTTTTTATAATAGTATATTAAAAAAGTAAAAAAAAAAGAAATTTAAAAGAAAAATTAATAATTATTTTAATTAGTATGAAAAAAAAATATATATAAAAAATATTAAAACAAATAATTAAAAAGAAATAAAAATAAATTTGTTTTTAGGCTTTTATAAAAAAAAAGAAAAATATTTAAAAAATGAATTCATATATTAAAAATATAAATATATATATATAAATATACAAATACAAATATTTATATATATATATATATAAATATATATATATGTATATTTATATATGTATATATATGTATATATATATAAAATTTAAAAAAATTAAATTGAATAGGTTGCATTAGTTTAAAAAATGCATCAAACAAAAAATAATTAAAAAAAAATTAAAACTTTTAAAAATATAAAAAATAATGAATATTTAATTTAAATAATTAATAATTTAATCAATCAAAAAAAAAAACAAAAAATATACAAAAAAAAAAACATAAAACAAAAAAAAAAAACAAAATAATAGTAATCAAGTTTTGTTTTATTTCAAACTAAAAAACTTGACTTAAAAAAAATTTTCAAAAATTGAAAACAATATTTTTTCATTATTTTTTACTTAATTTTTCTTTTTCAATATAAAAAAATAAAAATAAATAATAAAAAGTTTAGAATTCTAATTTTAGCTAATACAAAAAACAAAAGCGGAAGAATTATTCATTTCAAACCACATACACTCACGAAATTTTTATTTTATATTTTTAATTTTTTACAACATAAAATCATATAAGCATCCACAAAATTTTTTTTTTAATAAATTACTTTTGGTTTATTATGTTTCATAATTTGTTATTATAATCATTTTTTAATGCGAGGGGGGGACCTCCACGAGACCGTAAAATTTTGAATAATTCTCTCTTATTTTTTGGATCTGAAATTAAAATAATCTTTTAAGTAAAAATTAAATATTTAGAAAAATGCAAATCATCAAATTTTCAAATTAAGTTTCAAATAAAACAATATTTTTTTTAGTTTATTTTTTTTTTTGTTAATCAGATTGGGTCAGTTTTTAAGCCCATCTCTGTTATGTCATCGTCGTTATCGTCCTTAGAAATTGAATTTAAATAGAATAAAACACATAAAAAATTAATAATTAATTAATAAATATGATTTTAGTTTTCATTTTTCTTTATTATATTACTATTTAATTTAATTTAAAACAATTTTTTTCGAGTTGATTCTTGAATCCGAAAATTTTTTAAAAATTATTAACTTAAAAATATATTTAGTATGCATGTATATATATCTATATATATATATAAATATATTAATGTATATGTATGTATTTATATTTGCTGCGCTTAAAATGCCATTTAATTATTTTCATTATATAATATATATACTTATGTATAACAGAATACAATATATGTATGCAAATTTATATATATGCATATGCAAGTATACATACGATTATGTAATAAATGTATCTTTACAATTTATCTCTGGTTTGAATTTTGCAAAACAAAAAACAGAAAATATATTTAATTTTTTTTTTTTCGTTTTGTTAATTATAATAAAAAAAAAATTTTTAAAATTAATAAAAAATAAAATTTTAAAAAAAAAAGGAATTAAATCTGCAAAATTCTTTCTTTTTTTTTGAATTTATTATTTTTAAATTTTTTTTTAAATTCTATTATTCACTATGTATCGATTTTAAAAAAAAAAAAACAAAAAAATGCTTTTCTATAATTAAAAAAAAAAAAAATTAAAAATAAAACAAAATATGAATGTACTACTATTAATTAATTAATATTATTATTTTTTTTTTGTTAATATTATGTAATTTATTTATAATTTTAGTTTTCTTATTATTTTTTTTTTATTTTATTTTTTTTTATTTGACATTTATAACAATGCGCTTTTTCATTATTTACCTTTTTTTTTAAAGATTTAATAAAAATAAAAATAAAAAAAAAAAAAAATAAAAAGATATTAAGTTAATAAAAATAAAAAAAAAAATTGAAAATGAAATAATTAAAATGTTAGTATTATTTATTTTAAATTTTTGGTTTTTTTTTTTTTGAATTTTGTGTGCATTTTGTCCAAACAAAGGAACAACCAAAATCATTCAATGTTAATCTAATATATAAAGAATTGATTGATTCATTGGTTTGTTTGTTTGTTTGTCCAGGATTCCCGTAAAAAACCAGTGGTTTCAAGCGATTGCCACCAAATTTTCAGAAATTATTCTAGCATTCTTTGTGATGGTATAGATAAATAGGTGGTGTCGAGAGAATCAATTTTTTTTTGACTTTCAACTAAAGCCGATTGAGTCAACTATCGGTGTTGGGGAAAACAATTTGTGTTGTTTAAAGTCGTCTGAGTCGACTTTGAAATTCAAATACATTTTTGTGTTTGACATTACATTATGGCATTGGCGTTGTTTGTGTTTAAAACTATTCTGTTAAATTTATTCTGTTATTGGCGTTGTTTGTGTTTAAAAATTTAAAGAAAAATTAAAATGAGTAATTTAGAAAGGTAAATAAAGATAAATAATTTATATAAATATGAAAATTTTTATTTATTATTTTCAGGAAAAAATGTTTCAGCAACAGGAAACAATTAGAAAAATTAATCAATCTAATGGAAGCAACCACAAAAAAATCATTGCAAAAATTATTAGTAGTAAGTATAATGCAGCATAAAATAAACCGTCTAAAAACTAAATAAAATTTTTCGTTTAAATTATTTTTATAATACTGACATTTCTGTTGTCAAAAAATCAAAATTGAAACAACTTGATTCAATTAATTGAAATTAATTCAATTGACTTAGCCGACACCGAAAATTATCACGTTTACCTATTCTCGAAGGCTTTTCCTATGACGTGATAACACTTTGGTATCACCTTTCAATTTGCCTATGCATTCAATTAGTCTATTTATTTCTCGCCTGTTAGTTGTTACTTGTATACTTAAAAAAATTAAATATTTACTTAATAAAAATTTTTCTATTATTTTATTTCATTTAACTTACATTTTTTTCAAATCTAACGACTAAAATTTTTTTTATTGATTTAATAATTGACAACGGATAACTAAATTGTGTTTCGCAATAGTAATTTTGAATTGGTGGTTGATTGTTGATACATCAATTCACAATTTTTTTAACATAGTTAAAATTTTGCAATTCTCAATACCATTTCAAGAAATTGATTGATACTTTTCAAATATCAAGTTGATAGTTGACTGTCATAATAGAGGTCTATATAATTGTAATAGCATTTGTTTTGTCAAAAAGGGTGTATTTTTATGCATTTTTAATATACATTAGTTTTGGTACCTGAAAATTTTCAGATGTTTAAAAAAAATGTAAACTTATATATAATTATTTTTATAACTTTGGGCATCAACAAAAACTCAAAAAAGTAAAAACAAAAAATTTGTTACCATCTGTCTACCAACTTTACAATAATCACAGAATAGCCTGATATGATAATTTTTTTTTAGAGGAGAGGAGGCGATGAAGTTTTTTAACTTTTTTGTTGTTCTACTTAAATTTTTTGACAAATTGATTTTCCGAGTGTTGCCCTTTTGTGTTAAATGTTCCAACAGATTTTCGAAAGATCACAATATGCATCCACACAAAGCCTTATTATTTATCAGTAAGACGTTCATTTTTTTTCAGTTTAAATTTCATAATGCGTCATTAACGAGAGCAAATCTGAAAAATGTTAGACATGCAAATACCATAAAAAGATCACCTCTAGTCTAAATTCCCTCGTAAACTTTCTACGAAAAATTGACAACCCTTCAAACAAAAAGTTTTAATATTTTTCATATTACCCCTAACTATAATAGACATATGATGTCATATGATATCAAATGGTTTCGTACGATTGTATAACATTTCATGTAACTAACTATAATAGTCATAACCATAACCATCATTCGTTATCATTAAGAAATCATTTGTCAAGTCATAGGCATACGAAACAAAGCGTAGAAATTAAAAGTAACTAATGCTAAAATTAAAAAGAATTTAAAAATTTCAGAATCAAAAATAAAAAGGTAAATACATAAATTTTTAATAATTAATTGTTTATGTTTGACATTTTATGCGTATGATGGTTATGATGACTATTATAGTTAGTTACATGAAATGTCATACTATCGTATATTTATCGAAAGTTCATGTTACATCATATGACTATCATAGTTAGGAACACAGATTATACGCCGTACCCTTTGATTTAGGCTATGTTTTTTTACAAAATTGTTTTATCAAATATTGCCATTTAAAATTCTTTAAGTTTTAAATTAAAAAAAAGAGTATAATATTATATAATTTTACAGGTATAGCAAAAGTTTTCTAAATTAAATTTTAAATTAAGAAAAAGGATAATAATAAGAAAATATTTTGCTCGAATAATTTTTTTTAGAAAAATAAACGTTTATTGTATTACAAAATTGAGTAAATGTAGGTTCTCCAGAAACATTCATCCTTAAAATATGTAAATATTTCATCCTATGGTGAAAATATCATAAAAATATGAATGTAGAAATATAATATGTAATATTTTGGATGTGTTTTATTTTAGAAAATAAAATATAAATTAGCATAAGAAGACCAAAAAATATTTTATTTATTTTTATTAATTATTTTAAATATTTATGAATTAGTTCATTTCAGTTTTTAAAACTCACAGAATATTTTCTGGTAATTTTATATAAATAATAAAACGTTTTGATATTAAAAACATCGTTATTTTCGGATTAAATTGATTAAAATTAGAGTTGGTTACTATATTATATTATTGTTATCTAAATATAATTAATTTTTTTATTTAAAAAAAGATAATTCTGTCTGATATAACGGCGAAGAGCCAATGTACGCTTTGTTGCGTTGTTTGCTTTGCATTAAAAAGCAAATAAACCAAACAATTGACTACATTGTAATTTTAAAGTTTCCCTTATCCCTGAATGAAAGGCAAATGAAATAATGTAAAAAGGAACTTATTTTTTGTTATTTCAATTTTACATTTGAAATAATGTCAAATTAAAATAAAATAAAACCAAAAATATTTTTTAATATAATATTTTTTATGGCCAAAGTTTGTGTAAAATTTGATTAGTCTAGTGCAGTGGGTTCAAGATTCTGCTATAGTTTTATTTTTAATACCTATAAAAATAATTCCATATATAATGAATCTAAAATTGAGTATCTGAAATTTTGTCAAAAGTAGTTAAATTGGCCAATGGCCAAAATCTGTAATAAAATATAGTTTTGTGTAGTGGGCTTTGTATAGCTGCCATATAACTTTAATTAATTAATTAATTAATTCATAACATACAGTTTTATGTGGGTATCCTAGTGTTGACACAGTCACTACTTTCTTCCACGTTTTTAGCACATTTTCAAAAAATTTTGTAAAAATGTGCCTATATAGTTTCACTCTGTCCGTCTGTCTGTCTGTCTGTCTGTCTGTCCGTATGTTTACAAAAACTTTTACATCGTTTGAAATAGAGAAAAGAAATTTTAACCACGAGTAGGTATTACAAAAAAAATAATTTCGTGGAAGAATTTTTTTCCGTAGCCCCACCTATTACGGAACTGCAGCCCCCTAAAGTTGGAAAAAGCCCTATATTTAAATTGTTATAACAAGAGTTCTGCTGAATGTATTTTCAATCTGAAAACGGCAAACGATAGCTGGTTTAATAAACTTTATAAATTTTTAAAAGGCAAATGTTTAGGGTTGCCATACGGTACAAAAATTTAACATTACGCAAAGCTCAATTTTTACAAAATTTTTGGCCAGACATATCTTCTGAACGGTTCAAGCTAGGGTCTTGAAATTTTGGGAGGAGTTAGATCCTTAGAAATTAGTAGGAGTCGGTGAACAAAATTTTTTTGCCACGTCCCATGTTTTGCAGCTATAAGGTCCCGAAAATTGAAATTTTGCTATTTTTAAACACCTGTAACTTGAATGCCTGTCTAAATTTTTTTTTAGTGATATACAAAATTCAAAGCTCTATAATTATAGTTCAACATGTATCAAAGGTTTTTCTTAATTTTGAAGGATGACGGAGCTACAGCCCTTGGAAATTCCAAAAAAGCCCTATATTTAAATTGATATAACAAGAGTTCTGTTAGGTTTATTTTCAATCGAAAAACGGTAGAAGAGAACTGCTTTTATAAACTTTACAGAAATATATCGCTAAGTAGTATAGGGTTGCCATACGGTACCAATATTTACCATTATGCAAAACTAAATTTTTGCAAAATTTTTGGCCCTGCATATCTTCTAAACGGTACCAGCTAGGGTTCTAAAATGGGGGAGGAGTTAGATCCTTAGAAACTAGTAGGAGTCGGTTAACAAAATTTTTTCGTCAAGCCCCATGTTCAGGAGCTATAAGGGCTCGAAAAATGAAATTTTGCTATTTTTAAACACCTGTAACTTGAATACCTGTTTAAATATTTTTTCCTTAATATACAAAATTTAAAGGTCCAACATTATATTTTAACATATGTTAAAAGATTTTTTTAAATTTAAAAGGGGTTCTTTAAATTGAAGAAAGTGTCTCTCAGTTTTTACCATTTTTGCTTAAATAGTAAAATTCTAAGTAATATTTCAAATTTTGGTGGAATTCACAATTTAATTCCTAGAACCTAAAAAAGTTTGTGGGATGGGGAGTAGTGAGGATTATATCCTTGAGAAATTTGGCAACATTCCATATAGTGGGGCTAATATGGCTTGAAAATTAAAAACTTACTGTTTTTATAAGTAAGCAGTAACTTAGTCACTGACTTATATATTTCGTAAATTAAACATTAATATTGAAGCTTCAACATTATATTCCGATAAAATACTTAGTATGAAACACTATATTATTTTGAAAATGTGCTTTTTTAAAAACCCTTGGTTTTTTTCATCACTTGTTTAATAAAGCTTATACACATCTATATATATAAAAATGAAAGTTTGTTTATTTGTTTGTTTGTTTGTTTGTTTGTATGTTTGTTTGTTTGTAGCGAATAGACTCCGAAACTGCCCAGGCGATTTTCATGAAAATTTGTATATAGGAGTTTTTGGGTACGGAAAGAAATCGTGGCCCAAAAATTTTGCTCTAACGGACCGCCAAGTTGGATCTGTGGTGCAAGTACTTAAACTTCTTTGTTCTAAAATGAAAACGGTTTGACCGATTGACTTCCAATTTTGTATACGTGTTGCTCTTTGAGAATTGAGTAGACACTATTAACAGTTTTGGAATTTGTTAACCCATGTCGGGCCGACGGGTGGTCAAAAAAAATTTTGGGTCCAAATTTTGTCCGATTTTACGAAATTCTGCTTTGGCTTAAAAGAAAGCCCCAAAAAAATTTTTGTTGAGTTCCATTAACCCATTGCGGCCCAACAGCTTTTTATAGGTTTTTTCAATACTTTACTCTAAATTCGAAACGGTTTGACCGATTGACTTCAAATTTTGTATACGTGATGCTCTTTGAGAATTGAGTAGACACTATTAATTGTTTTGGAATTTGTTAACCCATGTCGGGCCGACGGGTGGTTAAAAAAAATTTTGGGCCCAAATTTTGTCCGATTTTACGATTCTGCTTTGGGTTAAAAGAAAGCCCCAAAAAAAATTTTGTTGAGTTCCATTAACCCATTGCGGCCCAACAGCTTTTTATAGGTTTTTTCAATACTTTACTCTAAATTCGAAACGGTTTAACCAATTGACTTCAAATTTTGTATACGTGATGCTCCTTGAGAATTGAGTTGACAATATAAACAGTTTTGGAATTTGTTAACCCATGTTGAGCCGACGGGTGGTAAAAAAAAATTTTGGGTCCAAATTTTGTCCGATTTTACGAATTTCTGCTTTGGCTTTAAAGAAAGCCCCAAAAAAAATTTTATTGTATTGCATTAACCCATTGGGGCTTAACAGCTTTTTATAGGTTTTTTCTATACTTAACTCTAAATTAAAAACGGTTTGACCGATTTTCTTAAAATTTTGTATACGTGCTCCCCTATGAGAATTGAGTTGACACTATTAACAGATTTGGAATTTGTTAATCCATGTCGGCCCGACGGTTGGTCAAAATAATTTTGGAAGCTATTATTGTCAAAATTTGCGAAGTACTGCTTTGTCTAAAAAGAAAGCCGCAAAAAAATTTTGTTGAGTGATTTGGAAGCAAATTACGTCCAATTTTGCGCAATACTGCTTTGCCCAAAGAGAAAGTTTAGTTCCGTTAACCCAGTGGGGCACAGTGGCTTTTAATAGATTTTTGCGTTACTTAACTCTAAATTAGAAAGGATTTGACTGGTTGACCTCAAATTTTATATGTGTGAAGCAACTTGAAAATGGAGTTGAGACTGTTAACAGTCGGTCCTACGATTGGTCAAAAAAATTTTTTTGGAAGTAAATTACGTCAAATTTTGGAAAGTAGATTGTACTGCTTTGAATTACAGAAAGTTTCAAAAAATCCTAGGATAATCCTAGAAAAATCGTTTTAAAAAGATTGCTTTCATACATTTTAAAATTTACATGCGTAAACCGTGTGTAATTTTTGTGTTAATTTTTTGCAGTAACATCATCTTCAATTAAACCTCCATTGAGAGGCGCAGCAACGCGCACCGGGTACTAGCTAGTCTATATATATAAAAGCGAAAGTTTGTTTGTATGTAGCGAATGGACTCCCAAAATGCCCAACCGATTTTCATGAAAATTTGTATATAGAGGTTTTTGGGTACGGAAAGAAATCGTGGCCCAAAAATTTTGATCTAACGGACCGCCAAGTTGGGGCTGTGGTGCAAGTATTTAAACTTTTTTTTGTTTTTTATAAATTTTTTGGTTACTCTACTCTAAATTAGAAACGGTTTAACCGGTTGTCTTCAAATTATGTATATGTGTTCCGTTTTGAAAATGAAGTTATTATAACTCTTTTAACAGACTTGGAATTGATTAACTCATGCCTGCACGATGATTCGCAAAAAAGAAGATTTGGAAGCAAATTACGTCCAATTTTGCGCAATACTGCTTTGCCCAAAGAGAAAGTTGAGTTTCGTTAACCCATTGAGGCACAGTAGCTTTTTCTACTCTAAAGTAGAAACGATTTGACCGGTTGACTTCAAATTTGGACTCAAAATAGAGTTGAGTCTGCTAACAGTCGGTCCTACGATTGGTCAAACAAAATTTTTGGAAGTAAATTAAGTCAAATATTGGAAAGTAGTTTGTACTGCTTTCATTTACAGAAAGTTTCAAAAATTACTAAATAATCTTAAAAAATCGTTTTAAAAAAATTGCTTTCATATATTTTAAAATTTGCATGTGTATACCGTGTGTAATTTTTGTGTTAACATTTTGCAGTAACATCAACTTCAATTAAACCTCCATTGAGAGGCGCAGGAACTCGCACCGGGTATTAGCTAGTATATTACAAAACTTAAACTGAAATCAGGCAAAATAATTTAGATTCAAATAAAACAGTTCTTATGTTAAAGTTATGTTAAGTTGAAAAAAAAAATTTAAAAATTACAATTTATTTTCTTAAATTTCTGAATAAAAATTTTTGTATACAATCATTACAGTTTATTACATTTAAGTAAATTATACTAAAATATTTAAAAGTAAAAATTTATTTTATTGTAAAAAATTCAAAAATTTTTTTTTTATGAATATTTTTTTTTTCTAGTTTATTTTTTGTATAATTCAAATTTTAAATTTTGCTTAACAAAACATTAAAATGTAACTTTTAAATTAATATATATAATTTTATGATTAATTTTATGAATGTTTATTAAATTCTTTTTATTTTAAGCTTCAACCTAGTAAATCTTTTGCTTTTTGTAAATAAAATCTAAATACGGTATTTAATTTAATGATATGGTAAATAAAAAATTTATTACTAAAATTTAATTAAAATCAAAACACAAAACATAACTGGTATTACTATTAATTTGTTAAAATTGTAATACCGTTACGCATAAAATTATTAAAAAAAAACTAAAAATTTTATTTCAGTTTTAAAACAATATACCTAGACAACTTATTTTTATAAAGATTTTTAATGTTATTTTCTTCAAATATTGCTGTTAAATATGTTATTACTGTTATTTGATTTTGTAGCTTTACTTTGTAGTCAGTATGTAGAATACAATAACAAAAAAAGTAGTTTTTTTTTTAAATATATATTTTTAGCATCTCGATTTGATCATCCGCAAACTTTGTACTGATATAATAAACGTCACACTCATACCTTCAAATAAAATTTTTTCAGCAACATCTAAATGTAACATCCAAACATTTGATTTTTTTTTTGTCATTATTCGAACCAATTAACTTTGATCTTCATTATGATTAATTTATATGTCAAAATATTAATTTTCATTTTCAAATTTATTAATTGCCTATCTAGAAAATCAAAATTCAACTTTTTGATATTCATTCATTGATATTTATTGTATAAATAATTTGCTATTTATTGTTGATAGGTGTTACAATCTCACTCTCTTTAATAGATACATATTATATAGTTGCAATTTGTAAAGACAGCATAATGATGATTTATTTTTAATTTAAGATTTTAATTTAAGTTAATTTATGAGGAGTAAACTACTCTTTTCATATATCAACTCTTTTTTTGTCTCCCAGTCACATTAACTGTTCTAAAAAAGAATATAATGAGAGGAGTAGATAATTAAAAAATTTTTGTGAAATGGCTTTAATTTATATTTTTCATAATAGATGGATTTTCATTTAAATAAGGTTATGTTAAATCATATTTTTTTTTTTTTGATAACCAATAAGCATCTACTTGTTCCATTTTAAAAAATATTATTTATATATACAGTCAATAAACCTTAATTTTTTTCATTTTATTTTCAATATCTCAATATAATAAAAATAATAAACTTTTCAAATGACAAAAAGTTATATAATGTCAAATTATGACGATTAGTCTGACAATCATTTACTCATGAAACAAAAATTACCGTTCCATTTACAAACTACTCCTATCTATTTTTCTTTTATTTTTAAAAGGAACGCATACATTATCAAATAAATAACTGCAGTTCGTCGTACTGGTATTTTAATATTTAAGTTGATCGGGCAGCCATACTTTTATTTCTTTTATTTTTTTTATAACTGAATAATTTATTTTTTTAAGAAGTTTAAATTTCGTGATGTAGTGCGGCTCAAATCTATGAAGATTACTATGTTTTTTTTTAAAATAAATTTTTTTCATTTATAATTTTAAAATTTTATAATATGTTTGACTTAACTTAATTTATAATTAATAATAATACTATGAATCTTATCAATTCGTTTATTTTAGGTAACAATTTTTTTTTTATAAATATTTTTTTAAACTTAATGTTTTTTATAAATTTATATTGAAAAATTTTAGATTATATTTTAAATATTTGCTATTTATTTTTAATATTTTAAATCTTAATACGAAAAGTTGGGAAATTAAAAAATTTTTAGTTTCTTGCTTTAAATACATACATATTTCCAATCAAAGATTTATAATTTATTTTTTAAGTTGTTAAAGCATTCAATATAATCATCAATATCAATATAATATAATCATAATTAACTTTATTTATTTTTTAAATTTTTACAATTTTCTTATATTAAGTAAAAAAATTACAACTTTGAAACATTCGGGTTTTTTTTGAAAATATTTTATAATATAATTTAAAATTACTAAATTCTAGTTTCAAAAATTTATAATATGACATTTGAGATTTTTATATATACATTTAATAGGTAGTATATTTTTTTTAAATTTTATATTAACTAATAATTTTTTATTAACACACAAATTTGAACAAATCAATTTAAAGCATTATAACGATTGTCCCCGAATAAAATTAAAGATACTTTAAAAATTTAATATAAGATTGATGACGTGAAATGTCAAACGTTTGTGTCTGTCGATTTTAATCCACTATTAATTTTAGGTATTTTATATTAGATTAATAATAATTATAATTTTTATTACAATTATAGTTATTATAATTTTATAATTATATACTACTTTATTGGAGGTAAGAGTCTGGCTCACGACTACTTAAAACCTTAATAATTTTAGATTTTAAATTTTACTTTTATTATATTAAAATGATAAATGAATGTTTACCATTAAATTCCCATAATAATATGGTTAATTTGTTATGGTAATCAATTGCTTATTATTAGAAATTAATTAGACTGATCTTTTGGTTAATGCTGTTATAGTTATTGAATATTGTGAGTTTACCTTTTTTTGTGGTAGTACAACTAAACATATTTTGTTTTAAGTATCTATTTTTAATATTAAAAACTTTGTCCTACAAACGCATCGATCTATAAGACTTGGTAAAAATAGAATCACTTGAATATTGTTCGTCTTTCCGTCCATTTCATTTGTCAAGATAACTTAAAAATCAAAAGAGTTACAGTTAAAACTTCACCCAAATTATTTTTTAACACAAATAGACAGATTTACTTATATAATAAGATAATTGAAGTTTTAAAATGTTAAGGCTTAATTTTCGAGTAGCTGCCACAAAATTTTTAAACCCAGCTTAAATAGTTATAGAACTAATTACACAATGAAGTTGAAATTAAAATTAGTTTAGTAAAGTAATACTACAAGTAAGTTTTAAGATTTCGCGGGGCAAGGAGTTAACATATTCTCGAAAATTAAATAAACTAGAATGTTGTAAATAAATATTAGTTGCGAGAATTTTCATGAAGTTCCAAAATAATTTGTAAATAGAGTAAATGCGATTATAAACTTGAAAATTAGATGGATCAAATTTTTGATGGTCAATTAAAAAATTTTTTTTTTATCGTTTTTTTAAAAAAACTTTTGGATTTTCTTTTGTACACATATGAATAATGTACATGTACGAGCACTCATAATACTTTTTACGAATAAAACTAATATACATTTAAACAAGAATTTCGGGTTTATTATTTTTTATAATATATATTTTCCGACCATTCTTTTGCATATTTGAACACATCCTGAGGGGTTAATCTGCTTAGTTCGTTTCGAGCCATTTTCAGTTCTTCTATATGCTTGGTGTTCGAAATCTTCCTCGATTCAATTTTTGTATTTAGAACTTTAATACCTTTGTCTAATGATTGTTTTAGAACTGAAGCGTCGCTCTGCGTCAATTCACTTCTAAAATCCACATGGTGAAGACCTTGTTTTTTCATTTCAGAAGCAAAATAGTTATCTAAAGGTCTACCTGCTCCTGACCAATCATTAGCGTATCTTGGTACTCTTTGTGTATGCCCTGCTTCATCCTGCAAAATTTTTCTATCGTGTTCATCAAAAACAGCGTTAATGCTTTTTATTGGAGCAACATGAGCTTGTGGATAATCTGGTCCTTTGCCACTGTGTTTATCTTGATATCCACTAGCACCAGTTTCAACAGCATCTATTCGTTCTATGTTATATTTCTCAGCTATTATTTGAATAAGTGCAGCCATTCTAAAAGGAGCAAGTACACGATTAACATAATGTTTGTTAACCTTTGTATGTCCCTCATTATCTAAGCAATCTTCCGTAGAATTAGGATCATCTTTTTCTTGTGTACGTTTTCTATAGGGTTGACGACCACCGTATATACCAAAACATATTCGATTTTGGTGGTAACCTAACTTAATAGAATGATGGGTTTCATTTGTTTTATCTTGAATATGGTTAGCTACATTGTCAACGAATATAGCTGAATCTATATTTCTAAGTTGTGGAAATTTTTCTGCTAAACAATCAAAAAGGCAGCACTGTCCAGATGAAAAATTATTTTGAGTTTGTAACGGTTCTGTTCCTTTTAATGTAAAATGATTGTCTTTAAGAAGTAGAGAAATTACAATTCCTTTTCGTTCTATTGAATTCGAAATTCTTTCTACTTTTCCATTTTCCGTCTCAATCTCAAAAATTATTGGAGTATTTGAAAGTTCTGGCAGCATTTTAGGCAAAATTGAAACAACCGCTTCTATACATGTTATATCCATAGGAAAACCTTCTTTTATTATAGCTCCAAATATATAAGGATTTTTTGTATTCGCCAATATTATTCTCATTTTCTCCTGAAAGCGCTCTTTTAAATCGTATTTAATGGACTCTTTATTGGATTTTGTATCATCTGAAGTAATTTCCAAAATTTCCTTCTCATATTCTTCTTTTGCTTCCTTTAAATATTTTTTTTCCATTTTATTCAGATATACATTTTCTATTACTTTTTCGATATAACTTAAAACGTTATTCGTGACATATTTAAGAATTGGATTTACAATGTGTTGGTCAATTATCTGACCAGCTTCGTGACGTATTTGTAAATTAAATCTTTCATTGAGTTTATTTTTAAATTTTTTGAACGATCTTTGACTTTCTTCAGTTTCTTTATTTAGTTTAGGCTTTGCCGTTGGCTCATAATTTAAGTGATTTTTTAATTTATTGTCTAAATTATTTAAAAAACTATCTGTTATTAAAGCCAATTTTCCTAAATGCGCAACACGTTGTCCCCAAACTAACAATTCATTTATAAAATTTAATAAACGTAATTTGTCTGCATCATTACTAAAATAAATTGAAAAACCTGTATTCACGTTACTTACTATTTCCTTAAATATAAATAAATAATTTTCGAAAAAACTTTGTTGAGTTAAATAAGAATTAATTAAATCGATTATCAAATGTTCTGTATCTTTTTCTCCTAATTTAAAATATAAATTTTCAATAGTAATAAAAATTTTGTGATTTTCCGTTTCCTTTCCAATTACTCTTAAAATTTCTGAACCAATATTATTACAAAATATTTTTAGGTTTTTGTTAATACATATATCTATTCCTTGATTAGCCATTGTAAAGGCTGTCGCCTTAAAAATGTTCTTTGCAATATCATTCCTTATCGCAACAGCAACTTTTCGTAAACCAACTTTTTTTATTAATTCAAAACCTTTTTTATTTGATCCATCTAAAATCTTACCAAATTTTGAAACTTTTTGAGTTCCCCTTAAGAAACTGAATCCACCTATAGTTGCCGAAGTTATACATGTATACATTATACTTCTAATCTTATACGCTTTATAATCGTTCCAAGAAAAATAACCACTGGATAATGAACTGATAGCAAAATTTAAGTCATTTATACCTTCACTAATAAATGCAGAACCAACATGAGTCATTAAGCCAGATGAAAATAATGCTATTAAATTACCAACGACCATTTGACCTAAACCGATCAAAATAACCATACCGACATTGCATAGCATTTTAATGGTCCATTTTTTCTCTTCAAGTTTTAGAAGTTTATCAAATCCATTAAGATGAAAAGTATATATTTCATTGACATTTTCAAATTCGCCTTGTTCAAAATAATTTACGAGATTTTCCAGTTTAATTACAGGAACATCAATTCTTTTTAATAAACTTGTTGCGCCAGTTAAAATTTCAATAACTGTTTGTACCGAATGATCGTTGTTAGATGGAAAAAATCTAGATAAATAATCTTTTATTTCGGAGTTTTCGATATTCTTTTTTACTGTTGCTAATTTATAGATTCTATGGTTTATTAAATCTGAAATAATGTTTTGATGTGGTTCAACTAACAGTTTTATATCAAGTGGATTTTTTTTTTTTTTTAATTTTTTTACAAGTTTTTGTAAAGCAATTCTACAAGCAAAATGTTTATGTAATAGATTTTTAATATTATGTGAATAATTTTTAATATCTAATTCATCAATTTCATCAAAATCAATTAAAAGATCATAATAAGTACTTTCGTTAACATATTTCTTCTCAAGTACATTTATTTCAGTTAATTCTATTAAAATATTTTGAATTTTATTCTGGCTAAGTTTTAGTGAATTGAAATCTTCCGAGCAAATAGAATCATATGAAAAGAATCTTACTGAATCAATGTTATGAAAATTTACACGAGAACTTTTATTATTAGAAATAATTTGATTTTCTTTAAGATTTTTATAACTTTTCTCACCAATAGCGTTTAAGATATCAGTTTTTATGAAAATCTTATTATTTCTATCATATATATCTATATCATTAAGGAAAATTTGATTTTCATTTTCTAAAATTTGAATTTCTAATTGTTTTATTTTTTTAATTTTTTGTATTAACGATTTATTTTGTAATTTTTGCATATTAATGACTACAAAATCGAATTCTTCAGTTAAAGTTGTTTGTTGTATTAAGGGTTTCCAAAATAATTCATGAATATCTTCATTCTCAATATTATATTCCCCTTCTGTAACACTTTTAAAACATCCTGATACTGAAATACAGAATCTTTTTATTCGCAAAAGTTTATGAATTTTTTGAAGAGCTATTCTGTATGCAAAACATTCCGATAATAAATTAAATACAGTTTCATCATACATGGAACAAAAATTCAGTTGAATTTGTTCAATTTCATCAAAATCAATTTTTAGTTTATAGGAGTCATCATTATTTTTTTCAAGAACTTGTAATTCAATCAATTCTTTTAAAATATTTTTAGAATCGTTTGAACATATGTTAACTCGATAAAAGTCTTTATGATTAATTGAATCAAAATAATCGAAAGTTGCATTTCGAATTTTGTTAATATCAATATCTGCTTTTCTATTAATCCAAATCATTCCTTGTTTTTTAAGTCTTTTATATTTATCTTTACCTAAAACTTTCACAAAGTCTTCTTTTAAAAAAACATTTGCATTTTTCTGATCTTCTGGTTGAGTTGTTTGTAAAAGAATTTGTTTTGCATTACAATTCATAATTTGATTTGAAAGTTTGCCTTCTTTAACACTTTCATTTATCAATTTAAAAATTTTTGAATTAAACTGTTCCAACTTTTCATAGTTGACATTTATATACTTAACTTCATTGTGAAAAATTTTTTGATTAATTAATGTTTTCCAAAACTGTTTCCGATTAGGAATTCGAATATTTTTTTTTAATCTTTTATAAAATTCTTTTTCATTAGGTACTCGAATATTATCTTGGGTTTTTTTATAGTTGGTAAGAAAATCAAATAATTCTTTACTAGAAACTTTATTCTTAAAACAGATTTCTTTCAGTTCTTCTTCAGTAATATTTTTTTTTAATCTTGGTTTTTTTAAAATTCCATTTTCAATAAAATTTTTGTATAAAATTTCTGCATTTTCTTCATCAATATTGCTTTGAATAAAAGATTGTGGAGTTACGAAATCACCAAAAATTGAAATTATTGAATTTGAAAACATAGAATAAATGTTTATTATGTTTTTTTGTTGTTCCTCAAAAGCTTCTATTTGAAGAATACTGTTACTGTTATCTTTTTTGAGAGCATGTATTGTGCCAGAAGATAGAATAGTAGAATTGGTACGAATTTCTAAAAGTTTTGCACACTCACGTAATTCTTTTTTAAAAATTTTTAAATAATCTTGGTTACTAAAAATCGGAATAATACGATTTAATTGCCATCTAATTTTCCTAAAACACACTAAAGCTTTATAATAGTGTGCTGCTTCGCAAAATTCAGGTTCGTCTTTTATTAATTTATCAAACAGTCTTGTTGCCAAGTCATAATTTCCTTCTTCACAAAAACATATGGCTAGTTTAACTATTTGAACTGGATTATCTATAACCCATTCAAAGTAATCTCTTGCAGATTTTGCTTTTAATTTATTTAAATTTAATATGAACTTGGCTAGATTTTCTTCAAAGATTTTTTTGCTGTTAACATCGTTTACGTTTTTTAACTTTTCATTATTCTGATCAAGCCAAAAAGCCCATTTATCCAAAACACTTCGCATCAAAATTTTTTTGATTTCTGATGTTTTCAACTTTTCTGGTAGAAGATATTTTAATTGTTTGTATTTTTGTTTAAATGTTTCAAAACAATTTTCTTCGGTGATAATTTGTGTTTTATAAAAATTCTTAATATCAGAAATGCGCTGTAGCTCTTCCATGTCACGAATATGTTTCAATTTATATATTTGTGATATTTCTATTTGTGGCTTTATTTCATCCATAATAATTAATTGCCCAGAGCCATTATCTCCACATCTTGCTGCTCTACCAAAAGCTTGCCGCTCTATTCGAATATTTTTAGGTAGATATGTTAAACAGACATGTAATCCGCCAGCTTTTTTTAACAAATCATTGATTTTTAAATCTGTTCCACGTCCAGCTAAATTTGTTGCAATAATAATTTCTCCTTGATCTAAACCTTTGTTCCCTTTAGCAACTTCAAATTTCTCGTAATCTCGTGTATAAGTTTGAATGGTTTCTAATTTATTTTCTTTAAAAAAATTCTTCAAGGTTTCAACTTCATTTAATGTTTCACAAATAATTAAAACTGATCGTTTTTTTTCTTTTGCCGCATGAACTAGTTTCTGCACCACATTATATATTTGATTTTTCCATTCATCGATATTAATGCAAACAATAGTTTTATACTCTACGAATTTTCTTGGTTTAGTAGTTGGAATTGTAACAAAATCAACACAATATATATCTTGCAAAACATCTTTTTCTATTTTTGCACCTAAAGTACCAGTCAGTCCATATAAATTTGA
Source organism: Dolichopus griseipennis (assembly GCA_963082915.1). Lineage (NCBI taxonomy): Eukaryota > Metazoa > Arthropoda > Insecta > Diptera > Dolichopodidae > Dolichopus > Dolichopus griseipennis. The sequence goes on along the minus strand of OY720441.1, from coordinate 37,242,951 downwards.
ATACAATTTAAAATAATTGACATTTGAAATAAAAACAGCTTTGAAACTTTGTAAAGATAATTTACAGCCGTGTTTTAACTGAAGAAATTGATGCAATCCTTCGTCCCACTGGGAATTGGTTAAATCTGTTCCTGTATCTCTATCAAGAATTACAATATTTGGATTATGATCTGTACTAGTATCACTTCTATCAATATCAACAACATAATCTTCGTCTGGTTTCATAAAAAATGCTTTTATTGCGCTTTTAATCCATAATTCTAAATGCTGTTCAATAAAGGGCTTGAGATAGTTAGGAACTTTTAATTTTTTTGGTTTTTCGATGCATTTTTTTAAAAGAAAGAAGAGTCGTTTTTTATAATTATGGGAAATAGGTTCAAGCATTTTTGTTATATCGTTTTTGTTAATTAAAATTCGCCCTTGAGTATCCAGTATTTTTGCTTCGAACAAACAACTCCATATAAATTTTTTTTCTTCTTGACTTAATTCACAATCAAGCGTTTCAATATCTTCTAATGTTATTATATTAAATAACTCATTTAAAATTTCTTCTTGGATAGACTTAATTAATGATGAAAGTTTAAAAAAACTTGCCAGTGACAGGTTAACTAATTTCCAAATATAAATGTAAACTGATTCTAATTTATCAAAATCTGGTAAGTCATGTGATAAATACAACATATTATTTCCTTTATCTAAAAGCATACTGTCAACCTCATCGACAATAATATTTTGACGTATGCGAGTATCAAAAATTTTTTTTCCATAAAATTCATTTAAAAGATAGTCAAGTTGAAAATTAGAAAGATCTCCGTAAACTACATCATAGTTGTAAGCATTTCTTCTCTTTTCAATATCTTCATTACAATTATGTGAAACAGTTATACAAAACATTTTGTAAATGTCACTGTTTTCTTCGGCATCACGTATTCCGAGAACTTTTGAGCTAGTTATAACATCAACCTTTTCTCCGCAAAGTGCTTTTATAATCGATGCTGCTACTACTATCAATGATTTTCCTTCTCCGGTTGATACTTGTGCTAAAATTTTTCCTTTATTTGTCAACAGCAACATTATGGCAAGTTTCTGTGTATCGCGTAATTTAAATCCTCTCTTTATTTCTATCGCTCTATCAATCATAAATATAATTTCTTCAAACATTTTAGGATTATTTTTATTAAATTTAAAATCTTTAGCCCAATTTTCAATATCGTTTTCTAAAGAATGAAGTTGATACTTTTTGTTATTAAAGCAATCTTTTATTGTTAATAAATTTTCTCGAACACTTTTTGAATTAGAAATATCGCTTTCAATTAGTTTAACTAGCTGTTCCATGTTTCGATCTTGATCATCAAGCAAGAAATTTTCTAGCATTTGTTTTAGCCATTTTGTAATATCATTGGAACGAAGGGATTTCAATGTAATTTTATTGAGATCAAATTCTTGATTATAAAAATATAATAAAATTTTAGTAAATAATGTAGTGTCTATTTCCTGTCTCTTTTCTTTTATGATATCTAAAAATTCATTAACTAAAATTTTTCCAAATTTTTCAACCATCCATAGTAAATAACAGGAAGTATTTTGAAAGTCTTCATTATTTTTCCAATTTAGTAGTTCAGATAATTTATATGACCAATATTTTTCGGTTAAGATGTAAGGCCATTGTAATAATTCGTATTCTTCCAAATTTAAATCTTCATTTGAAATTTCAATCAGGTAAGTAAACATTTCTTCAATACATTCCATTGAAATTGTAATGTTTACATTTTTCTGATCCAGCCTTATATAAAATAATACCAATATATATCTATTTTGTATTTTTGTTAAATATTTCCTTAGTTTTTTTTTATTGTCCAAAGGTCTTTTGAAATAATTTTCAAGCTGAATTAATAACAATTCACATATCCAATGTTCTTGAGGATAGGCTGCAACAATCCAACTAAAAATGTGAAATTCAAAATTATTTTTCGCAAGAGAATTCAAAACTGAATCGACAAAACAAAATATTTCTCTACAAGACACTTTTCTTCCACTAAATGAAAACTGTTTAAGAATATTGTGCAAAATGGCTTGTTTACCTAAAAATTTCTCTTTCATAATTTCTAATCTTTGTTTTAATTCCGATCTTTCACTTTTAAGAAAATATTCTATAATTTGTTCTATTGTTTTATTTTCATCATTTTCATTTTTTTCTATATTTTTGTTAAAAATGTTGGAATCAGAAAATGCCTTTCTAATCTGAAAAACGTTAAAGTCAGACTTACACTCAAAACAATTGGCTTTCTCTAAAATAACTTTATATAAATTATTTTGTTGTATTCGAATTTCTTCCAGTTTTTGATAATTCCTGTCAATAAAAAGTTGGACAAGTTTACCATTTTTATTTGAAAGATAAATAACTTCTTCTGCTAAAGGGTTGTGGTCAGATATAAAGAATACATCCAGTTTCTCATAAAATCGAATATTAACATTAAAAATATATGATATAATTTCCCGATATCTTTCTGAAAATGGATTGTTTTCTTTTTTATGACGATAGCCTTCAAGTTTTAATAATCTTTCAAATAATTTTTGATCCTCTTTACTTTGTTGTAAAATTTTACAATATTGTGATAGTTTGCTCAATGTTTCTTCATCAATTTTAAATATAAATTGATCTAAGGTTCCCAAAAAAGCATGTGAAATATTGTTTGTATTTTCGTCTGTTTCAATAAGATATTTCCAAGAATCTGTTGCTGAAAGTTTTTCAAGATTTTTAATATTTGGATATGATGGTAGATCATGATCGATTTCTTGCAACATTGTAAAATAATATTCACTCAATTTTTTTTCTTGTATTGGTATACTATTAGTATATCGAAAAATTTGCTGTGAGTTTTTAGAGCTATAACTCGTTTTAGATGAAATATTGTTTTTTATATTTGTTTTTTTATTTGTATTTAGAGAATTACGTACACGTTTTATTTTGATATTATATTCAAACTTTTGTTGCTGTTGTTGATTTTCACTAATTTCTTGTAAAGCTAGTTGTTTGATTTGTTCAAGTTCATTTTCAAAATTTTGAAGTAAATTTTTTTCTGTACAACTGTTAAGATGATTGTAATTCATCACAATACAATTTGAAAAAAGGTTTTTTCTTACAGCTAATGCATGTGGTTTCAGTTTATAATTTTGCTCTGTGGTTTCTCTTTCTGTAAATTGCGTAAGTATAGGATTTTCAAGTTTTGAAGATGTTATTCCGGCGTATTGGTAATCTGAGTTGATATATTTTCTATAAGGACAGTAAACATTATCACTTGAACCGGATTTATAGTAATTTAAAGATAGTTGACTTTTCTCTTTGGTACCATAATATTTAGGCCAATTTCCGAACGGATTAGGAGAAAAATCTATATAACCAATATCCCATCCATTTTTTCCAAATTTTCCATATTTTCCATCTTTACCTTTTTCACCATATTCACCATTTTTTGCATTTTTTTTAATTTTAAATTCTAAGCCTTTCTTTTCGTTTCTAATATCAATTACTCCTGAAAATCCTCCTTGACCACCTGGCCCACAATTTCCCCTACGACCACCAGGTGTCCCTTTCGAACCTTTGAATAGAAAAAAGGAATTATCAGTAATTTCTCCATAAGAACATGAAAAAGTTATATTATTTCCTGTTTTGGTGGTAGCTTCTACATATAATCCACTTAAACAAGAACTCATAGGCAACGGCAGATAGTTCGTATCTTCCATCAATATTAGATCTATTTCAGAGATTTCCAAATTTTGTAAAATAGTTTGAATATTGTCGCTTCCACTATCAGAAAACTCATATAGTAAACCACTAAACCTTTCACCCCACATTTCTTTTATTTCAGTGGATTCCAATTGTTTTAAAATGGTTCTAATCTTGGCTCTTGCATCAGAAAGTTTAGTTGAGGGAGGTGGATATTTTTCATCAAGTTCTTTTTTCGAAATACCTGTTCCATCAATTCCATCAATACCATTGCCACCATCTTGACCATTACTGCCCTTTCCACCGTTAGAAATTATAATAAAGTTTTGTGGATTTTCTATGAAGTCTGTAATAATCAAAATATTACCTCCACTTTCTCCCGCATAACCATTATCTCCTTGATTTCCATTACCATTTTTTCCGGTGCCTGCATTACTCACATACTTATGATTATTATCTTCACCTGAAACATCCCATATTATGTTACCTATAATTCTCAATTTTCTTGTTAAGACTAAAATATTTTTTCCATGCCAAATGGCATTTTTTAAACTTTTGTTAATATGAATAACTTCGGCATTAACAAAATGTACACCATCTAATTTTGTATTTTTTTCTAAAAGCTCTTCTATTTCCGGTAAAATTTCACAAATGGCAATATTTTTTCCAGTTACTTTAACAATTATACGTCCATCTGTTTGTACAATTTGAATTTCGATTGGTTTAAGGTAAATCGAAATTATATCTTTGAATTTGTCTAATAAAAATAAATTCTGTTCAGATTGTAAAGTTTTCGAAGATTCTTGTAAATTTAATAAATTTTCACCATATAACTGTACTGAAAGTTTACTAATTTTATTTAAAAGATCTTTAAAAGATATTTTATCTGCACAAAAATCTTTTAAGTCAAGTTCAGCTATAATTGATTTAATAAATTCAAAAGTATTTAAAAAATCAATAAAATTATTTAAAAATTTTATTTCATTTTTGACTAAATCAGCATAAGCAATAACTTGTTGATAAAAATTTTGTTTAAATTGATTTAAAAGAACGTTTTCATCAGTTTTACTAAGTAAATTATAGCAATCCATTAAAAGTTTATAAGAGTCTAATGTATTAAATGGACTAGGAATTGATGTTAAATCTTTAATAATGTTTTCATTTTCATTATTAATCAGAATATTGAAAATTTCTTGAAATTCATTTCGATTTTTAGTATCAATAATTCGTTTTATGAATTCATTTGTATTATTAATCCAAAAATTACAACAATGTTTTACATATTTTTCTTCAATGAATGAAATATCAGTGTTACTAAGTACTATATCATATGTTTCTTTTACATATATTTTAATTTGTGATAAGCTCCTTTTAACTAGTGGTAATCTATTATTTTCAATATTTACTTTTATTATATTTTCAATTTCCTGCCTTTCATTTGAATATTTTTCCGTTTTGGATTTCATGAATTTTAATGATAAACGTTGTGCTGTATTTTTATATTTATTTGATATTGCTGTTTGATTAACTAAAAGATATGATTGTCCCAAATACATAGATAATTCTCCTAACACATATAAACTTTTTATTTCACTTACTGAAATTGTATCTTCTAAAATACAAATTATTTTTAAAAGTTCAATGCGTTGTATTTGTTGTTTTAAATCTTTTTCATATTCATTACAATTTTGTTGAAAAAGTGTCTGTCTTGTGTTACCTAATACAATACATATTTTAACATATTTATTTATATTAGTTATTGTATTATTTTTTATAAGTAAAGTTTTTTCTTCAATTAATTTTTTTAAAAAATTTTCAACATTTTTTTTTAATATTTTTATTTCTTTTGAAAAATCATTTTCAGAAATTTCCCTTAATATTTTTAAACTTTTTTTTAAATATATTTCAATTATTTCCAAATTAATTTTGTATTTATCATATAAATTTTTATTAAAATAGCATGAAAGATTATAATAAAAAATTGCTAAATATTCACAATAGTTTAAATAAGACCAATTATTAAAATTGGTTTTTAAAATTCTTCTCAATTCATTATATTGTTTATGCACTTCTTTGGTTAGATCTGAGATCCAAGATTGTTTAACTTCAAAATTTCCAAATAAATTAAAAACTTGAATAAGTTCTGTAACTTTGTTTAAATTGTATTCTACTTCTAATAAGTCACAATTAACAATTTTATAATGTATTTTATTAATTTGTTCAATTTCCATTTTTTTTTTATTTTTTCTTTTTTCTTAAAATATTTTAATATTTAATAAATATAATAGATTTTTAAGAATCTTTAAACTTTGATCTAATAGATACAAATAAAATTTTTTATTTAATTAATTTTTTTTTTTTTTGACTCTATCACTTCTAATGAACGATAATATGTGTTTTCTTTCTAAGGTTTATCGCCATACTGAGAATAAAATTCAAAAATAAAATAAAATTATTTGAAGTTAGCAAAACTATATAATTTTTTTTTTAATCGGGGTAATCCCCTAAATTTTATACACTATTATGAATCGTGATTAAAAATAAACAAAATATAATTTCTTGATTCCAAAGGAAAATTTTGTATATGAACGCAAGAATGTCAAAAAAAAAGCTTTTTTAAAAGTATGTAATTTTTCAAACAAAAAAATACTTTTAAATGTTGTTGCAAAAAAACACGCCACTTTTATTATTACATACATACACACACATATAGAAATTTTCCAAATATTTATTTTGATCTTACAAAAAATATTTTATATATATACCTATATATTTTGTATAATTTTTTAATTTGTTTTGATTCATAAATAGTAAGTAAAATTTCATTAAATTGATTTTTATAAAACATCACATTATTTACTTTTCTAAGCTCATATGTTAATAAAGTTGTTAATGAAATTCGCTTTTTTTACATACTTATATATGTGTAAATAAAAATATGTACATACAATGATTCGATTACGCATACAAATTACTAACCTTAGTCAGTGTTGCCACTTCAAAATTTTCAACCCGGTCAAATATGACAGTTTGACTGGAAAACTTTTTAAAAAATTCAGTCAAAAAATCCAGTCAAAAGTTTTTAGAGTAAAATACTGTCAAAAAATCGGTCAAAATAAAAATTTTAAGAAAGACTTAAAATTAAGTATGTACATATAATGAAACATGTACATAATTTCTTTGTTTAGATTGATTTATGGAGGGTTCATTTTTATAAATTCGCAATACCATAAAGTAACTATCACCATAGAGTATTCACGTAGAACAAAAAAGTTAGACAAGTTTTTTTATTTCCTAAAATCAACTTTATCGTATTTTAGTTTATTTGATTGTATGTCAATCGATGAGTTTACATTTGTATATATTCTTTTCTTTTTTGTTTGTCATGTATGTACGCAGTTTGTGTATATTTTGATTATAAAATAAAAAAATATTGATAGAATATTACTTTATATGTATTTTTTTAACTTGCATTATTCCAAATCTTTCAAATCGTTAGAAAATAATTCCATAAAAATGTACCTATGTATTTTAAATTTTCGTTAGTTTAAAATAGGTATGTAAAATTTTTTTATAATTTTTAGGTTTTTAACTATCTACAAAAAAATATAATTAAAAACTTTTGTTAATCTTATTGAAAATTTGTTTTATTATTTAATTATTTAATTTAGAATTCTAGAAGGGAAAAAGCCTGGTAAAATATATTATGGAAAAGTATATAAATCAGCTTTCAAAATTCACATTTCATTCGGCATAAAAAACCCTTTAAGTGTGTAAATACACATTATAAAATATACATATGTATGTATTTTGCGATGTCTTTTGTTCTGCCGGAATGTGCACTATTATAGTATAGCCTTCTAATGGCTATTTCATCGAATACCAATACAAATTAGGATTTACTCCATTTCTCAAAAATTTATAACCCTTTTGGTGAATTAAAATGTTCAGCGTCAACGAATATTTTTAAAAATATTTTAAATTTTTCCGAAACGAAATTATGTCAAAAGCGGTCAAATAAAAAAATAAATCAGTCAAAAATCCAGTCAAAATATTTCGAGTTTTTTTCCTGTCAAAGAATATTTTTTCCAGTCAAATTTGACTGGAATACTGTCAAAATGGCAACACTGAACCTAACTATATAATAATAATAAAATAAAATTAGAATTAAATACTCGTACTCGATTGAAGAAAAAGCTCTTTTGAGTGACGTAATTGAAAGAATATTTCTTTTTAATTTAGTTTTTTTTTATTTAATTCACAGATAACAGACAGATTACATAATTTATTTTTGCCGCATGGTATAGCTAAAGCTATCTGATCTTATAATTTTTAATATTGTATATTTAGAAAGCTTTTCATAACCAATTGCATTACAGTATTTGAAATACTAATGAAATTAATTATTAATATGTACAATATAAAATTTTTAAAATGTAGTACCTATTTTATTAATTATTTAATTAATCAACCTGATACTAACATTTTTGAAGTGGGCGTATTTCACAAAAATTACAATTTAGAATTAGAAAATTGAAATTGTTTTTACAAACCGTAAAAAACTGTTTCGTATTTTTTTTTGAGTTCATAAATTTTTAGCATATTTTCAAAAACTGAAAAAGTTTGATTCTGTCCATCCATTCGCATTTTTAGAAAAGTTTTACATTGTTTGAAATAAAGAAAATTAATTTTAACTATGGGTAGGTAGGATGATATCGTAAATGTCGTAAAAAAAACTACAACCTGATACTATGTGAAAATAACACAATGTAAAATTTATGCATACATTGTGTTGAAAATACAATGTATTTTGTTTAGAATTGCGATTGCGTCAAAATGAAATGTCAAAAATTTTAACAATTGTAATAAAAAAATTAAGCATGTCACAAAAATTAAAAATTTACATACTTTTCTTCCATGGTTTCTTGTTCTTTTATTAAATTAGGGACTTCACCACCACAAAAATAAAATTCAATTGATCAAAATTCAAATTAACACTTCAGAATTCAAATAAATTAAAATTTTTTTATTTGTGTATCCAAAAAATTTTTGATACTCCATTTAACAACACGCGTCGTGAAAATGGGTCGCGAATATAGTGTAAAATTAATTAACGATAATGAGACAATGTAAAATTTTTGAAGTTTACATTTACGATCATGTGACATTGTATTCACAACATCGCAAACACATTTACGATGTCAGGGGTATTGTAAAAAATTAATTGCATGAAAGAATTTTATTTTGTAGCTCCATCCGTTACGGAGCTACAGCCCGAAAAGTCTGATAAAGCCCTATTTTTAAAATGCTATAAAAAGCGTTCTATAAGATATATTTTTAATCAGGTGAAAGAACCTATTATGAATTTTGAACAAACGTAAATGTATAAGGTTGCCATACGGTACTAATATTTACGGTTACGCGAAATCTAATTTTTTAAAATTTGGACCCTCTTATATTTTAAACGCTTTGTGCTAAAAAACATGCAATTGGGAAAAGCTAGATTCTGAGAAATTGATTGTAGTCGTTTAAGAAATTTTTTTTTGGATTTTTTGTGTAAACAATTTTTAAAAACCTTTTATTTGAATACATAAATACCTATGTCCAGTAAAATACAAAAACTGAAAATTTTTTAAATATTATTCTTAATTTTAAAGGGCGTCCTTAAAATTGAAGAAAAGGTGTTAATTTTTCATCATTTTATCTTATGTGTGTAATAAAAATTTAAGAAAAGATTCAAATTTTGGTGCAAGTCACAATTTAATAAATTTAACCTAAAAATTTTAAAGGTGAAGTGTGGGGGATTAGATCATTAAGAATAAGCAGATAGGGTTGAAAAGTGTTGGCTCTAATTTTCTCAGGAAAATTTCGGAAGAATCCCTATTCAAGGGCTATCAGGAATTTAAATTTTAAAATCAATAACTTAGGCGACGTATATACTTAACATTATTTAACATAAAAATTTATGTTGTAACATTATATTTCGACACAATTTAATAGATTTTCTTGATTGCATTGAGATTATTATTTAAATATGGATTTCAGTTTTTTTCTTATTAGTACTTTTTTCGAACAGTACAACGGTCATAGAATTTATCTAAATAACAAAAAATAAATAAAATACTGAATCAAAAATCACAGTTTCGATTCCTAGCATATCCGATCATGACTTGACCTATACAACCATTAATACTTCTGCTGATATCTCCAAAGAAAATATATGGTAAAGGGGCAATGAAAATATCAACATTAACAATCTATTACTTAATGCTTCACAACTTTCTCTGTCTGATGTATAATGATAACGTTCCAATTAAATGTTTCAAAAATCCTAAATTCAACTAGTACATAAAATAATATAGTGTTCATTTTCATTTAACTTTTATTTTATTTTCATAAACACCATTAAATAAAAGCAGTGCACGTGCTTATTTTTTTTATTTTAAAATTTTTTTTTTTTTCTTTATTTAATTATTTCTAAACTTATTATTAAAAACAATTTCAGACTTACTTCTAATAATAAAAAAATTATTAAAATTGTGCACAATTTTTTCTCTTGTTAACATTTTAACAGTTACATTATAAAGAAAAAAACAATTCTCTAACATAAGGGCTGGGTGGAACAACTGTGGACATGTGTTTCTTTTATGTGGAAAGGCCCAGTTTCGAATTCTAGTGAAAGTGAAAAGACTTTTCTGGTTTTCCACTAGACTCAGCTACCATTCGCCATTGGTTTCAAATTAATGGCATAATCAATAATTAATAATTATATATCTTTAATAAAAAATACATTAATATAACAATATAAACAAATGCAAAATATAAACAAATAATTTAATTGAATAATATAACTCGCAGATATGTAATACCATATAACTCAAATACAAAATATTATAATATAAACAAAAAATAGAATTGTAAATATTGGAAACCTAAGACGTTTCTACATGTTATAAGGACTAGAACTATCTCATGTTTAAATTGTATATGGAATTCAATAAGACCAATTCTAATAACACGAATATAATATGACCCCCTGTTCCAATCTGTACTTATGGTATAGACAGTCTTATTAACCTAACAGTTGAACAGTTAGCGCTTAAAAAAATAAAAAAAAAAAACTACATAATCATCATTAATTAAAAGTAAAATGAGTGTACGCCATTTTTGATTTAATTTCTTTAAATTTCTTATTGCAATTCAATAATAACTAATAATATTCATAATAAACAAAAAATAAATCAATTATAAACAAAGTGAACTCAATTATTTATGTGCTTTTGCAAAATTTTCTAACTGATCGAAAATAAACAAAATTTATAAATTTTTTTTGGCAAACATATTATTTTACTTTTGATTTATTTAAGAACTGAACAATAATTTAATATAATTTAACAATCCATCTATTTTAATCTAACATAAGTGAAATAAAAATTTAAATTAAAAAACATAATTAAAACTTATATAATATATTATTATTAAAAGCAATTGTATTAAATCACAACACTACTGAATTAAATATTAAAATTAGAAACAATAACTATTAAAAGAAATTAACTTGAACACGTAAATAAAAATATTTATTTATATTAAAGTAAAGACTCATTTTTACCGGTGCGATAAATATTTGTCTATATTTTAAGTATTGCCAACTGATTTTATGTCATTAATCACTTGTCATTGCAAATTTAAGTGCTACCATTATAAGATCTAAAACAGTACAACCGCTTTACTTATTATTCCAACTTACAATATTTTATATTTGATAAATTTACTTTTATTTACTTAATCATTCACATTTCTATATTATATTTCATTTGTTTAAATTATTTTTTTACATCACTTTTATTAGCACATTTTCAAAAAATTTTGTAAAAATGTGCCTATATAGCTTCACTCTGTCCGTCCGTCCGTATGTTTACAAAACTTTCACACCGTTTGAAATTGAGTAAAGAAATTTTAACCACGGGTAGATATTACAAAAAAAATAATTTCGTAAAATAATTTTTTTCTGTAGCCCCACCCGTTACGGGGCTACAGCCCCTCAAACTTGGAAAAAGCCCTATTTTTAAATTGTTATAACAAGAGTTCTGTTGAGTGTATTTTCGGAAAAAGATAGCTGGTTTTATAAATTCTATAAATTTTTAATAGGCAAATGTTTAGGGTTGCCATACGGTACTAAAATTTACAATTAAGCAAAACTCAATTTTTGCAAAATTTTTGGCCACACATATCTTCTAAACGATACTAACTAGGGTCTTGAAATTTTGAGAGAAGTTAGGTCCTCCAAAATCAGTAGGAGTCCGTTAACAAGATTTTTTGGTCGAGCCCTCTGTTTAGGAGCTATAAGGACAATCAAATGTATAGGGTTTACCATGCGGTACTAAAATTTAGCATTATATAAAACTCAATTTTGAAAAATTTTTGGTCCCACACATCTCTTAAACGGTTTAAGATCGGATCTTGAAAAAGTTAGATCTTCAAAAATTAGTAGGAGTCGGTTAACAAAATTTTTTTGTCAAACCCCATGTTTAGAAGCTATAAGGACTCGAAAATTGAAATTTTGCTATTTTTAAGCACCTGTAACTTGAATACCTGTTTTTTTTATTAATGTACAAAATTTAAAGGTTCAACATTATATGTTAACATATGTTAAAGGTTTTTTTTAAATTTAAAAGCGGTTTCTTAAATTGAAGAAAGTGTCTCTCAGTTTTACACATTTTTGCTTAAATAGTATAATTCTAAGTAAAATTCCAAATTTTTGTGGAATTCAAAATTTATTTCTTAGAACCTACAAAAATGGAGGGGGTGGGCGGGAGGCTAGATGAAGTTAGGTCCTTAAGAAATTTGGCAACCTTCCCCATTGAAAGGCTATTAGAACTTTAAAATAAAAAATTGACTGTTTTTATAAGTAACTTAGTCACCAACGTATATATTTTCTTAATTAAATGTTAATATTGAAGCTTCAACATTATATTCCGATAAAATACTTAGTATGAAACACTATATTATTTTGAAAATGTACTTTCTTAGAAACCCTTGTTTTTTTTTCATCACTTGTTCTAAATTTTGATGTTTTTGTTTTTATAATAACACTAATTTTGATTGCAAAAATTTTGGCACTTCTTGTTTATTTCTGCTGGATATCACCATGGTTACAGCTTTTACAAATCCAGAACGTAATAATATTATTCATTTACACATAAGAAGTCTTTTACCTAAAATATACTTCGATCATATATTGCAAACAGTCAAGTTCTCATTATACTAATATCTGAAATGTGGCTGGATTGTTATTTCAGCTCTCAAATGGTCAGAATACCTGGGTTCAAGCTTTAAAGGAATGATCGTTCTCAACTCAATTCTTCAGGTCACCAATTCGTGGCTACGGGGTTGCTATGTTTGTTAAAGGCGGTATCTCTGTTCGAATATTGCAGCATTCTTCTCAACTTGACGAAATTATATATATTTTAGTAGAAGCTAAACTAAATAAAAAAACAGCTTTAATTGGTACGGTTTACTTTACTTATCCTGCTATTCACAAAATGGAGCCATTCTTCAATGCTTGAAAATGAAATAATAGGTGGTGACTTGAATATAGATATTCTAGACAAGATTAACCCTATGAATAACGTATTTACCAACAAAACTAATAGTATTTCTTTGAACATATTAAAGAAGCACATGCCAATTCGTTTTTGTTCTTCCAGAAACTCTCACTTTGATCTGTTTCTAGTGCCATCTCATAATTTGAATTGCATTGGTAGCTTTGACCAAGTTTCGATTCCTAGCATACCCGATCATAACTTGATATTTATTAACATCAATACTTCTGTTGATATCCCTAAAAAAACCATATGGTATAGGAGCAATAAAAATATCAACATTAACAATCTATTACTTAATGCTCACAATTTTCTTGATCTGAGCTTGATTTGTTCATCCAAATATAGACAACAACATAGATTTACTCAATAGCCTTATATTAAAATTGTATTATCATAATTTTATCTCTTAGTGATGAGGGAACAAGATAATGCGTATGAAACTTGGAAAAGAACTAAATCTGTATCTGACCTCAACATATTCAAAAAATTGGGGAAAAAAGTTAATCTTAAAGTACGCCAAGCTAAAAAACAGTATTTTATCGAGATTCTACAATCAACTACTGGTCCTAAATCCTTATGCAATAATTTATCCAAGCTTGGTATTGCGACGGATAAACCAATTTTAACTGAAAATGTTGATGTTGATACTTTCCAATTTGGCACATGGGTGTTCTGTACTATTTTCTGCGCACCCCCTAATTTTTGATCAATTTCTAAATAGATAAGTTAGTAAGAATTTCTAATATATTTGAATAGATAAAGTAATTAGAAAATGTTGTTAGTATTATAAAGTTAATTTGGTTAGCTACGTCTTACGATCAAACTAATAACAGCTTTTATGGTTTTAAAATGACTTATGGATATCTCATTAAATTTGAACCAAACAGGTGTAGGGTATTTCTAACTGTTTCTTTACTTGTTCCATAATAACACTATTCTTTTTATAAAGTTTGATATTTTTACCTGGAATAAAAAGTTTTTTTTGTTGTTCGTAATTTTTTCATGACATTGCTGTTTGTATGTTTCACTTGGTATATCTGAAAAATGAAATATACCGGGTTAAAGAACCTTTTTTTTCTTTCTCTATTCATTCTTTTTCATGTTTCAAAAAATTAAATCAAAATTTTTAAACAATTTTCATTAGTATTTTTTTTTCATCCATTTATTATCATGTTTTGTTTTTTACAATTTGTTTGTATAATTATATTTAAATTAAATTAAACAAGTTAATATATAATTATATATGTTTTTTTTTAATGTCCAGTACATAAATATGAATTTAAATGTATTGTACATATATGGGGTCGCCATTTTATAATTTTTTGTTTTAATTGTTAATTGTATTTATTATTTATTTTACCTTTTTTTTTTCTTTTTTTCCTTTAATGTTCGTTATGTGAATTGATAAAATGTATATATATATATATATATATATATATAATATGTGTTTATATATTTGTATTATTACCGTTATGAGTGTGAAATCATGTGTGTTAAGATATAATATTAATTGCGTGCTGTTTTCTTAATTCAAAATTTTAAATTACGTTTTATTTAAATGCTTTTGTTATTAATAAATATTAACATGATATGATTTGAATTTTTCTGAATATTAGATTTTTATTTTATAAATAACTAGCAGGCTTACTTGGCGTGGCCCCGGACCCTAAAATTTGTCAAAATTTAAATATATATTTTATCTATATATATATATTAAAAAGCGAACGTTTGGTTGTTTTTTTTTTTTTAGCATATAAACTCCAAAATTGTTCAGCCAATTATCATGAGAATTTGTATATAAAAGTTTTTGGGATACGAATGTGTTCTGAGCTTAAAGTTGGAGCAGTTTTCAAACTTCTTTACAGTAAAATAAAAAAGATTACCTGCAAAATTTGTAGACGTGTTAGTTAACCCATATTGGCATGATGATAAATCTTAAAAAAATTTAGAAAATTCAAAAAAATCTTAAAAAAACTTTTGTCGATTTCTGTTAACTTATAGCAGCGCAATTTACAAAGTGTAATTTTTGTGTTAAATTATTTTCAATAGGGTTGACTTCATTTAAAAACTTTTTGAAACGCGCAACCGAGTATTATCTAATTAACATAAAAGTATTAAATTATGCAATAATATTGTTTAAATATATACGACATTTAACTTTTTGATTATTTGATTTTATTACAAAAAAAAACAAAACTGAAATTTGACACTGAAGTCTATTTTTAAAGAACACAAAAATGTAAAGTAGATACGAAATTAAGACTTACGAAAAAATATAAAGATGGAAAATTTAAGTTAAAACATAATATTATTATTAGGATTCTTTATTAGCTTTATTTTTATTATTATTAATATTATAGATATTTGCATTGAAATTTTTTTTATGAAATAGCAACTATCCAAAAGTTAAAAGTTTTGAAAATATTGTTATTAAACTTTAAATAAAAGTCATTTGGCATCGTCCCCAAACGAGTTAATAAATCGTCAAAAAAAACCAAAAAACTAAAGTATCTAATTAAGCTTTTTCAATATATAGATATTTAATTATTTATTAATTAAACTATTCATTTGAACCCAATGGAGATTGGTACCTGCGTCGAGTCTAAAACCAGATAAAAGTTTTTTCACTTTCAGTGTGATTCGAATTTGGGCCGCTCGCATGAAAGGTCGATACTCCAACCACTGTGCCACCCAGCCATTTCAAATAAATAATAAAAATATCAAAAAATTTAAATGAGAATTGAATTGAAAAAAGAAAATATACAATATGTTTAAATAAAACAAGGGCATTGGTGGGTTAGTGGGTAAGCATTTGGCAATGTTATTAAAATTTAAAATATCATTTCAATTCTTAATAATAAGTTTTTCAAATGTCATGTGATTAAAGCTTTTTAAGTTGGCCTTTGATTTCATTAGATAAAATATCCAAAGGTGAATTCATATACCTGTATTGTATAAAACGATTTTATGAAATTTCAAAGTTTTCGAATTTTAAAATTTTTTTTTATTTAAAATTAGAAATTAAGAATGGACAAATATTTTGCTTTTGTTTTATATATTTTACTGAAGCATTATTTAAAGCGTTTTTCAAATTCAAAGTTTTAAGTGTAAGAGTAAAAATAAAGAATAATTGAAGAATTACAAATTGTTTTAATTTTAAATAATATGATTAAAAAAATAATTTAATTTCTATTGCTATTTGATTGATCATATTGATTTAAATTCGACATTTAATTTTATTTAATTTAAAATTTACTTGTATCTCTTGGAATATATAATAATTGATATGATTGATTTATGATATTAATATTAAATTAGAAAAAGATATATTGGGTGTATTCATACAGCTTTTTTTTTTCTTAAATTTACAAATTATAAGAATTTTTTTGATAAATATACAATTGATATATTAAAAATTTTTTTATTTGTTTTTTTGGTCAAAGATTATTAATTATATTATAGATTTGTTAGATCTATATTATTTTATATAATTAACTATTATAATCTTAGAATATTTTCTTACTTATATATACATACACTTATATTGCAAGTAAATTAAAAAAAAAAAAAACTTTTAATTAAATTTTTCTTAATTAAATTGTTATACAAGACTCAAGAGTTGATTTTTGTAATAATATTATTGTGATCAAATATTTTTTAGAATTAGAATTAAAAATATTGCATACTTTTAGGATACTTAAATACTTAGGATATACAATGAATTTTGGGTTTGTATTTATAAGCTCGTGTAACTAAAGTCATGTGCTGTGTTAAAAATAAGTTTTTTATATTTAATTAATTAATATTTATTTATAATTTAAATTATGCAATTGTGTTTCAATTGAATTAAAAATTGACTTTAATATTTTGATTTAAAACTAAAATTAAAAAAAGAATACTTTTATATAAATAAATGTACTTATATTAAATTTAAAATAATTGTATTTGAAAATTATTGAAATCAATTTTTTAATATATAAGTTATTAGTTTAATTTTTTCATTATAAATTTTATTAATTTTTTTTTTTAAATTATTGCAATTTGACTTGAAGGTGCTGTAAAAACATAAGATATTTTTGTTTTTACTTAAAGATATTTTTATATGGACTTTGGTTTTTTTTTTTTAAATTCCAAAATTTTTTTTTTCTATTCTAATTTTTCTTAAATTATTTTATTTTTTTTTTGTATGTACATTAATATTATATTTTATAATTTATTAATATTTTCATTTTTTTTCTAAATATAAATATTCAAATAATTTTGCTTTATTGAATTTATGATTGTAGTATACCAGACCATATGTATAACGCACATTTAAATACTTAAATACTATATATACATTAAATAAATACAGTAGAGTCATTTGAAAATAACTGTTACATAAAAAAAAAAACAGATATAAAAAACATGATAAATCCAGGAATTCCCTCGGAGATATTAACAAATTCAAATTAAGAAATTCATTATTATGAACTCTACCTCGGAATTGAAATTAAAGCGAGAAAGAGTGCAGTAGAGTAGACTGTGTCAACTCTGGGATACCCGTATAACCGTAATATAAACTTTATATTATCCGATTAATTATTTTTTGCAAAATTTCAGACACCCAGCTTCCATAGGTATAGAGTAATGCCCATATAAAAAAAGAAGTTGTATGGCAGGTACTCGAACCCGTGGACCACAATCGCTGGATTTAAATAGCGATGGCGGCTATTGCATGAAAACGAATTTGTGAAAATTACAAAATCCAAGATTCTTTTTTTTTTGAGACGGACGGACGGACGGACATGCATAGCTAAGTCAATTTACTTTTCAATTCTGATCTGATCCATACCTTTGAGTCTATATCTACCCCCGGTCCTCCTCTGCATCACAAACGTGATGACAAATTTAGTATACCCGATTGACTTAAAGGTATAAAGATTTTTCACTATTCAAAAGTTCGGCTATTATGAATTCGCATGAAAATAAATTCAAAAAATTTCGGAACTTTTGTGTTATAAATTTAATCGTAAATTTTTTTTTTATTTGTTACGAATGCAATTATCCTTTGGAGTTGAAGTTTTTTTAAAAAAAATATTATTGTAAAAAATACCAAATATATATAAATATTAGTCTTATTTTTCATTTGTTGGTTTTTATTATTCTTAAAATTCAATTTTCTTTTTCTTCCCAATCAAAATGCTTGGAATATTAAGAAATAAACAGTAATTTTAAAAATAGAAAATAAGTCAAAGGGTGAATAACGTTCAAAGATTGCCAAAAAGCGTTATTATTGAAGTGCAAAATATTGGGAAATAATCCCAGAGCTAAAGGGTAAATCTTGTATTGAATTCAAGGCAAATGCTTTTCCTGAAACGTCTAATTCTAATTCTTTTTTCATAATTAATACGAATTAAAATGCTATTTGTTAACACTCCTCTTCAAAAAATGTATTTTCTCCCACAGATTTTTATTTTTTTTTTTTAATTTTTTTTTATACAGTTAATCAGCTACAATTTCTCGGTGGTGTAGTGGGTGAGCATTAGGTTAATAAGCGCGGGGGTCCGGGTTCGATTCTCGTTTAGTATTGAAAATAATTTTTTTTTTTTTACAAATCCCCATGGTGACCAAATATATTTTAAATAAACAAATGTTTAATATAAACAATATAATTAATATTGTAATTATAAATAAATAGAAAGTATTTAATTTAAAAAGCCCAAATACAAAATAAGCAAAGATTTACTATTGTGCTGGCACAAATTATAAATGAATAAATAAATAAATAAATAAATAATTCAAATAATAATTGTTCTGAAAAAATTTAACAATATTAATAGCCGTATTATGTATCTCACTTATTTTCATTCGCACCTAAAATATTTTACTCACTTTTGGAAGTATTTTGCATTATGTATCTCAAAGTCACTTAGGTGAGAGTAGTTGGGAATGTGACTTAAAAAAATAAAAAAAAACCTCTATTCAAAATATGAATTTAAATTTTACCTTTCTTTGCATATATAAAAAAACAAAGAAATCAAATTTATAAATTATTTTTATTTATTTTTTTGAAGGTAATGAAAATAATGGAAATGATCAACTGGAACGACTGGAGCGGAGAAATCTTAAAAGCAATTTAAATATCTTAAGAATTCCAGACTTAAGTGTATATTGACATTTTATATTACAGAATATAGACATTTTTTGGTGAAGTAATTTATAAAGTCGGGGTTGGAAATGATTACCACAACTCTCTGGGTCAACCCACATATATTACAATCAAAATTATGCAATGAATGAATCAAAATACAAATGACAGAAAATGAAGAACATACGCCAAAAGAAGAATTTTTTAATAAGACAAGAATTCCCGGATTTAAAACTGTGCGGATGGAACTGATATTGAAATTATAGCCCACCCAAATAATGGCTTTTGCAATATCTGGATGATCTTTACCATATTCTTACCTCTTTTTTTCAGTCACCATTTTGTCGTGTAATAAAAAAAAACTAATAAATTACTTTGCTGTATTTGTCACATTTGTCATAGGCAAGATACAAAATACATTAACTTACTGACTAGGTGACTGGATATTGAGATATATAATATAAAAACACATTTTTTACACACTAAGTGAGAGTAAGTGAAATACATAATGCGGCTCTCAAAATCAAATTTATTTTATTTTTTTTTATTGAGATCATACTGTACTTATTATATAATAAAACATTTAAATTGTAATTAATGACATAATAAATATTTATGTATTTTTTTTTAAAAGGTATTCCACCTAAGAATACAAATATTGCAGAGGGTCTTTCCAGACATTAAAATGAGAAAAGAATAAGATCAAGATATTAGGACTTTTTGTTCGACATTAGAATACGACGTATAACTATGGTATCCCATGCTCTACAGAAGCATGATATCTCGGAAACGGTAAAACTTAGGTTAAAAAATTAATATAAAAACAATAAATTTGAAAAAATAACTGTACATATATAGGATATTTTGTAAAGAAAAACTGTTACTTTTGAAAAAAAAACATATTTCAAAAAATATTTTAAAAACACATATTGTTCAGATTTAAAAAATAATTAACAAAATTCTTTCTGTGTTTGAAACCTTGAATAATAGGCTTTCAAATAGCACCAACATATTTTCTGTTGAGTATATGATACAAAAGTTATAAAGTCATCATCCCCTCCAATACAATTTCTAACCCGTTTTGGTGTCAAGAACTGCAAATTAAAATTTATTTACCTCATGGAATATGTGCACTCTTAGATGGAACACCCTGTATATAGTTTTAATTTAATATTTATTTTTTAAGTCAATTTTTTTTTATGTTAAAATATTTTATTTAATATTTTCAAATATTGTACAAAAATAATTTTTTTAAATATTTTAATTTTTTAATTATCTTTTATTTCTCCAAAAAAAACTTTTTAGAACTTTATTTAATTTTAAAATACTTACAATTTAAATTACTACATATAATATTTGGTTATATAATTTTTTTTCATATGTGTAAAGTATATACTTTTATTAAAATATATTATATACAGTGTATATTTTATGTATATATATATACATATATTATAAATTCATTATTTAAAATTCCTAGGATTAAATTATCAAAAAAAAAAAAAAAAAATTATTTATAAATAGATAACCAAATTTAAAAATTAAAAATTTATTAATTTTAATTTAATATTTCTTTAAGAGGTTTTTTTTTTTGAAATTACAATTATACTAAAAATTAAGGATTTATTTACATCTTTCATTAATACAGTTACTATGTATCTATTAATTACATTTAAACTTTATTGTGTTTGAACTATTCAAGATACATTTAAATTCTTAAATACAAAATATCTTAAAAAACTTTATTAAATTTTAAAAATCTAAAAAAAAGGAAAGGCTTTTAAACTTTATTAATATAGGGAAACTGTTCAATTAATTTCTTTCAATTATATTATTGGCGGAGGTTTAGAGGCCGCTTTGTTATTTAAATGAAAGGAAGTTTTATTCTAAAAACAATACAATAGCTCTTTATTTTTTGAAAAATTAATATTTAAATTTTAAATTACAAAAAAAAGTTTATTTTATATATAAGATTTTTTTTAAAGTATCTTTTTAAAAAATATAAAACATAAATTATGTCATATTTGTATTTATTATATGAATTTATAAAAGTCTTTCAAGATCTTCACTTTCAGCTTCACTTGTATATGAATCAGTATCTGTAAAATCATCACCACGATTTCTACGACAACAAGGACGTCGATTTTCTTCATCATCACTCCAATGTTCAAATTCTTCTTTGTGATGTTCTAATAGCATTAAAGATGAAAATAGACTATCACAGCCGCTGCATCTGTAGAACAAAAAAAAAAAAAAAAAAAAAACTGTTAGTAAGTTAAATTTTACCGATATATTAAACCTATCTAAACTAAAATAGTATTGAATCTATATTTTCAATTATCATTATCACACAAAAAATGTAAGTTAATTCTTTCACGGAAATTGTGGGCATATTCTGGGGACATAGCTGAAGTTCACATGTTTAGTATAAGTTATACCATTTGACCCAAAAAGTTAAAATTGTATGAAAGAAGTCATTGTTTTTGAACTCTATTCATTCGGATACCTTCCATATAAAAGTTCCGAAAAGAAAATAATTTTTTGAGACGCAACAATTATAATATTGAGAAGCATCGATTTTTCTGAATTCGAGAAATTTTTTTAATTCTTTGTAATTTGTTTGAAAATTTCTTTGGCGGGCTGTAAACTTTGGTTAGGGGCCATGGTTTTAGGTTTCCTACTTGGGCATAAAAACTCGTTAAAGCTTTAATTATTGTACGATATTTACTATTGCATAATTAAGGAATTTGTTTGGTAATTATTAATGTGTCGACACGTATAGATTTTTGAAATAATTTCGTTCAAATCTTTAATTTGCTGCACTTTTAATAGGCAGACTAACTTATGCCATTTCGAGCAGATTACAAAATTTTATAATTTCAATATTATTTTTGATTAATTAAAATTTACTTATCTTCAAGAAACTTTATCAAAGAGGTTTTTTTTAAATGCTAATTGTTCCCCTATATGCTCTAAAAGTGTTACCAGCTCCATATTATACATGTTGAAACAGGGGCTTATATTATATTCATGTTATTAGAATTGATCTTAATGATTTTCACGTAAGGTAGTTATACAATAAAACAAGCACCTGTATAAAGTTTCAAAATGTTACAGCCCCATTTTTGGGCAACTCCCATACAAAGTTATCAATTCGATAACTGTGAATCTAATGAAGCTATGATGTTAAAATTAAAACAGGGCAGGTAAAGTAGTAGAGCAAGTTACTTGGCAAAGTTGGTCATCACTCGGACCAACTTTTAGGGTGGGCTCATTTTTTTTTTTTTTTTTTATAATCAAAAATTATAGGGTAGGATGAGTTAAATTTTTTTTAATTATTTTTCGTTTTTATATTTTTTTTGTAATATATGTAATAGCGTAAGGGAAATAAATAAAGGTTTATTTTATTTTATACATCGTAGTAGGTATGCAACTGACTAAGGCAATTATAATCTTCATCGTTGTTTTTTTAAAAAGATTTTCAAATTTAATAAAATGTAAGATGTTGGAAATAAAAATAGGGGATTCTAAGGTTTAACTAGTATCCGCGTAGGACCAAATGACTAAATATAAAAGATAGCTGGTGTTGCAAGCTTTCAAAAAATATATAGCTTTAATGGCGCATATTACCCTTTAAGGACGAAAAGGACATATAAAAGTATCCTTGTTAATTTAGTCTATTTTACAAAAACCGTTATAATTAGCGATCTATTCAATATATATGTATTCAGTTTAAACTAATAATTAAGTTGATGGTCTGGAGAATATTTTATCGTTTACTTGATGACGATAGGTGCTGCCGTTTTGGAGATATTGTAGTTCAAAGAAATTTTTCAAAATTTTGCAAACAAAACAAAAAATTTGTATTTCATAAATAGTGGCGATATTCTGGGGACATAGCTTAAGTTCACATGTTTAGCATGTTTAGCATTTATATCTTCTAAACGCTTTAATATAGACATACCTCATGAAAAATATGAGTTTTAGAGAAAGGATGTTAAAAATTTTTTTTTTTGCAAAAAATTTCAACTTTGAACTACAATATCTCCAAAACGGCAGCACCTATCGTCATCAAATAAACGATAAAATATTCTCCAGACCATCAACCTAATTATTAGTTTAAAC
Organism: Dolichopus griseipennis; assembly: GCA_963082915.1. Classification (NCBI taxonomy): domain Eukaryota; kingdom Metazoa; phylum Arthropoda; class Insecta; order Diptera; family Dolichopodidae; genus Dolichopus; species Dolichopus griseipennis. The sequence continues at coordinate 37,219,361 of OY720441.1, read as the reverse complement.
TGAATACATATATATTGAATAGATCGCTAATTATAACGGTTTTTGTAAAATAGACTAAATTAACAAGGATACTTTTAAATGTCCTTTTCGTCCTTAAAGGGTAATATGCGCCATTAAAGCTATATATTTTTTGAAAGCTTGCAACACCAGCTATCTTTTATATTTAGTCATTTGGTCCTACGCGAATACTAGTTAAACCGTAGAATAGCCTAAAAATATAAAAAAATAAAAGTTTCTTTTCAAAATTCAGAAGATATTTTATAAAAAGAGCAGTATTGTTCAAAGAATGCACAAAATTTATTATTTGTTTTTAATTGTATAAGTTCATTTTAATGATGCAATATTTTATAAAATATGGTGTGATGATTTTAAATATCAAATAATTTTAACATTAATAGTTGTTAAAGTTTTTTTTATTAACTTCTTTAAATTTAAATTTTTGGTTGTGAAATTCTTTATACCTATGTATATAGTGGGCTTTTTTTTCAATACTTAAGATATTTTTTAAGAAAAGAAAATCTTTCAGAATTCTTTTAAAAGTTTTTTAATAAAAATTTATGATTAAGAAATTAATTAAAAAGTTTTTTTTCAGCATACGAAGAAAACTCTTTTAAATTGAATTCTTTCTATTACTTAAAAAAATTTAGTTTTTTTTATTAAATGAAATTAAAATGAAATTGAATAATTACTAATATTACAGATATTTTGTTTAAATTATGTTAGAATTGGTAAAATACTAAAATGTACAATACTAAAATAGAAGAAGAGAGTCTAGTATTGACTTTAACATTTTAAGCTACTGTTAGAAGCTATGAAAATAAAAAATTTTCGGAAACGTTTCAAAATCCCAAATCACAAAATTCCAAATTAACAAAATCCAAAAAATTTCAAAATTCCAAAGTTACAAAATCTTAAATCACATAATCATTAATTTGAAATTGTCAAAACCCTAAAATTATAAATTTTTAAAATTGAAATTTTGCATATACCAACGATACATAAATGTCAAATTTAAATACTTTTGTAGGAAAGCCTGTAAGCATTGACATCCGATTGTCTATTGGATGTGTAATGCCCATTTTTGCAGAATAATTATGTAAATGTATACGTATTTATGAGGTTTTCAATTTAAAGAGGATTTAGACTTTGAAATAAAATCAGAGTTATATGCCTTTTACAAAATATCTATGTAATATATATGTATACGAAATTTTAAATTAGGACGGCTTATAAGAGTTGGCTAAAAAATCGAGATTATATGAGTTTTCCAAAATTTATACCTATATATGATTTAGGATGGATTAAAAATTGGTTACCAAATTAGGAATTTAATAATTTGTTTGCGGGGAAATAGTTTTTAAAATAATAACATGTAGAAGTTTTTTTTTGAATAAGTTTTTAGAATTTCGTACCCAACCCAAATCAGACTTCTTAATTTGGGATTTTGTAATTTGAGATTATATAACCAACAAAAAATTAGAACCAACAAATCAATAGAAAACCTGTTAACAAATGTGAAATATATTGTTAGAGCTTCAATGTTAACATTTAATTTTGGAAAAACATACACTAGTGAATAAGTTACTGTTTTATAAAAACATTAAAGTTTTAATTTTTAAGTCCTAATAGCCCTTGAATGGGGAAGGTTCCCAAATTTTTGCTTAAATACAACTAACAGAACTCTTGTTATAATAATTTGAATATAAGACTTTTTTCAAGTTATTACAGACAACTTTGTTGTCTATCTCTATTTCGATTCAAAACACAGAACTTAAAGTTTGTTGTCTCTCTATTCTGATTCACAACACAACCTAATTTTTCAGTTCTGTTGTGTTCAAATATGTAGGTATTTGCATTAACAACATTTGTATTTAAGTTGTGTGTGACAACTTAATTGTTACAACAACACAAGACCAGTTAGTTGTTTTGAATATAGCTGTTGATAATGTGTGAGTAATTAATTTCATGTTAAAAGTAAAGGCAAGTTAAGAAACTGAATAAGGGTTTTGTAGCCTAGAACTAAAATGTGTGTAGTTGTGTTGTATGACGGTGAATCATAGTAAGCGAGTGCTTCTTGTTAAAAATTTATGTGTACGGTATTAAAATTATGAATAATATATCATAAAAACTTAAAAAGTCATTTGTCCTCGATTTGTTGATTAATTGATGCTTACAATATAAAAAAATTTTAAGATTAATAATTTAAAAATTTCCCTTTAGATAAATGCAATGCAAAAATATCTGTAGCTTTAATATTTACCTTATACTTATTAAATAAAAAATATATATTTTGTACAAAATAACGGTATAGGATTGCAATGGTATGGTATAAATTACGGTATAGGATGGCAATGGTATGATAAATTAAATAAAATAATTTGTTTTTACTTTTCACTGGAGAGTTATAACATAAAAATGTAATATCAAATTCAATTTAACATTAATTTTCTTTTTCTTACAATATTGTTTTTCAAATTTTTTGTAAAATAAACAATAAGCAATTTATATTTTTGAGCTCATTTTTAACAATTTATTTAATAGTTTTAATTTTTTTTGTTTGTCCTTCTTACATTTATTTTTGTAAAACTGTACAACTCTTAAAATAAATAATTTCAATTTTAGAAAAAGTTCAGAGTTGAAGAGCCACTTGTATTAGAATATTTTTATAAAAAAATTCTGAAAGAATGTTCATATATAGTCTTGCACTGTTTACAGTCCATATGTTCATTTTTCGTCCATCCGTGTGTTTACAAAAATTTTTACGCAGTTTGAAATTAAAAAAAATTTTTACTACATGTGGGATTTAACAAAAAAAAAAAACATTTTATTAAAAAACTTTTTTTCGTTAGTCCTATCCTTTATCGGAACTACATCCACTAAAAGTGTTAAAAAGCCCTATGTTTAAATTATTGTAACAAAAGTTTTATACCAAATGATTGCTGTTATTTTTAGCTTTATTTGTAACAATAATGTAAAGAGTTACCAAACGTTATCGTAATTTACCGTTTTATGAAAACCAATTTTTGCAAAATTCTTGACGTTTTAAGTGAGGAACTTGAAATTTTGAGAGGAGTACTATCTTCGAAAATAAGTAAAGAGTATTTAAAGAGTCTTTTTAGCGTGGCTGTTCGTCCCTAAATTAAAATTTAAATATTCTTTCAAAGGTTAACATAATTTTCTAATAGAGTATAGGATTGAGGTGGGAGAAGATTTGTCCGAATATTCTGCAAAGAAAAAATTTAAATTTTGTTTTTAAAGAAGTCAAAATATAGTTAAGCATTTGAAAATAAATGCTTAAATAAATTTTTAGTATAATAAGCTACCTTGTCATTTATTTACTTTAGAACAAATTTTATATGACAGTACAAAAAAAAAAAAAAAAAAAAGAATAAAAACTAATAAAAATTAAAAAAAAAACAAAGTCTTAACATCGCATCTGATGATGCAGGTAATCTATCAAAACCTGTTATGAAAAAAAAAAAAAATAAAATGGAAAAAATAATATGAAGCTTTTTGAAATCATTTACAACGAAGAAGAGTGTAGTAGAGAAGACTATGTCAACTCTGGGATACCCGTATGACCGTAACATATACATTATATCCTCCAAATTTCAAACATCCCGTATGACCGTAACATATACATTATGTCCTTCTTATTAAGTGTAGTGGAATACTCATATAAAAGAAGGAGTTGTATGGCAGCTACTCGAACCCTCTGCAGTAGACCAACTAAATTTTGCAGAAACTTTGGCCATAAAACTAAACAACTGTTGGCAAGGTTTCAGACGCGCAGTTGTAATAGGTACAGAGTAATACTAAATTAAAAAAAGAAGTTGTATGGCAGCTACCCGAACCCATGGACCAAAATGGCTGGTTTTAAATAGCGATGACGGCTATTGCAAAAAACCAAATTTTCGAAAATTTCAAGATCCTAGCTCCTTTAGTTTTTGAGTTATCGTGCGGACGGACGGACAGACGGACGGACATACATAGCTAAATCGATTTATTTTTCGATTCTGATCCGATCCATACACTTGAGTCTATATCTACCCCCCCTCCTTCTCTGCGTCACAAACGTAATGGCAAATTTATTATACCCTTTGACTATATACTCATACGGGTATAAAGAAACCCGAGATTTTTTATTTTGTCTGAACTAACATTCAATTTTTATTTTTATGGCAGGTTTACTTTTATATTTTATACCTTATTATATCCGTATGACTATATAGGCGTATGACTATATAGGCAAAGGGTATAATAAATTTGCCATTACGTTTGTGACTCAGAGAAGTAGGGGGGAGGAGGGTAGATATAGATATTGTTATTGATAACTCAAAAACTAAAGGAGCTAGGATCTTGAAATTTTCGCAAATTCGTTTTTTTGCAATAGCCGTCATCGCTATTTAAATCCAGCCATTTTGGTCCATGGGTTCGAGTACCTGCCATACAACTTCTAATTTTATATGAGCATTACCTATGGAAGCTGCGTGTCTGAAATTTTGACAAAAATAGTTTAGTATAATGGCCAAAGTTACTGCAAAATTTGATTGGTCTACTGCAGAGGGTTAGAGTAGCTGCCATACAACTTCTTCTTTTATATGAGCTTCACACTACACCTGATGAAGCTGGGTGTCTGAAATTTTGCAAAAAATAGTTTAGTGTAATGGCTAAAGTTAGTGCAAAATTTGGTTGTTCAAATGCTGAAGGTTCGAGTAGCTGCCATACAACTCCTTCTTCTATATGAGCATTACTCTACACCTAATAAAGCTACACCTAATAAAGCTGAATGTTGTAAAATTTTGCCAAAAGTAAATAACCGAATGATATAATATTTATATAACGGTCATACGGATATACCAGAGTTGACACAGTTTACTCTACTATACTCTTCCTCGTTATACCCGTATGACTATATAGGCAAAGGGTATAATAAATTTGCCATTACGTTTGTAACGCAGAGAAGGAGGGGGGGTAGATATAGACTCAAGTGTATGGATCGGATCAGAATCGAAAAATAAATTGATTTAGCTATGTATGTCCGTCCGTCCGTCCGTCTGTCCGTCCGTCCGTCTGTCCGTCCGTCCGCACGATAACTCAAAAACTAAAGGAGCTAGGATCTTGAAATTTTCGCAAATCCGTTTTTTTGCAATAGCCGTCATCGCTATTTAAATCCAGCCATTTTGGTTCATGGGTTCGGGTAGCTGCCATACAACTTCTTTTTTTATATGAGAATTACTCTGTACCTATTACAGCTGCGTGTCTGAAATTTTGCCAAAAGTAGTTTAGTTTTATGGCCAAAGTTTTTGCAAAATTTGGTTGGTCTAGTGGAGTGGGTTCGAGTAGCTGCCATACAACTTCTTATTTTATATGAGCATTACTCTATACCTATTGAAGCTGGGTGTCTGAAATTTTGCTAAAAACAGTTTTGTATAATGGCCAAAGTTTCTGCAAAATTTGGTTGGTCTACTACAGTGTGTTCGAGTAGCTGCCATACAACTTCTTATTTTATATGAGCATTACTCTCCACCTAATGAAGCTGGGTGTCTGAAATTTTGCAAAAAATAGTTTAGTGTAATGGCCAAAGTTACAGCAAAATTTGATTGGTCTATTGCAGAGAGTTCGAGTAGCTGCCATACAACTCCTTCTTTTATATGAGTATTCCATTAAACTTAAAAAAGCTGTATGTTTGAAATTTTGCCAAAAGTAATTAACCGGATGATATAATGTATATGTTACGGTCATACGGGTATCCCAGAGTTGACACAGTCTACTCTACTACACTCTTCCTCGTTTTTAATTTAAATTTCTTAAATTATATATGACGAAATTTAGTACCTTACCCAAAAGAATTACTTTAATTAATAATAATCCTTTAGTAAAAATCAAAAAATATTTGCAAAAATAATAATCTTTATTTGTATAAATAATTTTGATTTTATTTTTGTTTTCTTCTGATTGGCTTTTAAAATTTATGTTCCAAAACAGATAAAACCTAAAACGAACAATGAAAATTTGAATAATTTATACATTATATTAAAACCAATACGTATGTATCATTTTATAATTTAATTGTTCGTTATTCTTATACAATTTATAAAATAGGTGGGTACTTATAGAAATAATGATTTTTAAAATTACTTTTATAGTCAGATTGTTAATGGCCTACTGACGTAAAAGTAAAAGCGCGCTTGTATATATCAAGCCAGCTAACTGTAAAACTTAAAATCTGCTATTTGTGTAGAAATTTTTTACATGTATTCGTTAAGTGTATATATAGTATGTACATGCAATATTTTTATTTCATCTCATAATAAAATAATCATTTATATAATAAAACGAGGAAGAGTGTAGTAGAGTAGACTGTGTCAACTCTGGGATACCCGTATGACCGTTATATAAACTTTATTATTATTATAAACATTAATTACTTTTGGCAAAATTTCAAACATACCAGCTTTATTAGGTGAAATATAATGCTCATATAAAAGAAGGAGTTGCATGACAGCTACTCGAACCCTCTGCAGTAGACCAACCAAATTTTGCAGAAACTTTGGTCATTACACTAAACTATTTTTGGCAAAATTTCAGACACCCAACTTCAATAGGCATAGAGTAATGCTCATATAAAACAAGAAGTTGTATGGCAGCTACTCGAACCCTTTGCAGTAGACCAACCAAATTTTGCAGTAACTTTGGCCATTACACTAAACTATTTTTGGCAAAATTTCAGACACCCAGCTTTAATAGGTATAGAGTAATGCTCATTTAAAAAAAGGAGTTGTATGGCAGCTACTCGAACTCACTGCAACAGACCAACCAAATTTTGCAGAAACTTTGCCCATAAAACAAAACTACTTTTGCCAAAATTTCAGATACGTAGCTGTAATAGGTACAGATAAATACTCATATAAAAAAGAAGTTGTATGGCAGCCACCCGAACCCATGGACCAAAATGGCTGGATTTAAATAGCGATGACAGCAAAATAGCAAAAAAACGAATTTGCGAAAATTTGAAGATCCTAGCACCTTTAGTTTTTGAGTTATCGTGCGGACAGACGGACATACATAGCTAAATCGATTTTTTTTTCGATTCTGATCCGATCCATACACTTGAGTCTATATCTACCCTCCCTCCTTCTCTGCGTCACAAACGTAATGGCAAATTTATTATACCCTTTGACTATATAGTCATACGGGTATAAAAACGTAAAATTTTTTTGAAAAAAAGTTCAAGCATGAATGAATTCAGAAATAAAAAATTAATAAAACAATCAAATTTTAAAAGATAATTTAAAAAAAAAGGGAATGAGAGAAGGATAAAAAAGAAAATCAGTTTTTAAAAATAAATATATTGAAATTCAATCATTCAATAAAATTCAATTATAATTTGATGATGTCCTTTAGGGAATTAATATGGGACAATCTGTGTAGTCAAAAAATGAAACAAAAAACTAAATATAAATTTAATAATTCTGATTTTAATGATTAGTTTTTAGTTTTTTTTATACCCTACACCAAAAATATGGTATATTAACAGTGTTGTTAGCCAACAAAATGTTTTAAGTTAAACATAAACATGATTATACCATCCTTATAAGCGTCACCTCCTGTTTCAATTTAGGGATGACCATGCGACCGTTCGAACGATAACTCAAAAACTATGCTATGAAGCTTCCAAACGAGTCACTAGTCACAAGCCACAAGCAAAAGGTACAGGTAAACATTTCTTGAAAACTATTACGAACGGAACTTCAATTTCGATACGGCGATGTTCTTGCCAATTTATGTCATGTGGCTTAATTTTTGGATGAATTGGATTAGTGGTTTGGGTACCTCGAATACACCTCTCAAGGCCTAACAAGAATATCTTCGAAATTTCTAAAGATATAAAGTTCAATTTTTGAGCAAGGGTGTTCTGCTACCTTTCTATAATATCCCTATAAATGGTGTTTATACCTTACAAACATATTATCGATATTAATAAATATATAGCTTAAACGCCTATACCAAGGTCTAATGACTCTTCGAAATTGATAAAGATAGAAACTTAAAATAGTTCTGATCTATTTCCTTGGTATTTGTGAAATTTAATATAGGAATTGGAGTAGTGGTTTGGATAGCTCTAACCCACACCTCTATAGACCTATTCAGTATATCTTCGAAATTTAGAAATATATAGAAAAATAAAATTTGGTAAAATAAAATTTTTTAATGTTCTTGAGATTTGAAATGAATTGAAATGGTGATTCGTGTAACTGTTACACCTCATCCGATAATAATATTTTCATTCAACATTGAACTCCTTATGTCTAAGATAAAATTAGGATTTTAAATTAAAATTGAATTTTCTAGGTGTAGAGTATTACTAAGTTAGTTGCATTGGCTTATTGTGGTTTTACTTCTTGTTTTTTGTTTTGGTATTTAGTCCGAAAATTTGAAATTGTTTTCAGTTTGTCAAGCACAAAAAAATATATATATATATATATTTGTTTTATTCCTGGTCCAGAATGGTTTTCCCAGGATTTAATATTTTAAAAGAGATTTTTGATAATTTTTTATTAAATATTTTCATTAAAATCTGTGATTGATTAAAATATCCAATTGGTTATACGTGCATGTAAGTAAGAATATAAAAGTTTTGTTGTTTCGTTTTGATAAAAATTGTTTAGGATTATTTTAAATTCGGTCCAATTGATTGATTATAAAATTTCTAGTTATAAAATAAATTGTATGTTACACCGGATTGACTATGGGTTCAAAGGTATAATAAATTTTCTATTACATTTATCACACACAAAATAAGTGGACAAATATCTTTTTCATTTTCAAATTTAAATTGTGTAGAAATTTTCTAAAAAGCAGGACGGATAGACGAATAAAGAGAAACTATATAAAACGAGGAAGAGTGTAATTTAATAGACTGTGTCAACTCTGAGATACTCGTATGACCGTAATATAAACATTATATCATCCGGTTAATTACTTTTGGAAAAATTTCAGACACCCAGCTTCATTAGATGTAGAGTAATGCTCATATAAAAGAAGAAGTTCTATGGCAGCTACTCGAACCCTTTGGTTCCTTTATCCTTAAATCCTAGCTCCTTTATTTTTTGAATTATCGTGCGGACGGACGGACATACATTAAGCTAAAACAATTTATTTCTCGATTCTGATACGATCCATACACTTGAATCTATATCTACCCTCCCTCCCGCCCGCTCCTTCTCTGCGTCACAAACGTAATGGCAAATTTAGTATACCCTTTTGACTGATAGTATTATGTATAATTATTAAAAATTATAATTTTATTTTACAACTTCTTTTTGAAGTTTTTCCATATATATATATTCCAGGGACGCGGGCTTCATATATTGAACGGAATGAGTGCTTGCCTTGGAATTTGGAAAAAATCCATTGAAAAATTTATTAAAATTCATCAAACAATCTAATTTACTAACATAAAATATTACTCCAAAAACATCACACAAAATAATCACACATCTTATTTTGTATCACAAAATATTAGGCGCCGTGAAATAACGCCATACGACATAAAACCATAATGGCTTTATTTCACTATTGAATGAGAAATAAAACCATATCGCACATTTTTGCGCGTATGACTTTTTTTCCAATTCAAATGGGAAATACAAGCCCAGTTAAAATATTTGTGTGACAGCTATAACCAAGGCCGTGATCCAATTATAACTACAAAAATAGGGAACATACAAATTTTTTAAAAAAACGAATCCGGGAAAATTTGAGAACTCTAGTTATGTAATTTGAGTTTTAATACTTTCAAACGAACGGACAGACAGACTGACAAACGTAGCTAACTCAATTTATTTTTTCGATGATGATTCGATCAATACACTTATGTCTAGATATTTTTTCTTGCTTAGATCGATTCATTACAAACGTATTTAATTAATATCATTTATGATAATTTTTCAATTTTAGCTTTCTTAAATTTGCAAACCAATACTCCATTACTAAATAATTACAAATTTTTAAGAAATGAATAAATAAATTATATTTTTGGGAATAATAGTTAAAGATCAAATGTTTTTCTAATATTTGTCTTACCTACTTTATAAATTACTATCTAATAGCCGATGCGTGTTGCCGCGCCTCTCAATGGAGGTATAAATTGAGTTGAAGTTATTGGAAAATGTTTACACAAAAATTACACATGGTTTAAATGTTAATTTAAAAATTTACTAAAGCAATTTTTTTATAACGATTTTTCTAAGATTATTTTAGAAATTTTAAAAAAAATTTTATATAATTACGCTATCTGTCATAATTATTAATAATGCGCAGAAATAATAATTCAATTGATATTATTTGCCAGAAACTCACAATCCTCAACTCAATTGTCAAGAACCAAGTAAAGAAAAATTAAAGGTAATCGTTCAAACTGTTTAACAAAAAAATGTTTAAAATTTTTGTTCCGCAATCTTTTAAAGGAACTTAACAAAACCTTTTTTTAAACTTTCCCCTAATTCAAGAAGTATTACCTACTTTCCAAAATTGGACGTAATTTACTTCCAAAATTTTTTTTGATAAATCTTAGAACCGACATGTACGAGTATTATCACCAAGTCTGATAATATAGAAACTATTAGGATATAAATTGTAAATTTTATTTTTTTATTAGATATGATTCGATCAGAGTTTGAACCCAAGATATTTCGATTGAAAGACTGACGTCCTAATAAGTTCGTTACAATATGCTTCAATTATCTCTGCACACCGAATTAGTTTTTAAATGAACAAATCAGTCACCAAAACCGAATCACATAAAACTTTAAAAAAAAAATTTAAATGGAATACAAACTTTTAGACACTATATATATATAAATACATATACCTTTCATCTAACTGTATAAAGGTATGTGTAACCGTACACAATGATTTTCAAGTATTTTTATACTTGTGGTAAATTACAAGGATCTAATTATAAGAAAATGTTAAAATTTTTACAAAAGTAAAATTGAGTTTAAGTGTCTACTTTAAATTGTTGAGAAATAAATTTAGTGAAATGAAGAGATTTAAAGTGGATCAAAAAACTGTAAAATATTTTTGCCACAGAAATTGAATTAAGCAAAGGTGAAAAGAAAAAAAAAATAAAATAAAAATTAAAACAAAACAGAAGATCAACGTACCTGAAAAAGGGGCTGTATAATGTTTTATTTTTTTTCTAATTAAAATATAGCTATATAAATTAAAAATGGCCTGTATCATAGTATCAAACGTATCATAGACTAAATTAATCTGTTATAATTAATTTAGTTTGGGCTTACTACGAAATCCTAAATACAAAATGCCAAAATGCCAAAATATCAAAATCACAAATACCAAAATCCCAAACCAATAATTTATTAATACTAACTGATATCCAACTTAAGCTTAATGCAGAATCTGACATACTCGTTCATATAAATATTATTGAAAAAGTTATAACCCTACTTTTAAATTCAACTCTACAATCCTTTTAATTCTGAATCTCACTTATACATATATATAAATATTCTCGGATAAGGTAAGATACGCCGATTTCGTAACCAACTCTAAATACCTTTCTAATTCAGAATTCCACTTATACATACATATATAATTTTGGGAAAAGCGTTAAACCCTCCGCTTAACAAATTATTGAAACTGTGATTTTTTATCTAGCTGTTAAATCCTTCCTAACTTTTTTTCATAAATAAAAAATCAGCCCAAAGCATTTAAAAACGGGGGGGAGGGGCCGTATAAATATTCTGGAAAAAAATATGTAACCTTGGTTTTATAACTAAAAATTGGGATTTTGTGTATTGTATGAAATTTGGAGATTTTGGAATTTGGTATTTTTACTTAATTTGGAATTTTGGCATTTAGGATTTTTTTTTGGGATTTCGTGGCGCTGCCATTTTTTTAATTATTTTATCTATACGTATATATGAAGGGTGTATTTTGTATATAATAAAATACTTATTGATCCTAATTACGTTAACGTAACATTTTAAGTTTAAATTAGTAATAAATGTAATTAACATTTTAATAGATTATTATGAGACTAAAAACGATTGATGTAAAATTTATATTCCTTGTATTGTTTAATATTATGATTTTTTTTTTAAAAAATTAAACAGCTTGTTTTTGAAGTTTGAAACAACTGAGAAATTCTATAAAAAAACTCGTACTTTAAATCAAAAACTTGCTTTTCTTAAATATGATTGATAAATTTTTAAGTACTCAGCTTTATTAGAAATTGAGTATGTAATGCTCATTTGGAAAAAAGATTTGTGTAGCTGCTACTCGAACCCTTTGCATTTGGCTAACAAAATTTTGCGCAAAATTTAGCCACAAACTTTAAAAAAACTACTTTTGGCAAAATTTTAAGCACCCATCTTCAAGCAAATTTCAAGCAAGTATCTAGTCGAACCTGTTGATCAAATGGGATGAGTTTGAAAAGCGAGGATGACTTTTGCATAGAATGAATTTGTGATTTGAGAAACGCAGCTCTTTTAGTTTTTAAATTTTCGTACGGATGGACGAACAGACGGGGGCAGACAGGGATGAGGCGCTAAATTGACTGAATTTCGATTCAGGTCCGATCCATACATTTGAGTTTATATAATGAAAGTATAACAGGTGTCTAAGCAGTATCGGTTGAAAAATTAAAAATTTTTAAATTTCTCAGTCGTTATAGCTGTTGAAGGATTTGCCTTCTATTCACTAGTTAGTAGGTGAATTCATGCCGATTCTCAGAGATTCTCCCATTTCCAAAACGCTCTTGTTTTACGTTTTGAAATTGTAACTCGATATTTTCTTAGAATTTTATTGTATACTAGCGGTTATTAGTGGGTACTACTACCGGGTATTAGTGCGCGTTGCTGCGCCTCTAAATGGAGGTTTAATTGAAGTTGATGTTACTGCAAAATGTTAACACAAAAATTACACACGGTTTCCACATGTAAATTTTAAAATGTATGAAAGCAATCTTTTTAAAACGATTTTTCTAGAATTATTCTAGTAATTTTTAAAACTTTCTGTAATTCAAAGCAGTACCAACTACTTTCAAAAATTTGACGTAATTTACTTCCAAAAAAATTTTTTTGACCAATCGTAGGACCGACTGATAACAGACTCAACTCCATTTTCAAGTTTCAATGCTTCACACATATAAAATTTGAGGTCAACCGGTCATATCGTTTCTAATTTAGAGTTAAGTAACGCAAAAATCTATTAAAAGCCACTGTGCCCCATTGGGTTAACGGAACTACACTTTCTTTTTGGGCAAAGCTGTATTGCGCAAAGTTGGACGTAAATGCTTCCAAATCAATCGTCAGGCCGGCATGGGTTAACCAATCGCAAGTCTGTTAAAAGAGTTAATTTCATTCTCAAAACGGAACACAAATATACAAAATTTGAAGAAAATTGGTTAAACCGTTTTTACTTTAGAGCTAAGGATTGAAAAAACCTATAAAAAGCTGTTGGGTCCCCATGGGTTAATGCAACTCAATAAAATTTTTTTGTGGGCTTTTTTTTTTAGCCAAAGCAGAATTTCATAAAATCGGACAAAATTTGGACCCAAAATTTTTTTGACCAACCGTCAGCCTGACATGGGTTAACAAATTCCAAAATTGTTAAAAGTGTCAACTCAATTCTCAAGGTGCATCACGTATACAAATTTAAAGTCAATCGGTCAAACCGTTTTCATTTTAGAACAAAGAAGTTTAAATACTTGCACCACAGCCCCAACTTGGCGGTCCGTTAGAGCAAAATTTTTGGTTTCCACGATTTCTTTCCGTACACAAAAATCTCTATATACAAATTTTCATGAAAATCGGCTGGGCAGTTTAGGAGTCTATTCGCTACATACAAAGACAGAAACAAACAAAGAAACAAACAAACAAATAAACAAACTTTCGCTTTTATATTTATAGATGTAGATATTATATTTTAATAAAACTCCTTCTAAATAAGAAAAACATATGTTGTGATAAAAAAATATGGAAAGGAATTAAAGTAAAAGGTGCTCGAAAATAGCAAATTATCAGTTTATACAAAATTTTAAACGTTGGGATATACAAAAATAAATTTTTAAAATGACTCATATTTGTATTTCTAAGGTTCAGTTTTAAGCTATAATTTGATTCCTTTATTTTAAACGGTTTACATTTCGTACTGACCCGAACAGAAGGTCGTACAAAGTGTAATTTATAAGCACAAATTTTTTTAAAAATATTTTTAAAATGTGCTCAAATTCTTTAAATATAATGATATATACACAAAATTTCAATTTTAGAATTTTATTGTAAAATTTTAACACATTTTAACCTACACTTTAAAATAATATTTACACTGTGTAGAAAACCATATCTTTGACCTTTTAATCCTTCTGCCATTTTAGATGCAATAATATTTTCTATACTGAACAATAAACTGATTATTAAATAGAAAGAATAATTCCCAAAAGAAAAATACATTGTTTTGGAATTTGTTGAATGTAAACGTATATCTGGTTTTTGGTAAAAATTGCCAAGATAATTTTTGTTTCAGCTTCCTTCCTTCGGATGTGTGATTGTTTTAGTTTAATTTACATTTTTTAGATATTGATTTTACTTTCCATTACTGCAATTGCTTGGAATTTAAAAAAAAATGAAGCTTGTTGTTTGTTTTCAATTTACAATGGTTATTGTTTGCCCATTTTTAGCACATTTTCAAAAGATTTTGTTAAAATGTGCCTATATAGGTTCACTCTGTCCGTTCGTCCGTCTGTATGTTTACAAAAACTTTTACACCGTTTGAAATAGAGTAAAGAAATTTTAACTACGGGTAGGTATTGCAAATATTTTCGTAGTAGAACTTTTTTCTGTAGCTCCACCAGTTACGGAGCTACAACACCCCAAAATTGGAAATAACCCTATTTTTAAATTTTTATAACAAGAATTCTGTCAGGTGTATTTTCAATCTGAACGGCAGAAGAAAGCTGGTTTATAAACTTTAAAGATTTTTAAAATATAAATGTTTAGGGTTGCCATACGGTACAAAAATTAAGCATTATGCAAAACTTAATTTTTGTAAAATGTTTGGCCCCACATATTTTCTAAACGGTTCAAGCTAGAGTCTTTAATAGGAGTCGCTTAATAGGATTCGGTTAAAAGGAGAGCTCGAAAATTGAAATTTTGTTATTTTTAAACACCTGTAACTTGAATGCCTGTCCTTTTTTTTTTTTTTTAATATACAAAATTCAAATGTCCAACATTATATTTTAATATATGTCAAAGATTTTTCTTAAATTTAAAAGCGGTTTTTAAAATTGAAGAAAGTGTCTTTCAGTTTTAACCATTTTAGCTTAGACAGTGAACTTCTAAGTATAATTTAAATTTTTTTTTTCACAATTTAAAAAAAAAGAGTGAAAAGGGGTGGCGGGGGGGAGAGTCAATTCTTAAGAAATATGGCAACCTTCCCCATTCAATGGCTATTTGGACTTAAAAATTAAACATTTACGGTTTTTATAAGTAAGTGGTAACTTAGTCACCGGTGTATATATTTCCTAAGTTAAACGTTAATATTAAAATAAGTTTAGTATGAAACACTATATAATTTTGAAAATATGCTTTTTTAAAAACTCTTGGTTTTTTCCATCACTTGTTTGTTATATTTTGTCCGCTTGAAATAAAATTTTAGATTTTTATAACTGATACAATACATTGACTAATATAAAATATTCTATAGCTTTTAGACCCATAGGATTTCCATCCTGTAAAAGGACAAAGTCCTGCTGCTTTTCATATGTATACAGTTAGATTTGTATAATTATATACTATTCTAGTAAAATAAAAATAAATATCTAAGTATTAAGGGATCTGTATTACAGTTTTGTATGAAACAGTTTTTGTGGTGTTACATTTTTTTGACGTTCCTCAAATTTTAAGCACATTTTGAAAATTTTTTGAAAAAAGAGTGACTTTATATTTTCAGTCTTTCCATACATGCATTTACAAAATTTTTGGACTGGTTTAAAATAAAGAGAAGAAATTTTAACTATACAGGGAGGTATTACAAAAGAATTTTTTTCCGTTACAGAGGTACAGCCTCCCCTAAATTCGTAAAAAAGTTCTATAACGAATATGTTTTACTGTACCAATAAATCTGGAAAAACCAAACGATAGCTCCTGTTTTTAGTGTGACTTTCTGTTTAGAAGCTGTAAGGGGTAGTAGGTGTAAAAACTGAAAATTTGCCATTCTTAAAGACTAGAATTTGAACAAATATTCAAATTTTTTTAAGTAATACAGAAAACTCATACATATTTATTCTAATATTATATTTTAAACTTACTTTCTTAAAGTGTCTTTAAGTTTTTAATCATTTTTGCTTCTATAAAAGATCCAAATCTCGGTGCAAGTCAATATTAATTATGCTTTAGTCTTAAAATTTTGGGTAGGAAAAGAAGGGATACATCCTTGAGAATCAGTATAAGTTTGCTCAAAAGACTGCGAAACTTTCCCATTTGAGGGCTATTAGGACTTAAAAATTAAAAAGTTTTTATTTTTAAAACCACGAATGTGCCTAAAATGTGTATATATTTCCAAGTTTACTTTTAAACATTGAAGCTCTAATAATTTATTTCAACACATTTTAATATTTTTCCTTAATTGGATTGCGTCGGTATATTATTATATAGATTTCATTATTATTCATAATTAATAATTAATCAATAAAATAAATAAATTATAATATTATATTTTATAAAATGTATTTATATTATATATTCCACCCTTGGTTTTTTGCATCATTTGTTTGAAAAAAATATCATATTACACCAAATTGATGGTGTATTGAATTTGAAACAACAAAATGAGTTCGCATGCATATCCTAAAGTGACATGGATATACAATATAAAATATAATTTTGGTCGGCTAATCATTAAAGTGGAAAGTCAATTCTACCCTTTCACAGTTTTATGCTTTTTGTGTTTTTGATACCCTAAAGCTCAAAACACAATTCCTACCGCCGACTACCCACCATCCGCTAAATTTGCTCCGCTCAACTATTTTTGGTCAAAAGAAACATAATTGTAGTGAAGCAAAAAATAAAAAATATCAAAAATTTCAAAATGAATTTGTTAAAAATTTTAAGAACTGTACAAATTGTTCGTAAGGTATTTACGGCATATAGATTGTCTAAAAGAATTCGTAATCGTGAAAGAAGAAAGTGTTGAGTACGTGAAGTAAATTTAACCTGAGATGAGTTTGGGTTTTTTGACAAATTTTTCGAAGTTTAAAATTGATTATTGATTATTAAATGTTTAAAATAAAAGAGCTTGTTCTATGTTTACAATACTCAAACTCAACTACAGCTAAAAAATTTGAAAATAAACCTATTTCGACGATGACGAAAATTTGGTTGGGCAACGATTGTCACAATTATGTGCAAACACATAAGAACCCATATGTTTTAAAATTTACGCCGTGAATATTTCGTCGATGGTCGGAATTGTGTTACCTTAAAAAATGTAATGATTAAAAGCGTTCATTACATTTTTAAGGTAACACAATTCCGACCAATTTTGTGCAATTCAAAATTCTAAACAAAGAGAATTTTTTTTTTTTGTTTAAATTTTTTTGAATATAAAAGTTTTTTTTTAAATAATAGGTATACAAAATAAAAATTATATTAAATTAAATTAAGCATCAAAACATTTTTGTTTATTAAATTTTTTACTTTTTTATATATCAAAGCATAAAAAACACAAAAAAGTTGAAGGTTGGCCAACTTTATGCTCTTCATGCGTTTTACGTTTTCCCATTTAGTCAAGAGCGTACATTAGGTTTTTACCTTTAACTTTCATTCGACAACTTAAATACCCAGGCTATGCAATGATATTTCTAGTACTTAATTGTAGTTAATCTTTGAAATTACTTTTCTTTAATTCATTCATTGTTATTTTTAAAATTCAAGAAAATCTTATGCAGAAAGTTTTAAACCAAAATTCAAAATTAACTAATTTTGAAAATGTCGTAAATAAATCCATTTTATAAAAATTATACACGGTAACACTAATTTTCTTTAATATTATTTTTATGACAGCTTACAAATTTCAATTTAGAGATTAAGGGATTTATACGCATTGCAGTCAAAATTTATTTATAATTTTATTGAATTTTGTTGTGTGGTGTTAACAAACAATCCACTAATTTATATTTTAATAAAGTTAATTAATACTAAAGAGCAGTCCTTACTATTGATTCCGTTAAATTTATGAATAAACAACAAAAATATAAATTTAAATTTAATGGCTTTAAAAATAAAATTGAATGAATATTTTCAGGGATATGATTTAAAGAAAACTTTTTTGAAATTTCATTGAATTTTATCTTCACAGATCATTAGTTGTTTTTCTATACATTAATAAAAGCATTTGAGATTTTTTATTTTTCAACTATTAGGAATTTTTGAATAAAGATAGAATTTTAAAATCGTTTTAATTGGTAGTATGGAGCAACAGTATATACGTCTTCTAAGTAAAATTTTTGATGACCAAATTATGTTAAAAAATGATTATTTTTAACTGCGCCAGATTATTTCCTATGGGTTTATCTTTAAGAACGAGTATATGTGATCAAATCTCAAACTAAAGAGCAGCTAAAGCATATTTTTAAAACAGTGAATAGGGCCATAGAACCTAATACATTGCTTGCTATTATGCAAAACGCCCATTTAAGAGCCCAATTTTGCAAATGGTGGTCATTTATCTGACTTTATTTTTCATAATTAGAATTTAAATCATTTATAGTATATTTTAAAAAAGAAAACAATAAAAAACAATATTAACCAAAACAGCTATTAAATTTTTACGAACAGTCGTGTTTTTTGACCCACCATGTACTTATAAATTAATAAAAATCTTTGAAAAGCGGATACACAGCGCGCCACAACATGGTGTTAGTGTGTTAGTCTCGTGTTATTTCCAGAGTATAAGGTATAATAAGGTAATTTGTTTGTAAAAACTTTGAGTTGAAGCATTACTTGATTTATTTCTTAAGAATGGGTATATGTACCAAATAGCTGCCGTAAAATTAGATTATTTCTGTGGGAACAACAAGTTTTCCGACAATTCCTGAGTGCAGTGAGCAAATTGAAAAGCATATCGAAATCACGCGAATTGAAACTTCGTGCTTTTAGAAGTCTTGTGTTTCTAATACTCGCGTATCAAAATCCCTCAAATTGAAATCTCGTGAAAAAAAATTAAAAATATGCTTAATAGCTTTAATATACGTCAACAACAAACGCATAATGAAAAAAAAATTATGAGGTTCCTTAGAGTTGGATACACAATCATTGTTAGGGTTGTAGAACAAGGGTTTTTAGGCGGCAGTCATCAGTATATTAAATACTTTGTTGCTTACTCTTTGTGAATGACAAATAGTTTGGAGGAACTTTATAGTTCGTTTCAAAATCAGGATGGTACGTCTTTTACAAAATATAAATATGAAGTTTCGTATCCGTCTCACTTAATTTTCAAAAACAAATTATTTGGATGTAAAACGCAAAATTTTAGGAGACGAGTATTTCGTATTTTAAGATACAAAATTTTATTCGCGAGATCTTGAGATGCGAGATATTGAGACGTGAGATCTTGAGACGCAAGATCTTGAGATGCGAGATATTGAGACGCGAGATATTGAGACGCGAGATCTTGAGACGCAAGATATTGAGACTTGAGATCTTGAGACGCAAGATCTTGAGATGCGAGATATTGAGACGCGAGAACTTGAGACGCAAGATTTTGAGACGCGAGATTTTGAAACGCAAGATTTCCTAATCAATCCAGTGAATTGTGGTAGACCACACATTGATTAATAGAAGAATCGCTCCGGTATTTGACTTTCCACTTATGGATTTCTAGAAAATTATTATTTATCTCGCACTGATAATTGGAGAAAGAAGAGATCAAAGCTCTCAAATATACTTATTATTTTTTTTCAAAGTGTAAAAAAAAATAGCAGTCAAAAATACTTACCAGAGTTTTTGTTTACTTTCATCTAGATTAAACTAGTAACTATTTATAAATCCAATTTAATTCTTATTTTAAATATTCTGCAAATTCAGAGTTCATTTTAAATTAGATTACTATACGGAATAAATGAGAAATCATCTTTTCTTATTATAAAAATTTTCTTTTGAAATTTTCCCTGAATCACAAGTAGGAATTCAACAAAATTTTAAGATATGTTAAGTTAAATATTAACTTTCTTTTTATGTTTTGCAATTCATATCTTGTAATTGGAATAAAAATAAATTTGTTTTTATTTTTAAATTATCTTAAGAACAAATTAGGAAAAAAATTTTCTGTGAAAACAGTAAAACAGAAAGCAAATTGTGAGTATAAAGAAAAGGTGCTGATTATAAAAAAGAAAAACTTTTTTTTTATAAATTTAAATATAAAAATGGTAAAAGAAAATAAAAGAAAATTAGAAAATTTTAGTAGGTATTAAAAATTATGAAAGAAAAAGAATATTTTTAAAAAATAATATTAAGGTCAAGTACAATATTTAAAAGATAAGACCAAATAAATTGAAAAATTTAATTTGGTTTTTTATTTTCAATTAGAACTTGATTAAAAAAAAAATCAAAGAAAATTATGTAAATTAGAATTTTAATATTTTAAAAAGAAATTTAAAAAAATAATTTTTAAATAGAATTTTGTAATATTTTTATTATGTGAATTATTAAAAATTATTAATTTGTTCTAAAAATGGGTTTGAAAAAAATTATTCATTTGAAGAAAGTTAAAGGAAACTAAAAAAATTATTCTGCTTGATGGATAGAATAAGAACCTAGACACATTGATACTTATTAGTTTCCGAACCCAGTTACTTAGTGTTAAAAGGATATTAGAAGTCTTGTAGCTCTTAGGTCAGAACACCTCCGAACTCTGAAGACGACAAAAGAGAGAAAAAAATAGAAGCAAAAACTCTTATATCGTCTAGAAATGGAAATCATTAATTAAATGACGTATATGGCAACCACAAACATTTTGAGATCTTATATATCTCTTTAGTTTACGTAGAGAAAAGGTGTAGTAGAATTGTAAATATTTGTGCTATTTAAAAAAAAAAACTCCGATTTTTGTTGTTTCTTGAATCATTCAAAACCCTCTAAACGTCTTCTAAACTTTCTAGTATCAATAAAACATATATAAGATAATGAAAATTGATCTTTCTTAAAATTGAAGTGGAACTCTTTTCGCTACAATTTTCCAAATTTTGTCTTTCAAATTTGGTATTAACACGTTTTTATACCCGTATGAATGTAGATCAAAAAGTATAATAAAGTAGCCATTATGTTTGTGACGCAGTAAAAGAGGAGGTTGATAGAGACTTAAAGGTATGTATTGGATCAGAATTAAAATGAAAAATATTTTTTTTCTTTGTAGAGAATGGAATCCTTGAAAGCCACTCAATAGAACAGTGCGTTTATTTCTTTTGGGAGTGTGAAATTTTAACACACCAAAATCACACTCTTTTCGAAACAAATTTTAGGAAATAAAGTTTCATTCAAATGTACATTTTAGTTACGGAGATGGGAATATAGAAGGATATTGGGATTTTGGTTAGGGTTATTTGTGCTTGTTGTATTATTGGGAATCGGGAAAAATAGATTGGAAATTTTGTAGAAAGATGTTGATGTTTTTCTTAAATTTAGCTAAATAATAAATATATACATTATCAACTTTGGGGAACACATTTAGTGGAATATGGTTCTATATACGTGCCGAGGGCATGACAAACGAATTTCCATAAACCGTGTTGAGACATCTGGTTGCTTAACTGTGTAGGAATGAGCACCTGTTGCCTACCTTGTTTCCCGTTGGAAAATCTTGAGTTGAAGCATTAGTGGTTTAATTTCTTAAGGACAGGTGCTAGACCCAACAGAATTCATCAGCATGACATTTCAGAAAATTATGAAAATAGAATTCCAAAATTTTTACAAATTCAATGTTATATACAAGAACTACAATTACAAACTTATTAGGTCATCATTCCTTCCAAATGCAGTAATATTATTTACAATATTAAATATTTGCTTGTGTCAATAGATATAAATTTTTTGTCATATAAGTAGATTATTATAATTTAAAATTGATTTTCCTATTGATTTTTGTTTTTTTTTGGGAAGACATTTGGACGTCACACTTTTTTTCGAGAGATCTCACCAACGTATAACACCTTTAAATAGTTTTTTGTTTTTCCACCAAAAAAATTTAAAAAAAAAGATAAACCAGGCGTAAGGTTTGACCCAATTAAAATTCTGAATGCAACTAAAACTTTACAAATTTTCAATAAAAAAAAATTTTTTAAAAAATATTCTCTTTAGGGGCAATTTGTATACCATCTTTTCTGAATTCTAAGTTAAGTGTTTGCTTTTTATATTTTGGTTTACGCTAAAATTTTACCCCACGGGTCAATTATTACAAGGAAAAACAAAAGAAAATAATAAAAACTTTTTCATATTCTATGCGGGATTAAAAAAATTTAAATGTTGTTTTTTTTTGTAAAGATAAGGATTGCTTGAAATTATATGGATTTGAAGGAATTCTATAATTTTTGAAAATTTTTATTAAAACCCTTGGTGGTTATTTAAATATATAAGTAGAACGGCTTTTTTTGTGTTTCAAATTAAATTTATTGGGGAAAAAATAAAAAATTCCTTGAGGTTAATTGGGTTTAAAAAAAGAAACTTTGATGTGGTTTTGAATTTCAATATAATTTTGACAGCTTTTAAATTTGAACAAATATTGATTTAATTTTTCTTAAATTTTTCTTTACAGTAAAAATTTTATTTCTTCAGTTCACATTTTTTGATTTGATTTAATACAATTATTCAAAATTAAGGTACAAATAAATTGGCATTATTCACAAGGTCCTTCTCAATCCTTTAAACTGAATTAGGAATTATTTTTTTTAAAATTTTAAAAATCCAGAAACAATTAAAGATTTCAATTGAAACAATGTTGCTTCAAACAAAAACTTTCCATAACAATTGTAACAGTATATAAGATGAATTAAAGAAGATAAATAATTATTTGATTTTTTAAAATTGTGCAAAAAAGTAATGAAACAACAGTAAAATTCTATGGAAGCAACTTAGTAATAACCCACATCTAAAAGAATTATATTTGAATTTAAAATCGATAAGTTTATTAGATAGAAAAATTATACAGTGAATCACAATTGAAATCGTACCCATTATTATTAGTACAAAACGATACATATAAAAGACATATTACAATCTAATAATATTGGGCCAATTTATGCATGTTTTTTCATTACCCTTCTTACTTAAATATTTATGTTCTAATAATAAGATTAATGATTTTGATTGTCTTTCACTGTATGCTTTTTTCATTTTGGGTGGTGCGTGAGAGTTACACATACCATCTCATATATCCATATGTCAAAAATCAACATGGTTTTATAATACGAACGTATTCTTAATAAGTTTTTTCAATTTTTATTAAAATATGTACTAGCTAATACCCGCCTCTCAATGGAGGTTTAATTTAAGTTGATGTTATTACAAAAAGTTAGCAAAAAAATTACACATGGTGCAAATGTAAATTTTAAAATGTATGAAAGCAATTTTTTTAAAACGAGTTTCCTAGGATTATTCTAGTAACTTTAGAAACTTTCTGTAATTCAAAGCAGTACAAACTACTTTCCCATAATTGAACGTAATTTACTTCCAAACATTTTTTTTTGAACAATCGTAGGACCGACATGAGTTATCAAACACCAAGCCTGTTAACAGATTCAACTCCATTTTCAAGGTGCTTCAAGCATACAAAATATAGAGTCAATCGGTCAAACCGTTTCTGATTTATAGTAAAGTAACGCAAAAATGTATAGAAAGTCGCTGTGCCGCAATGGATAAACGGAACTCAACAAAAATATGTTTGAGACTTTCTCTTTGCGCAAAGCAGTATTGCGCAAAATTGTTTCCAAAATTTTTTTGACTAACTGTCGGGCCGGCATGGGTTAACAAATTCCAAATCTGTTAAAAATGTCAATTCAATTCTCACAGGGGAACACGTATATAAAATTTGAAGAAAATAGGTCAAACCGTTTCTAATTTAGAGTAAAGTATTGAAAAAACCTATAAAAAGCTATTGGGCCTCAATGGGTTAACGGAGATCAACAAAATTTTTTTTTAGAGTTTCTTTTTAGTCAAATTAGTATTTCGCAAAATTGGACAAAATTTGGACCCAAAATTTTTTTTACCCAACCGTCCGGCCGACATGGGTTAACAAATTCCAAAACTCTTAATAATGTCAACTCAATTGTCGAGGAGCATCACGTATACAAAATTTGAAGTCAATTGGCTAAACCGTTTTAATTTTAGAACAAAAAATTTTGCACCAAATTTGGTCATTACACTAAACTATTTGTGGCAAAGTTTCAGACACCCAGCTTCATTAGGTGTAGAACAATGCTCATTTTAAAGAAGAAGTTGTATGGCAGCTACTTGAACCCACTGCACTACCTCAACTAAATTTTTCACAATTTTTGGCCATGAAACTAAACTCCTCCTTTATTTTTTAAGTTATCGTGGGAACGAACGGATGGACGGAAGGACATACATAGCTAAATCAATTTATTTTTCGATTCTGATTCAATCCATACCTTTGGGTCTATATCTACCTTTCTCCTTCTCGGCGTCACAAACGTAATGGCAAATTTAGTATACCCTTTTGACTTATAGTCATACGGGTATAATAAACGGGTCTTTGAGCTGCATCTAAAAATTTTATTTTTTATTTTCTGATTCGTTGTAATTACTTTTGAAAAACTTCCACTAACGTTTCTCACATATAAAGTTTATTCAATTAAAATTTGACAACAAAATAAATAAATATAGCTCTTTATTATTTAATTAACATATTTCAAACTTATACTAGAAAAATTAGTACCAATTTTATTTTAACAAATTATTAAAATAAATTTCAAAGAATAATTTTTTTTTGTTATTTTTTTTGTTAATTATTCTAAATTAAGTTTGAAAAAAGTTTTCATATTTGAATTTTTAATTAAAGTCTAAGACAGTTATTTAAATTATTAAAAAAATAAAAAAAAAAGAAGTTAAATTTGTTTGTATTTGTTATATACAAGTATAGCATAAAGCTATTGGGAATAGAGACTAATTAAATAATTTATTTTACAAGTAACTAAATACTCATACAAAAATTTTGAAATACTTATTAGTCAGTGTGAAGTTCTGTTTTACTGTTAAATTTTAAAATGTCAAATGGAATTCAAAATTTTTATTAAAACGTTTATAATATCAAAATGTTGCTTTTTCATAACGAATTATAACATTATATTTTTTCTATTTTAAAATAAATTATACTTTTCATTAAATTATTTATATAATAACATTAAATTCCAAGGTGTCTCAAGTCCATTTAGGTCCCATCCTTTTTTCAAATATTTCTAAAAAAAATTGAATGTTTCACCCATTTCATTTGCTGGAGATTTCGAAATTTACTAAATTATTAAGAATAATTCTCTTGTTACATTACTTCAAGTAAATCTTAATTTTTTACAAGATTGGTGTTTCAGCAGCAAATTAGAAATAAATATTGCAAAAGGTAAGGTCATAAAATTTACACGAAAAGGAGCTGAATTGCTTTTCTATTATACTATCGATAAAAAAACTCTAGAGAGAATCCCGATCAACATAAACAAACTTGGTATTCTTTTCGATAATAAACTTAAGTGAATAGGAGAGTCACTATGATCATTTGATTTCCAAAACGAATAAAATGTTAGGACTTATTAAGAGAAGGGCTAAAGAATATAGTAACATAGAAGTGACAAAACCTTTTTAATTGTTTTTTAGTCTGATCAACAAAATTCCAAAAAAAAAATAGAATCTTAAATAGTTTAAAAACAATTCCTTTTATTTGCTTTGAGAAATCAATGCAATCCTACAGACTATTCTCTTCTTTCTACTTTATTATAGACTGAACACATTGAACATTTACTTTTGATGTTTAAAAAAAAATGTTGACGTTCAATTTGTACTAAATAAGGTTAGATTAAACAACACGGTTAGAAATATAAGAAACACTAAATGTTTAATTAAAACGAGGAAGATTATAGTTGCCCTTGTCAACTTTTAGATACCCGTGCATACCCACTATGGTGTATAAAATAAACCGTAATTTACTTCCCTTATACATTTAACTCATTGCCCCATAATTTTGACGTAAAAAAAAAAAAAAAAATTAACAAAAAAAAAAAAAAATCACAAAACAAAAAACAAAATTTTCATTCATTGTCCCATAACTTTAGCTTAAAAAAAAAAAAAAAAATTAACAAAAAAAAAAAAAAAATCACAAAAAAAAAAAAAATCACAAAAAAAAAAAAAAGTTTTCATTCATTGTCCCATAACTTAAACTTAAAAAAAAAAAAAAAAAAATAAAAAAAAAAAAAAACAAAAAAGAAAAAAACAACAAAAAAAAAAATTGGCCCACCCTAAAAGTCCGATGGTCCGAGTGATGTCCAACTTTGCCAAGTAACTTGCCCTATTAATTTACCTGCCCAATTTTAATTTTAACCTTGTAGCTTTATTAGATTCACAGTTATTGAATCGAAAACTTTGTATGGCAGCCCCCCGAAAATGGGGCCCTAACATTTTGAAACTTCATATAAGTGCTCGATTCATTATATAACTAACCGTGTGTAATTTGCAGCCTCGTAGTATAATTAGTTTTGAAGAAATTCATATTGGTGCAAAGAAGTTGTATGGCAGCCCCCCATAAATGGGGCCCTAACATTTTGAAACTTCATATAAGTGCTCGATTCATTATATAACTAACCGTGTGTAATTTTCATCCGCGTAGTATAATTAGTTTTGAAGAAATTCATATTGGTGCAAGGAAGTTGTATGGCAGCCCCCCGAAAATGGGGCCCTAACATTTTGAAACTTCATATAAGTGCCGGAGTCAATATAAAACTAACCGTGTGTAATTTTCATCCCCGTAGTATAAATAGTTTTGAAGAAATTCATATTGGTGCAAAAAAGTTGTATGGCAGCTCCCCGAAGCCTTGGTCCGATTTTAACCAAAAACAATAGGGAACCTAGAAATTGTCTAAAAATGACTTTGTGTGAATTTCAAGACTCTAGCCCTTTTAGTTTTTGAGTTATCGTGCTGACACACGGACGGACGGACGGACGGACGGACGGACGGACAGACACACATAGCTAGATCGACTAATTTTTCGATTCTGAGCCGATACGTACCCTTGACACTATATCTAGCTCGTCTAGATCGATGCGTTACAAACGGAGGAGCAAATCTAATATACCCGATGTTCATATATATATGCACGGGTATAAACACTCACAGAACAGAATATGGAAGAAATGAGCCAATAAACAGATGTTACATTACATTCAATAAAAACAGTTATTTTTTTTAACAGACATAAAACAAATTCTGTAATTGCTGTAAGAACTTATTCGTAAAAGCCTTAATTGAGTTTAATAAATAAAAAAAAAAAAAAATCGACATATCACTATATGTAGGAAAACGTACATTATGTAAGTCTTTTTTCGGCTAATATTTATGTAAATGAGTAATTTCAATTCCTTCCAATGATTTTTGATCATTTTTGCAAGAAGCTGAAAACTAAATCATTTGAACTTGGCTTTATTTTTCTTAGTTAGTTTTTCTAACTCGTTGATTATTTGACTTTAAATAAGTTTCCAACAGATAGAGTGTTCATATGCTTCTTTAAAAATTTGAATTTACTAAGACTTAGTATATATAATATATATGTATATTAATAGGCTTACGAGACTCTAAAGTCTCTGACCTACTTCAGATAATTTCTCCATTGGTCTCTATCCCGGGCAGCTATACTCCATAAGCCCGGGAAACTCAAATTACAATAGTCCTGTTCTAATCCTTCTTTCTTTTCCCTCTTGGTTTTGGTCTGCCTCTGCTGCGTACACTATATAGGTTGGATTCAACCAATCTCACCGGACAAATTTCTTCCCTTCTCACAACATGTTCTAGCCAACGCAGCCTTTGTATTTTTACTCTCCTGACTATGTTTTACTGTCGTAAAGTGGGTACAGTTCTTGGTTTTATCTATGTCTCCAATACCCATTTATATTTAAAGCACCAAAGATCTTTCGTAGAATTTTCCTCTGAAATGCATTTAACAAATTTTGTTAATTTTTCGACATTGTCTATGATTCTGAGCCATAAAACAATACTGGAACGATGAGGGTGTTGAACAGCGTTATCTTCGTTTTATAGCTGATATATTTGGTTTTCATTTGTTTGGTTAACCCAAAATAGCTTCTGCTTGCTAGAAGAATCCTACGTTTCCATTATCATACAACCAAGGTATACAACTTTTTTAACACCTCAAAGTTGTAATCACCAAAAGTTATATTATTCAATTAAGTTGGTTAATTTTTTGTATAATTGTAAAAAAAAAAATATTGTTGGTCCACATCCGAAAGGAAAAGAGCCCGTCAATTTGCTAAGGCATTGCATGCTCTTGGAAATACTTAGTAAATAAAATAATTATTAAAAAGCTTTGATGAGGCATTTTCTCATTATCGTGGATTGTTAACATTTTTTTTTTTTTGTAATTTTAAGTCGAAACTTCTTTACTTGATCCATATCAGATGTTTTGACACTTGATCACAGGATCCTATGAATTTTTTTTCAATTTACTTGAA
Source organism: Dolichopus griseipennis (assembly GCA_963082915.1). NCBI lineage: Eukaryota > Metazoa > Arthropoda > Insecta > Diptera > Dolichopodidae > Dolichopus > Dolichopus griseipennis. The sequence continues at coordinate 37,190,595 of OY720441.1, read as the reverse complement.
AATTTATACCAAAAGTTGTGATTTAATTTAAAGTAATTTTTGGTAATATGAGCTATTCTATAAATGAAAAAGTATATATATATATATATATATATATATATATTATCAATTGAAAGTCTTATGACTTATGTTATTAATATTATTTATTAAATTTCTATTTTCATTCAAGAAGTTTTAAAAAAATATATTTTGTTTATTTTATCATATTTACGTTCAGTATCATTCTCATTTTTTTGTTCAAAATTCTCATAAGGGACAGAATCAGGACAATAAACTTTTTCTTTTTTTATATTACATACATATATAATTGTTTGTTCTTTTATATGTATTATTTCCGACAGATACTTGAAGTTTCCTTTAAAAAGTTTTCAACATTTTTGTTTTTTTGAATTTATCTTTAGTTAAAAAAAAAAGAACAGAATAATAAAAGTTTAAATTTCTTTATATATCGTCTGGCTTCTCATTCTGTAAATTTTTTTACAATTTTAATAAATTTTGTACATTTTTTTTTTTGTGGTCAATTCAAAGAAGAAAAAAAAAAAAATAAAATAATAAAACAAAAATAATATTTTATTAAGAAAGTTTTAATTTGTCTTTTGGGGGGAAAATTTTTTTTTTAATATTTACATACAATTTTAAAAATCAATAAATACAGTGTATAATTGCTAATATACAGAGTGTTTTGTGATAAGGCTGACATATAGATCAGCAGATTATTGAGGAGATTTGAGTTAGGAGTTGTAACCTATAATAAAGAACTAGAGATTTTAATAAATTCAATCATACGATCAATTACAATCAAGGTAGGCCTTATAACTAGAGCTGGAAAATTTCAAGTACCAGTTAATACTGGAAAAAATACTCATTAAAATTTAAATACCAGTTGGAGTATGTACTGTCAAAAATATAAGTACTAATAAAAAATACCGATACTGATACCCACCAGTATTTTTCCAGTATTTTATGAATGATATCATCCAAGATTTCAAAAAGTAAAGGTTTTTTAATTACAGGGTGTAAAAACTAAATAAGTACTAAATAATTTCTCCAATTTAGCATATTTTACTTACTGTACAATACTAGTAAATAATGGTTAGTATTAGTTCATACTGCTAAGTACTGGTTAAAACTGGAAAAATACTGGTGAGCACCAGTACCAGTATTTTTACCGGTAGTACTAGTATTTTAATTTTACTAAGTGTTTTTTTCGAATATAGGTACTAGGACTGGTTTATTTATTTAAATACTAAAATACTTAAAAATCACCAGTTATGCTTACAACATCAACAATATGTTGGATTATACTTAGATGCAGTCCTATTTGTTTATATATTGTAATAATTTATATTTATAATTCTAAGATATAAGATATTTCTGTATCTTTAAATTAATATTACAAATTTAAATTTTATATTTCTATTTTTATTTTTTTATTAAATTATTATATATTTGTTTTGTTACTAATATATAATAATTTTGAATTTAATGAGTTGAATTAAAAAAAAAGATTATAGTTTTATTTATTTTTACTGGGATTCAAACTCTTTGCACTTTCACCGTTCCACCCAATTCTTAACAGTATTTAAGTATAATAAAACTAATTTATATTTCATTTAGAAGGATATTTGATAATTAGATTTTTTTAACTTATTAAACTAATTATTAGGCTAATAATAATTTTCATATGTTGCTTCCCATAAATTTATCCACATTTTTAATAAGCTTTGTCCTCTGAGACTTTTATTTATTTTCAGTGATTTAACTAATATTTAAATTTTGTGTTTAAATTAGGCTGACCATAATTTTGTGAGCGCAAAACGGGACAATATAAAAAAAAATTGATTTGTATAATAATAAATAAAATGATATATACTTTTATTTTAAAATTAAATTATTACAGAATTTTTAATGAAAAATTAAAAAATTAAATTCATAAATACTTTTCGGTTGAAGAAATTTTTTTAACAAATCTGGTTTTTGCTTGATAAAATCATAGAATTCAGTACAATGCATTTTACTATTCATTTTCGTCATCACCATTGCTTTTAGTGTTTCGATTTTTAATTGTGATTTTTGAGGATCCCACATTTAATCAATCATTGAAAATATCCTTTCAACTGGTGCGTTTGTCCCAGGTAAACAAAGTAAGTACTCCACAATTTTTAGCAAACATTTGTGGTTCAAATTATTGTTTTTGAAATCAACAAAAACTTCAACCCATCTCTCATCTGTCGATATATTTTTTTCATTCCATTCCCTTATTTTATCAATTGTTATGTATTCTTTGAGTAAAGTAAATTCTGAAAATAAATCTCCATCATCTTTTACTTCAAAAAAAAATTTTTTTGCGACGAAATTCATTGTTTTTTCAATTTCATTCCATGATAAAATTAATGATAAGAAAGACCATTTAAATTCTATTAACTCCTCGAATTTTTTGTCCTTTGGTTCAAATAATCAATGCTTGTCTCATAAAAGCTCTGTATGTGTGTATTTATTTCAGATTTGTGTTTTTCTTTTTATAATTTTGTTATCAAATTGCTGCATAAAAGTGGACCAAAATTATTTTCCTTTCGAGATTTTAATAAATTTTGAAGATTTAAAATTTTTAGTGAAACTTCTACAAAATGAATTTTATCACCTTCAATGCTCAATACTGTTTTATGAAACAACTCAGCTTGTGACCTTAGAAAATGCAACCAAATTAGATGTATCATTATTATAGTAAAAATCTGTATCTGTATCTGTTGCACCTAACATCGCTTTCTGTTATTGATTTTTCAATAAATGGATATTTATTTTTTAAATTTTCATTAAAAACACAATTTCTTTTTGGCATACTTAAAAAAATTTAAAAACTTTTTAATAATATTCTTTATGTCACTAAGTGAATGAATAAAAACAAAATTTAAATGAATAAAACCAAATTTAAATTACAGACGAAGGCTTACCTTAGCTTTTAAAATTTGTGGGCATTTTTTTTGACTTAAAAAAAAGTCTTTTAATACATCGAATATGTCAATGATTCGCTCAATACCTGGTAAAAGTGACAACCATCTTGTGCTGCTGTAATTGAGAACTTTTTTATATTCAATTTCAATGAAAGAAGAAAATCTCTTTAGTTCTTCAGTTCTGACTGTATAAATATGAAAATAAGTAAAAATTTTTACTATAATACACTCAATATCGATAGGTAAGCAATCGCTTGCGCTTTTAAATGCATTATTGACAATATGAGCATTACAACCAATATCTAATATATCACGATTACAAAATTGTTTCAGCTTAAAAAAACACATTTTTAACACCAGCTCTAGATAATCCACCGAAATTTGTATTGGTATTATCACCAGAATAAGCAGCAATTTTTATTAGCAAATTATCTTTCCCTAAAGATGATATCAGAAATTCAACAATAATGTCTGATGTTTCTCCAGGTAAGGAAGCAATATCAAAAGTTTTTATTTTTATTCCTTCGTACGGTTTGAAATATCTTACTAATATTGGGAAGAGTTTTTGGTCACCATGATTAGAAGCATCAGTAAATACAGTAAAGCAATTAATTTCTTCTAATTCTTTTTTTAACTGATTACTAAAAAATGGATATAAAACATTCTTAATTATTGCTTCACATTTTGTTCGTCCACATCTATATTTCGGTTCGAAACAAGTTTGTATGATTTTTGAGGTGCAGTCATTTGATCGAAAACTAAAATTTTCAATGAGTGAATGAAAAGCTTAAACTCCTTCAGCAGCAGAAACTTTTAATTCACTTGAAGTTGGCTCTACCGATGAAAAAAATGTTGTTAATTTACTACTGGAAGCAGCAGATTTTTCAGCATTTTAATGTTTTTGTGATTTTAGGTGTTGCTCAATGTCTGAACCACCTCCGTGAGCAACACTAAATTCTTGTCTGCATCTGTTGCACCTAACATCGCTTTCTGTTATTGATTTTTCAATAAATGGATATTTATTTTTTAAATTTTCATTAAAAACACAATTTCTTTTTGGCATACTTAAAAAAATTTAAAAACTTTTTAATAATATTCTTTATGTCACTAAGTGAATGAATAAAAACAAAATTTAAATGAATAAAACCAAATTTAAATTACAGACGAAGGCTTACCTTAGCAACGAACAATTTTCAAAAATTAGCTTAGCAACGAACAATTTTCAAAGCCAGCTATGATTTTTTCGATTTTAATTTTGTATACGTTAAAATATAAAAAAGGTATATATACCTTTTAATACTTTAAAAGAAAAAATAATTGGTTTATGAGTTTAACAAAAACTCTTAAGCAATTTTCAATGTTTAATATAATTTTTTTTTAGAAAACGGGACAAATGAACGTCCCGATTGATTAAGTTGGGACACCGGGACAATTTTAATGAAAAAGGGACTGTCCCGTTTAAAACGGGACGTATGGTCAGCCTAGTTTAAATACTATTAATATTTTAGATCTATGGTTAAGTTTAATTTATTGTGGATTGTGATAAAGACTTTGTAATATTAAATACTAATAAAACAATGTTTAAAATTTTTTTGAATCTTCAAATGTAAAAAAATCAGAACTAAAATAAATTTTTATATTATTTTTAAAAATCGATCTTCAATATTAACAGGTAAACTTGAAAATATATGCACATGTGCCTAAGTTCCTGGTTTTAAAAAAAATAAGAACTTTTTAATTTTTAAGCGCTAATAGCCCTTGAATGGAAAAGTTCCGAATTTTTTTCTGAACAAAATTTGGATCTTAGAATTTTATTATATAAGCAAAAATGGTTAAAAATTAAGAGACACTTTCTTTCTTCAATTTTAAGAAAGCCCTTTTTTACGAAAATAAATTACGAAAATTACGAAAAATATTTGACGCATGTTAATATATAAAGCTTTAATTTTTATATATAATTTCAAAAAAAGTTGGACAGGTGCTTAAGTTACAGGTGTTTCAAAATAGCAATATTTTAATTTTTGACATCTTACAGCTCCTAAACGGTGGGGGTTACAAAAAAATTTTCATTAATTACTCATACTAATTTTTCAGGATCTAACTTATCCGAAAATTACAAATTTCTAACTTAAGCTGTTCACAAGATAAAAGGGGTAAAAAATTTTGCAAAAATTTTGCAAAAATTAAGTTTTTACATAACGGAAAATAAAAGTAATGCATGGCAACCCTATACATTTGTTTTATATATATTAAAAAAGCTTACAAAAGCAGTTGTCCGTTACAATGATTCTGGATTGATAACATACGTAATAGAACTCCTGTTATAACAGTTAAATATAGGACTTTTTTTTTATTTTGGAAGCCCTACTGCGCAATGGGTTGATTACAGAAAAAAGTTCCTCCATGAAATTAGTTTTCTTACTGCATCTATGCGTAGTTAAAATTTCATTTAGTTTTTCCAAATGATGTAGAAGTTTTGTCAAAACATGGACGAACAGATGGACAGACGTACGGACGGATGAAGAGGACAGCCGAACGAAGAAATTGAAACTATAAAGGAACATTTCAAAAGTCGTAAGCGTCAAAAGCGAATTTTCGTGATAATGGAATATTTCACCTCAGCTAAATGTCTCAAAACTTTGTACTAAGAAAAAATGTCACATATCTCGTTGCAAATTCATTTAAAACTAATAACTAATATGTCGCATCTACCTCTAAGTCGCATCTAAGTAAGTTTTAATAACTTAGTAAATCTAGTATTGCTTAGCAAAAAAGTCGTATATCCAAATTAGCTATGAACGCCTAATACTATTTTATATCTAGTAAGTTCAAAAACATTGTTTTCCTTTATTTAACATATTTGTTTTTCAAAAGTTCAAAAATAATTTAACATAGCAATGCGCGCTAATATAAAACACATAAAAGTTAAATTAACTAAAACCAAGAAAATGTAGAAACGACTTTCTTTCTTAGGACGGCATTATAGTTATAGAATACCAATTTTTGCTATTAAATCTCATACCAAATATTTGGTTTGAAATTTATTAAAAAACAAATTTTTATAACAAATTATGTACTTTGACTTCAGATTTTAAAAGTTATATTAATTTATTCAGCAGAAACTAATATCAAATATCAAAACTCTTAAGGTAGATGGCGAATGTCTCCAGTATTGATCAGAATAACATCAAAGTTAACAAAAATTTAAATATTTTGGATGCCAAGAACTTACAAATCTCTGTTCAAAAAAATTATTGAAACCCTGATTTTGTATCCAAATCTAAAATCTCTTCTAACTCAGAATCATATAAATATTCTGTAAAAGGCGAATAATTAAGCGTTCACAAAATACAGGCAAATGAAATACAGGAATATGACACGCTCCCGTTCTACGAAGCTTGAATTCTTTGCTTTAGATAATTTTTCCAAGAATTTCTCCTGAATTTCCATGGCATTTTTAAAATTCTGTGATTAATCATTTGGAGAAGTCATATATTTACACATACGTATGTATGTTGTTAGTCACTGTGAAGACTCCGGAAATTTTAATAATATCGTATGTGCATTTGTAGGATTGTACTCTTAAAAATTAATGTAATATTAAAGGAAATCATATACTTATTTTATCCACTCTTGTATATTTTGTCCTTTTATATAATTTCAAATAAATTTAAATAAAATTTATTTATAGAAAAAATATATAGGAGAAGTTTAAGGTTAAGTACAAAATCCTGTTTCAATAATTAAGACTATTCCAGTTTTTGAAAACATATTATGTTAATTTACTGAACCATCCTAAAAATTATTATATATTGTATTATAAATATATACGTATAATTTGTATATATATATATATGTATATATTCTTTATAAATTTAAAAATATTATAATTAAAAATAGAATTCACAGATGAATGATTTTCAACAGACGAATGTTAAAAGGCACGTAAAACAAGTGATAAGTATATTATTGAAAACCTTTAACCTGTTAACATTTAAAAATACTTAAAATATAATAATACAAGGGGATATATTTAACAATGGGATAATACATTTTTCAATTTAAGAAATATATATATATTATTAGATTAAATGCGAGGAAAAAAGCAAAATAGACTGTGTAAACTCTGAGATAATCACATACCAACAAAATAACATACAAAGAAATATAATCGAGGTCAGGGAAAATGATTTTTTTATTATTTTTTAAAATATCGCTACAATTGTTAAATTTGGAATTTTAAACTTGAAATACATACTATAGTATACATACTCGAATCTGTATTACCCCATATCAACCAATAATTTTTGATTATCTCGCAGATCTAGATTGAGTATTGAGAACATAAATTTTTAAGAATTATAATAGCTTCGCATTAACTACAATAACTCTATCAATTTGAAGAACGTTGATAGTAAGTTATACTTCCCTTGTTCTTAAATTATTTTGAAATCAAAAGTAAACCAACATGGCTTTGAAAAACAAAAATCTAATGTGTCTAATCTAGACAGTTGAAACCACTTCTCTTCTCCTTGATAACATGGAAGAAAGATTTCAAACAAATGCTTTTTATACTGATTTTATTAAAGCATTCGATCTATTGCCACACAATATTATTTTACTAAAACTCGAAAAATATGGCTTTCTACAATACTTCCTTAAGTGGATATATTCTTATTTATGTAATCGCTCCTATAGTGTTATATTTAAAAATGTAATTTCAGAATTTTTCGTTGCAAATTCGGGTGTTTTCTACTTTTTAAATACTTTGGCTCTCTACTTTTTTTCTTATCTGTAAATGATGTTTCCCTATCATTTTAATTGCGAGCTTCAAGTTTGCGCTGATGATATGAAACCTTTTGAAAAAGATGACGTCATTCTTATTCATACGTTAATAACTGTTTACAACTTAATGTAAAGAAATGCGCATTGATATCTTATACACGTCAATCTAATCCTTTTAGTTTCAATTATAACTTAGATGGTATTAGTCTACCTAAATTTACCTCAAATAAGGACATAGAAGTGTATTTTGATTCCCCGTTTAACTTTAAAACTTATTATATCAATATTATATATTAAACTAATTTATTATTTGGATTTGTTATATATTCTGCAAAGGAATTTTCAAATCCTTATTTTCTTAAATCATTGTACACTTGTCTTGTAAGACCAAACCTAGAATTTGGTCTCCGTTTTATATGGTACACCACATTGATAGGATTGAGGTAATACAAAAAAAAATTTCTTAGATTTGCCTTACCCATCCCAGTATTCCATTATCTTACCACCATATGAACAAAGACTAAAGTTATAATTGTATAATTTCGAATGTTACTTGTATGCTTTTTGCAGACTGTTTGTGTAAAGCAGTATAAGTAAATTAATATGTAATTTAATTAGCACTTAAGGATACATATAAAATCAACAAGGTAAAAGGCCCGATTTTTTGAATCTCTTTTGCTAGAAAAACCAAAATTCTTTAAATAGATGGAGGTCGTGAAACTTAACTATTTTTAACTAGCTTTTGAGCTACAAACTGAGAAAAAGGTTATATGACAGCTATTAGAAATTTAATATACCCTAGAAATACATTCGTGTGGATATACAAAAATGAAATATAATTAAATGTAAAAGTGGTACTACACTTATATATTTATATCTAAAAATAAGATACATATATAATATATATTTATATCTATAGATAGGCATAATGTCTGGGCACCTGTACAACATTAAATGTATCATTTTGAACATATTGAAATTGTATTAAAAAAAATTTACAAAAAAAGGATAAAATTGTATGACAAATAATTTTGCAATGGTATTAGATAACAGTTTACAAAAATTGATAAGATTGTTAGACAAAGGTAATCTTTTATTTTGGGTGTTATTTTTGTTTCAAAGGGATTATAATGATTAATATAATCTTTATTATTTTAATAATACAATATTGTTTAGGTTTTCCATTTTGAATGATCCCTTTTTTTTTTGCTTGTATATGTTATTTATTTATAAAATATGAGAAATAAAATTGTTAGGCTTGCCACTTGATGTAGTGTTAATCTGTTGAACTATGTATATATCTGTGTGTACATGTATAAGTTTTCTATATATAATATAATAACAAATAGGATATGTTGTACTCGTATATATATTTTTCTATTATAAATTTTTATTGTTTAATTTTAGTCCTAGCATTTTTTTTTGACAAGTTTCTTAAAATTTAAAACATTATTTGCAGTTTTACCTTTCCTTTTTCGATTCGTTTATTATTTAAAATATTTTAATGAAAAAATAGATCTGACCAATGATATAATGGTATAGTCATCGGCATTTCAGTCGAATCTGAAATGTCACTGATTCTAAATAGGGATCAAATTATATCTTAGGGTGTGCTGCGTTTATATTGGAGATGCTTTGCTGCTCTTATCGATGCTCTTATAACTTATAGCAGCTCCAATATAAATGTACCCTAATAAAAAAATGTCGTAAATATCATAATACCAAATAACGTATAGTTTAAAAAATAACTGCAAATTAAAGATTAGATTAAAAATATTTCAAAAATCGAGCCGTGTCAACACACATAAATTATTTTATTAGTTAGTAATGGATTATATTAAGGGCAGTGAAACCTTTCACTTATCGTTTTACATTGCAGGCACTTCCCGAACTTTGTTCACTGATTAAAAGTTGTGGAGATCGCCAAGATCTTTTCAATAATATCAATCCGGTGTACAAACAAAAAAAGCTACACACAACTTAGGAAGAGCTTAGGGAACTTTTGGATATCAGAAATATTCCAACGTTAGGTGTTATAACTTTCTTGTGTCTCAAGAACAATGAAAATCTACATCAAAAAATCTAAAAATAAAGTATAAAAATTTTTTTGGAATTTTTGTATGAGATGTGGGTTGGGAACATGTTGCTGTCACTTGTCAAATTTCAACTATAGGTTATAGGTCAAGTAAACTCATAGCTTTAGAATGTATACAAAACACCTCAGGAACACCTCAAACTACAAACACAAAATTGATTTTTACATTTTTGTCAAGGACTTGTCTATGTTATGGCAATATTGATCACTTAAAAAAAAAAATAAGAAACTTGGAAAAGTAAATCCTATCTTCTATTCCAGTTGAGGTTAACGCCGTCGTCAAATTGAGATTTACATCATCATTTCAAATATTGCAAAACACAAAAAAAAATGCATTGGCAACAAAGACAGAACTGCAGAAAGAAAAAAAATTCCCAACTTTGTGGAATTTTTTCATATGCAAAATTTCATCAAAATACATTTTTCATAAAAGTCCTCAAATTAAATGCTTTGTTACTGACATATTCTTTATGAAAGAAAGGTAGAAGGGTTTCCAAACATGGAAACAAAATCAAGGTTACTATAATTATTTAAGCGGGGGTTTGAGGCTTTAGGCTTTTCCACATGCAAAAAGTTCCCGAAATGTCCGCACGATAACTCATATCTCAAAAAATAAAGGAGCTACGGTTTTTAAATTTTCACAAATTTGTTTTTATTCAAAATCCGTCATCGTTATTGAAATCCAGCCATTTTGCTCCACGGGTTCGTGTACCTGCCATACAACTTCTTTTTTTATACGAGCATTACTCTATAGCTATTCAAGCTGGGTGTCTGAAATTTTGCTAAAAATAGTTTAGTGCAATGGCCAACGTTTCCGCAAAATTTGCAGTGGGTTCGACTAGCTGCCATACAACTTCTTTTTTTATATAAGCATTACATAAATCTGTATGTTTGAAATTTTACCAAAGGTAATAAACCGGATGATATAATGTTTATTGTACGGTCAAACGGGTATCCCAGAGTTGACACAGTCTACTCTACTACACTCTTCCTCGTTTTCTTATGAACTTTTTTCATATAGCCTAACATATACAGAGAGAGCATATCTTCTCGATGATATTTCAATAAATTGAATTAGGTAGTTTTCCCTAAACTCATACCAGAAATTCATATTAATAAAAATAAACCAATTAACTATTTTGGTATTTTTTAAACTTACCCAAAATGTCTTTTCTTTTGTTGATGGGACGCTAATTGCCTATGACAGTTAAAAGCTCTATCACATACATTACATGTTAAACCTTCATCTAAAATTTTTTTTATAAAATAAAAAAGAATAAATATATTTTAATTGAATACTAAATTTCTAAATTAATAAAATTATTTTAAATTATTTAAAATTCATATGAATATATATATATATTTATTAAAAATTAAATATTTAAAAATATTTTTTACCATAATCTTCATCATCTGACATTGCAATCGCTTGTAATCGACTTAATGTATTTTGTGTATTTTGTATTTCATATGGTAAACGAGGACGTCCTGTATTATTATCGTTTATTTGATTTAATTCTAAATTTGTATTATTATTTTCAATAAAATTTCCATTACAATTTCCATTTCTATTATTATTATTATTATTATTACAATTATTATGATAATTTTTTGAATTATTTAAATGAAAATTATTATCTGTAATACCATCATCAAATGGATTATCAATTAAATTTTTTGTTGTTGATATTGCATCATCTGAATCCATACTAAGACGACCATAATCTTTACGTTCAGGTCGTTTAACATTTTTTTCTGAAAAAAAAAAAAAAATTAAAAGATTTAAATTAAATTTTATTAGAAAATTTCTTTTTTTCTATATAAGATTGTTTATTTAATTCTTATTGAATATTTTATTCAATTTTATGCAAATTTGTAATGATTTATACAGTAGTAATTTTAAATTGTAACTTATTAGAGTGATTACAAATTTATTATTTATTTACGAGGTATGTTTAATCTGTAGATATTAAAAATTGTATAATTTTTTTAACGTACTAGTCAATCAACTGTTGTAAAAAAAACTCAGATACGTTGAGAGAGTGTTTTTGTTGTGGCGTATAGAGTTGTGCGTCCATATTTTTCGAAAAAGAAACCGAGGTTCAAAAAATGTATCTGGCACGGTATACGGACCATGTAAAAAATTTTTTAACGTCCGGTTGTTCTCAATAGTCGTGACAAATGGTTCTAGCAAAATACCTCGAGAGACAATGGCATTTTTGCAAGAACTTTTTGATAACTGAATAATTTAAAAAAAAAACTGATTTTGCATGACCACCTCGTTTCCTAGATTTAACGATCCCAGATTTTTTTGGTGGAGTTTTTTCGAGGAACGGGTTAATACGTAAACAAATCACAAAACATTCAGGAACTAGAGCAAAATTTTCGCACAGTAAAAGCAATGTAATATAAATTGTCTTAAAAGCAGTCATTGACTCAAAGTCATTAAACAGCTTAATTAATTTATTTATGATTAGATTTTTTGAAATTTTACTAACATTTGCACATGAACTCCTCAAAGGAGAATTTTAAAGTCTTCTAAGACTCTTTTATAATCATTTTCGTCTAATTGTAATCACTTTTTAGATTTGCTATGTACAAGTAGAAGGGTTACTATCACATGCTTGTATTTAATTTTTTTTTTCTTAAAAGCCCTTCAAAGGTTTTACACACAAAACAGTTATGTCATAAACAAAAGATTTATAATAATGGAGGATAACTCTCCCAGATCCCCGCTAAACATATTTTTCAATTTAGATCATATTAAGTACTTGTTGTAAACTTAAGGAGCAGACTATTAAGGCAAACTCAAATCTAAAGATCATATAACAAAGATGAAGGTTTTTTTAAGTCTTTAAACGAGAAGAAGGTGTACGAGTTTATGCTAAAAATATTAACCCATATCTGCTGATTGTACTGTATATAGAATAACTTAGATCTTCGTTCGATCCTTCGTAAAATAACGATACCTATTTATTTAAAGAAATCCCAAATGTGAAATTTCATTAGATAGATTTACTGTTCAAGAATATTAAAAATAAAGTATTTAGGTATTAAACACAAAAGTATTTAAACTTCTCAATTATTCAACATTTTTTTTTATTCTAAGAAAAATATTAATATTCAAAGGTTTTAAACACATCAAAGGCATTTAATTAATTATTCAAATAATATTAATAATTAATTTGAATTATTGTGAAATGAATTTATTTCCAATGAATTTCTTTTTATTGTAATAACAGGAAACAAGTTTTTATTTAATTGAATTATTATTTCAAAGGAAATAAACACCTAAGGGTATTTTGTCGCATAATATTTCAAAGAACTTTAGCTTCTTAATTAAAATTGAGTGTAAAGTAATTCCAACATTAATATTTAATGGTTATATAAGTAACTTCTTCTTCTTTGTATAAATCAATATATATATATATAAATATATATACACGTACATATACATGTAAATAATATTGATGTATATACACATATCATATTGATTTCATTTTAATTAGATATTAATAACTAAAATAATTTAATTAAAGAATGCAGTTACTTTACACATGAAAGTTATTAAAAATGCGTTGTGAGGTAGACGAAATTAAAAACCCTATACTGCCTTGCTTTCCAAAAACATAATGTTTCATTATCATGTACTTCAACTTGAAGCAAGTCGTCTGCAAAATAGATTAAAGTGCACTAAACTTAAATTATATATCAAAAAGGTATTTTTTAACCCTTTTCGTGATGAAGAGGTTAACAAATTCCATGTCAATATTATTGCAGGCAACTTAACTGTAACGGAGCAATTCTTGCTTAAAAAATTTAAATGGGCTCAGCTAAACTTTTTAAATGTAATTTGTCGCAATGAACTAAGTGGTTGACCTACTTAGACAGGAGAACATATAGTTAATTCAAAAAGGTGCTTAGCCAAAACGGGATAACGTTGACATATTGAAAAAATTGAGTTCTCAGACAGAACTATAGAAAAACATTTTTGCTAAGTTTGGTACCGATCGGATGTATAATAGGACTGCCTATTAGTGGCTGCCAATTTTACAAATTTGTTTAATTTATAACGATCTATTAATTTCAAATTATAATAATTTATCTTAGAAGCCTGGGCCTGGGTACATTAGTCAAACATATCACTTCAAAGCCGTTCAGCACAGATTTTCAGATAATATAAATATTTTATTAGTGCAAAATTTAGTTAAATAATATAATTATCAATCTAAATGCAATATAAGCTGCACTAACTGCAAGGTTTTCGGCAGTTAATTTAAAAATTGTGGCTCTGGAAGTTTTAGTTTTGTTCTTAAGGCTATTATTGTTCTGTTTTTTTTTTTTTTTTTTTTTTTTTTTGCCGGTACCTCTACTATTCACTGTTATAGGCTAAACAGCCTGACTATATATGTGCATGTCGGAACAGGGCAGGTATATTCATATATTAGAACTGATCAAATGAATTACACATACAATTTAAACATGAGATAGTACTACGCCTTATAACATGTATAAATGTCTTAGATTTTCAATAAATACAGCTCTATTTTTGTTTTTATTGTAATAATTTTGTACTTAAGTTATATGGTATTCTATATAAGTGAGTTATATTATTTAATTGAAATATTTGGTTACATTTTGTATTTGTTTGTATTGTTATATTTATTTATTTATTATTAAAGATATATAATTATTAATTATTAATGAAGCCATTAATTTGAACTTAAAGGCGAATGGTAGCTGAGTCGAGTTGAAAACCAGATAAAAGTTTTTTCACTTTCACTGGGATTCGAACCCGGGGCCTCTCGCATGAAAGTCGGCACACTAACCACTGTGCCACCCAGCCGTTAACCAGTTGTATAAAGTTGACCAGTTGTATAAAATGTGGGATATTGTAAGTGGAATACTTAGACGACTTTGTGCATTTATTATAACATATTGATGGATAAACTTAATATGGTCGATCTATAAGTTTTGTGTATAGTGTAACTTCTTTTCTGGATATTGCTGTTTGATAAAAGGGTGCAGTTTTATCATCGTTTAAGTTTATGCAGTATGAGTTGGCTGTAATTTGTCCAATTTATTTTTTGTAGTTTTTTCTCTATAGAAGGCACTAAAGTTTGATGATGCTCTTTTCATTCCCGTTTTAACGTATTTCAAAAGGGTAAACTAACTTTGCCATAAATTGTGTGGCACATTAATGGAGGGGGAGAGAGGGGGGGGGGTCGATATAGACTTAAAGGTATTAATTGGATCATAATGAAAAAGTAAATCGATCTAGTTATGTGTGTCCATCTGCCCGCACGGTAACTCAAAAACTAAAGGAGCTAGAATTCTGTAATTTTTACCAATTCATTTTTATGCAAGAGTCGTCATTGCTAAATCAACGGGTTCGAATACCTGCCATAGCATTTTTTTTTTTGCTTAACCCAGAGTCTGTTCGTTGGTGTGCTTAAAGTCAAAAGAAAAGACACAATCAACTCTATTCTCTACACGTTTTTCTAAGCTTTTATCTGAAAGCTAATTTGGCAGCTTCATCAGCAAAGGTATTACTCTTTAAGGGAACATAACTTAGTATACACTTTGCTTTTTATTTACATTATTTTTATAGAGTTTGATTTGCTTATTAATTTCTCCTGAAATTCGTTTACTGTTGTAATGGGATTGATGATATTTTGGATAACTTTAATGGTTAACAATGAATCTATGCCAATGAGATATTTGTTTTCTTTAAGATAATGCAAATAGAAAATGTGTAATATTAACAAAATAAACAAAGTTTCTTATAAATTAATGATAGTATCGAACAATGTTTTAATTTAAAACTATCCTTCTTTTCATCAGTATTGAAAATATATATATATATATATTTAAAAGTTTTGTAATTAATTGTTTTTAACAATATTATCGTAAATTTTTAAAATAATAAAAACAACTTTATATAAGAATAATAATCTCTTTCGAAATATTTATAACAATAAGCTTCAAATGTTTAATCTTGCTTCTTTGTTTACCTAAGTGAATAAAACTCAGGTAAATGCAGCTCTCAGGTAAGGTAAATGGTTTTTAAATATAATGAAAAGAATTTTTAATTTTTTTTATTAAAATATAATGAAACTATTGTATTGTTTGCTCTTTTTTTTCCTTCCGAGCATTCATTAAAATCTGAAATTGTTCTTTTTGCTCAAATATTTCTTTAAAAGATCATGTTTTTTAATTACTATGAAGTATTTTTCCAGTGTAAATTATTTTGGTGAAACTTCCGAAATTGAGTGTTGCGAATTCGAAAGCATACACTTTGAAATGAGAAAATTTGTATACAAATTATCGACTTAATAGTCATAAATAATAATAATAACTAAACTCTAAGGGACTGTAAACATTTCCAAACTATGGTTAAAAACCTCCAAATTCACTTCTGAAGTCTTGTGCTATATTTTACCACAATTTTTAATTAAAACAATTCGAATGTTTGTAATGCATGCATGATAGATGAGAACTCAAGATCTGATCATCATAGAAAAATCAATTTACCTTAGTGGTGTCCGCAGGCCGATTCGTCTCAAAACTGAAAGTGCTGGATTCATCAAATTCGCTCAAAGTCAACGGGGTTAACATACGGCACTCTCGAATTAGAAGTAGCATTAGGGTACACAGCTGTTTTAATAATAATTAAGTTATATAACATGTCAAAGCCCATTTCTAAAATTTCAAATTGTTAGGATTTCATTTTCGGAGTAGATACAAAACAAATTTTTGAATCATGTTTGTATGCATCTTTAAAACTAATCATACACCAATAGAAATTTATTTATGTATGTTTTATATTGTTTAAATAAAGCCAAATCTGGACTTAGAATCGGTTGATTATGAGAACATGATTTCCGAATTCTAATTTGCCAAAAATTTTTGTCATAAAATCCAATTACTAAAACTCGTTGGATAAAATTCAACGGCAGATGCATTTCTTGAATATAAATTTACTTTTTGAGTTTTTGTGTCGGCAGACAACAGACAGACAAGCACAGATAACTAAAAATTTGACTCACTTTTCCATTCTGATCAGATCCATATATTTGAGTGTATAGATTTCTCGTCTACTGTACAGTGTCACAAAACGTTTGGTAAATTTATATTATATTTTTATATAATATAATGAATTAAAACTGTTTAGTACGAATTATTTATCTCTATACCACACATAAGGAGTGAAACCTAACTTTATAAATGAAAAATTATTATCTTTAGGAAAAATTCTTTTATTAGAATTTTCCATTCATAACATTCTGAACCTTATCCGGTACACATTTAATAATATGACGTAGACATTCAAAGAGAATTATTTTTTACATATAATATATTAACTAACATAATTTATTCTTAGCTGGTTAAACATGTTTTGGGTTACTAATATTTTTATCCCAGAAAATAGATCTAAGATAATTTGCATGTCTTTAGATTTATCTCCTAGGCATGCTGTATATCATATACCATTTAAAGAATGTTTTCATAAATTCTAAATTATAATTTACAAAAAATTGGTATTTTTATTTTTTTTTACTATTTTTAGCACATTTTTAAACCATTTTGAAAAAATGTGGTGATTAGTTTCATTCTTACCGTCTGTTTGTTCGTCCGTCCGTACGTTTACAAAATCTTTTATGCCGTTTGGTATAGAAAGAAGAAATTTTAACTACGGGTAGGTATTGGATATAGACTTTAAATTGGAAAAGGTTAGATCCTCAGAAATTAATAGGATTGGTTTAGGAAAATTTCCTTTGTCACGCCTTCTGTTTAGTTGCTGCAAAATATTGAAAATCGGATTTTATTATTTTTAAGCCCCTGTAACTTAAATACTTGTCCAAACTTTTTTTTAAGTAATATGAAAAATTTAAAGATACAACATTATGTTTTACCATACGTTAAAGGTTTTTCTAAAATTTAAAAGGGGCTCGTAAAATTAAAGAAAGTGACACTTAATTTCAACCATGTTTGTTTCGATAGTAAAATTATATTCCAAATTTTAGTAAAGTTACAATTTAATTCCTAGAACCCGTATATTTTGGGCGGGGGTGGTGGAGTTAGATCTTCGAGATTACTTGGTAACCGGTGTATATATTTCAAAAATTAAACGTTAACATTGAAGCTCCATCAGCACATTTCAATACTCGTTAACAGCTTTTGACGGCATTGTGATTATATTCTATGTATTTTTCATAATGATCTCATTTATTTTTATTTTAAACTAAGTAGGTAAACCTATATAATTTTGAAAATGTGCTGTTTTAAAAACCCTTAGTTTTTTTCATCACTAGTTTTTTTTTTTTAATTTCAGGAGCAGATAAAAGATTTTTTGTGACTACAACAAGATAATATCTGCCCCTTTGATTTGATTTTTTAAGCTAATCCCTTTTCTCTTCGTAACATCGTAACATATGTGCCTCATAATTCTATTTTATAATGTTATTTCAACTAATATGAGTTTCAGGTAATTTATCTGATTACTGATTAAAGTTAGAATTTTATAAAGAAAGTATTAGTACGAAACTTCGAAAATGAGAATACCTATAATTCAAAAGCTTCAGCAGATGGTTTTAATAATTTTGTTTGTTATTAAGAGGTAATACGCTTGTTTGGTATAGTGAGGTAGTTACCTGAATCGCCGTTCAAATTGAAATTTAAATGACATAAGGAAAACATGACAGAAGATCTTTTCACATAATTTAAATTTTCTTTTTTTTCAAATTTTATTAGTTATAGAGACATGGCTATAGAGATTCGCATTGTTTCTTGAGCTCCTTCGGAAACTTCAGAATTCGAGCCCATGGTAACAGTTTTTAATTTGAAATAATCGTTTTTCTTTCGTAATTAGTAACCTATTGCATAAAATTAATCAAGGAAGTTTTTTAAATTTTTGATTAGTGGTCGTGTAAACCGACGCGCGCATGAACGGAAGGATTTTGATGCATGCTTAAGAGGTGATTTACTTAGACTACATTGGAAGTGATCGCTAAACCTATTCAGATGTAGGGTATGAAAATGGTCGCACAGTAAACTACTAAAGCCTCAATCACTTTAAGGAACATTATAAGCTACTACCGCCTGTTTGTTCGTCCATATGTATGTTTACAAAATATTTTCTACCATTTGATATAGAAAAAAGAAAGACTTTAAATCAAAATGGTTAAAGTATGTTGCTTTAATTCATTCTTCTTAGTTGTTAAAAACGGTTTTTATATAATTTTCATTTCATTTATGTTGCATCATATCTTCGAAATTTATTTATTACCTTAAAAAGAAGAAAAGAGTTTTTGATTTACCAGTTATAATTTTTTAAAAGTGTTAAATAAACGGATCTCGATTTCAATCAGATAAATTTAGATGGAAAATTTTCACAAGTAAGAGTTTTTCGTTTAGTAATTTTTCCAAAAAAAAAAAAATCGATAGAATATTTTCTTTTTAAGGGAGGGCGGGGATAATCACTAAAAAACTTTCTTTTCTAGATAAAAAAGAAAACTCCCTTAGGACACGGAAATTTTGGTTTTTGGATTAGAGCTGTGAAGGAACAATGAATTCTTTTATTGATTAATATATTAGGTATATTAAGAATATTAGTGCTAAGTTCTAATATTGTGGAAATCATTTGTTAGATACAAACATGCATGCTTGCTTCTTGATAAAATAAAACCGGAGGCAGCATTATTTTTTATTATTTTTATAATTTTTTTTAATAAATAACGTGGATTATTAAATGTAATGTACTAATTGAATAACACCCAGAAAGTAGTAGAAAACGATTTGATAAAATTCTTAGGCAGATGTAACAAGACGAAATGATAATTATCACTTATCGATTAAAAAAATATTATCGAAAGATAATTTATTTTTAATTCTATTGGAGTAATATTGTAAAGTAACATTTTATTATAAGGGGTGTTCAAAATTGAAGTATCATTTTGATTTTGCCGCCATTTTTTTTCTACCTGGAATTTTTATACGAGGTTTCTCTAGGTATATTCTAAATACGTTCAGGTTAGTTAATATGGAACGTTACACGAAGGAACAACGTGTTTTTGAAAATGGTAAAAGTTTTTAAGATGTTATTAGGAAATTTTTTTTTGAAGGAAAAGTTCGAAGATCGCATTGTTTCTCGTAGAAGAGGAGTCAATTGGCCACCAAGATCGTGCGATTTGACACCGTTGAATTTTTTTTGTGGGTTTTGTGAAATCGAAAGTGTATAGCAATAATCCCACAACAATTCAAGAGCTTAAAAACAACATTATCGAGCAGATTTCAACCATTGAGAACAGTTTATTGAACAACGTGATTCAGAATTTTGGTAAAAAATTGGAAGCCTGCCGAAGTAGTAGGGGAGGCCACTTGGTCGACATAATTTTTCATTATTAACCGGAACCTATTTGTAATAAATAAAAATAAAAATATATTTAATATTTCGAAAAAAAGTCTTTTTTATTAAAATTAAAATGATACCTCAACTTTGAACACCTATATTATATTCCTACATTTAAAGTAAAACGAGGAAGAGCGTAGAAGAGTAGACTGTGTCAACTCTGGGATACCCGTGTAATATCGTCATTATATCATAAGGTTAATTACTTTTGACAAAATTTTAAATGCATAACTTATTAGTTAAGAACAAAAGAAAATATAAGTTGAAAGGCGGCTGTTCGAACCTTATTTAGGCGTTGGCCCATTTAAGTTACCTACTATTGATATAGAGTAATGCTCAAATAAAAAAAGAAGTTGTATCACATCTAGTTGAATCCACTACCCAAAATAAATAAATTTGCACTATTTGTGGCAAAATTTTCAGAGAACTTCAATAGGAATACAGTAATTAATGCTCATATTAGAAAAGATAAATTGTATGGTAACTACTTGAACACGTTGGTTGGATTTCAAAAGCGAAGATGGCTATTGCACAAAAACATATTTGTGAAAATTGATGAACTTTTTAATTCTGATCCGATCTATACCTTTGAGTCTGTATATACTCCTCCCCTTCTCTGTGTCACAAACGTAATGGCAAAATTAGTATACTCTTTTGATTTATAGTAATACGGGTATCATTATGATTGCAAATTAGTGAAAATTTACTTGAAATCAAATTAACATTTTTTGCATTAAAATATTTTCATTCTTTTTAATGTCATAAGGTTATTAAATTATAATTTTCTGCGGACTGGTATGCAAAGGCATAATGATATGTATGAATCGCAATTTAAGTGGCCTGAAATAATGACGCAAAAAATAAAGTTGAGAATGAAAAAAAGAAAAAAGTTAAAATTTTTCAAATTCACTTTTATTTTTTGTACCTATCCGATACCTACTCGAATGCTACATATATAAGTACAGGGTGTTTTAACTGCTCTATTGCACATTATTGTATAAGATGATAATATTCAAATTGGAAAATATTTGTACTGCAAATTAAAGCTGAAGATTCAGGTATTATATGTTACGCCATCATACAAATGAACTTCCAATTTCAAGACCAGTTTTAAAAAAATTTGCAATCCGTCTATTTTCAAAAACATTTCACAAATTTATTTTATAAAATTTATAAAAATTGTAAGACTTGTAGAATTATAAATTTAGTAAAATAGCCCGCAAGACTAGAAACGGAGTTGGATGCCAATTTATTAAAACTTAAAAAAAAATAAGTATAAAAATATAATTTCAGGCTCTATATTTTGGTAATCAGAAGAGTCTCAGCTAAGTACCTATACAAAAAATGCCTTCCCATAAAGGTCTATATAGCGGCATATAGCGAATAGAAATTTACTTTAGACCCTGTATTGAAAAAACCTACCTATATAATGAACCTACCCTATATAATGAAAAAAAAATTAATATCAGCAAGTACGCATAAAGTATTTCAAATTAATTAACAGTGGTGATTTTTTAAATAAGCTCACATTGCAGAAGGAAATTAAAAAGTTTATAAAAAAGGGCACTTTAAAAAAAATGTACTTCTTACCTACTGCATTTCATTAAAAAAAAAAATATTGAAATTCTTTCATCTAAAAATAATATGATTCTTTCAATAACAGTCAGCAGAGTTTAAATAAAACTTGAAGGATAATAGTTGAAATTTAAATTGGCATTATGAAAAACATTTTCCATATATTATAAGAATTACATATTCTTTATTGGATTTTTTTTTTTCAGATGGAAAGGTTGTAGTTCCAGCGAATGGGGGTGGGTATATATAGAAGACTCAAAGGTATGAATCGAAAAAGTACATTAATCTAGCTATTTATGTCCGTCCGTCCGTTCGTCTCCACAATAACCTAAGAAATAAAGGAGCTAGGATTATGAAATTTTCACAATTTCGTTTTTATGCAATAGCCGTCATCACTATTGAAATCCAACCAGTTTGCTCCATGGGTTCTAGTAGCTGTTATTTAATTTCTTTTTTTACTTGAAAATAACTCCTAACTGGTTAAAGGTGGATATTTGAAATTTTATCAAAAGTATTTTAGTTTTACGGCCAACCATTTTTTGAGTATCATAGATAGACCTAATAAAGCTGATTGTCGGAAAATTTTCAATAGTGTAGTTAACTTTAATGGCAAACGTTTGAATAAAATTAAGTCGATGTTGTAGAAGAGGTTCGTAAAGGAGCCCTTCTACTTATATTTTCTTTTGTTCATAACTAAAAGTAAAATTTTGCTTAATAAAATAAATGGGTTAATATAATGTATGTATTATGCTCTTACGGGTATCCTAAGGTTAATACAGTCTAGTCTCCTACACTTTTCCTAGTTTTTTTTTTTAAAACCCATTCATTTGTAATGTAGAAGCAGTTTTTCTAAATCTTTTTGAAAGAATTATTAACTAGACCTGCAATTGACACACACAGAATTATTATTTTAAATGTTTAAAACATTTTGTCAACATATAATTAAGTTATGGAATAAAATTATGTACTGATGATTTACCCATGTTTATTATTTTTATCAAATGAATGCAAGCATGAGAACCACGTTCGCTTTATGCTATTTTTCATTTTCCAATGAATTAATGAAAACATAATAAAACCCAGAAGGTAATGTGCTTTTATAAATCAGATCCACGATGGTATTAAAGTTATTTTAAGCAATGGTATATTATAAAAGATATTTTTAATAAAAGGAGTATCTAAAGTATAGTATCTAAGTATATAAAGGAGTATACTATTACTGCAAACATATTTTTAATAATAATTTATGTATAATTAAGATATTTAAAGAATTTTTATTGCGTAAATTGTGCTGTTGCTGAAAATTTGATTGAGGGAATACAAAATCTATAATGTTGTATGAAATTAGGTAGAAAAAGAAAGAAACTGATGAAAAGTCTATGTTAGATCTTTCAATCGAAAGCGTTTAACGTGTCACAAATTATTCAAATCATTTCATATGATTAACTTTCTGATTTGAATTAGGTGAAAAATAAACAAAAATTATAAGCGAGTTTTATACCGTATTTTACAGAGGATTTTAAATATCTATATATAAATTATATAATTTAATAAAGCCTCGGGCTGCTATTTCTCATTTGAATTGAACCTACAAATAAGTGTATGAAAGTTTTTAAATTAGAAAGAATCTAAGAATTGTATTCAAAATTAGAGTATTCCCCTTGTCCAGATTATTTATGTATGGGTAGATGAGATTTTGAATTAGGAGAGACTTTGTTGTTACAATCAAAATTTTGGAAAAGGGAACAATTTTTAACCTGTCTGAATCTAGCACTTAGAACTGTTCAGAATATAATCTATATATAAGAATTAATAATCCGGGGTTTTATTTCTCAAGTGATAGGTGATTATATTGAAAAAATGAGATTAAACATAATATCGCGGAGCTTTATTTCTCATACAAGTTATAGTTTAACTTAAAACAGTGGCACATAACTGAAATCCCGGGGCTTTATTTCTCAATTAATATGAGAAATTAGACCTCAGGAGGTTTTTTCTGATCAAATGGGAAATAATAGCCCGAGAGCTTTATTTCGCTGGGGGTTAATTTAGGTCCATTGGTATATTAACAGATACAAGAAAAAGCTTAACAAACACTTTGGGTCCATATTTATATTTTAAAATTTAAAAATTTATAATGGTTCTTACGTTTGTTTTAACAGTTTGTTAAAATCAAATTATTTTCAGTTGAAATTTAAGAGGGGATGGAACAGTTCTATAGGCAATAAGCGCATAATATAAGATTATTAAAAAGTTCATTATGGAGTGTATAAAATAAAATTAAGTGCACAAAATAAAATAATTTAAATGTCCATTATGGGCTTTTTGCTTTTGAAGCTGTTGCACACCCTTGAACTAAAGTTAGTAGAAACTCAATATCAGTTTTTAATTTCATTAGATAGAAATGGTTAATAAAGACTACTGATAAAAATAAATTGTTTAAGATATTTCGAGATATTGTTTACTTTTTGGGGCAGAACTAAAAACTTGTAATGAATTTTAAAAATATTACAAAACTTTTTAATGTTAAATGGAAAAACAATGATTTCTAATGAAAACTTCGTCAGAAAATTGTTTGATTGAAATTCTACCAGTATTTTGTTAAATAAAACTTTGACAATGTTTTTAATTCTGATTGGGTATTGATTTTATTTAAAGATAGTTTTAAAGTATTTTTATTAGAATATATCGAGTGGTTGAGATGGTGGTATTTAAGTTTGTTTTTCCTTCTCTACTGTTGTTGTATAGGGCTTTAATAAAGCTGAAGACTTCTATTTTTGAAAATAGATTTAAATTATTTTTATACTTCATTTGTTTTAAATAGTTGATAGTTGAATTTCATGTCTTCTAAAAATGTCTAGTATTCCTTAACCCAGTATAAGCTTTCTGATATTGGATATTAGAATCAATATATTAAAATTACAATAAGTCCCTATATTAAAAAAAAAAATTAATTTAGTTTCTCAAATATTAATATATTCAACTTTAAATATTTGAACATCGCACACGATTTAACTTCAAGGTATTATGTATGATGTCATTCATTAAAAACTTCAGATATGAATTAATTTTTTAATTTTTTTTTTTGAATATAAAAGCTCTAATTTTAAATTTAATTAGAAAATTTAACATTAAATTATAAATTTTAAGAATATTAATACGAAAAGTTTCAATTTATTTTAGTACATATTATATTTAAATATTGATTTAATTATTAAAAAAGTGCGTGACTGTTAGAAAAATGATTTCCCTTTTATATTATTTAATTTAATTACATATATATTATGTATAATAAATGTGGTAGTTATATACAGATTTTTTTGTAAAGTGGCCAATTAAAATTTTTATTTTAAAGTTTATATTTTGGTTTTATTTAAATTTTAAAGTTAATTTTTTTGAATATTTTCATTTTTTATTTTTGAATAAACCTTGCTTTTTTAAAAATATAAAAAATCATTTTGTTTTAATGATGACAAATATGATTTTTCATTTAATAATATAGCAGAACTATCTGTAATGGAAGGGTTTTTCCATTTTTCAAATATCGATTGATTAAACACAATTTTTTAATTTTCGGAGAAAAATTGAAAAGAATTTAAAAAAAAACTCTAGTATCCCATTAGAATTTAAATTTAATTGAAACGAGGAAAAGTTTAGTAGAGTAGACTGTGTCAACTCTGGGATACCCGTATGACCGTAACATATACATTATATCATCCGGTTAATTACTTTTGGCAAAATTTCAAACATTCAGCTTTATTAAGTGTAGTGGAATACTCATATAAAAGAAGGAGTTGTATGGCAGCTACTCGAACCCTCTGCAGTAGACCAACCAAATTTTGCAGTAACTTTGGCCATTACACTAAACTATTTTTGGCAAAATTTCAGACACCCACCTTCATTTGGTGTAGTGTAATCCTCATATAAAAGAAGGAGTGGTATGGTAGTTACTCGAACCCTCAGCGGTAGACCAACCAAATTTTGCTGTAACTTTGGTCATTATGCTAAACTATTTTTGACAAAATTTCAGACACGCAGCTTCCATAGGTATAGAGTAATGCTCATATAAAATTAGAAGTTGTATGGCAGGTACTTGAACCCGCGGACCAAAATGGCTGGATTTAAATACCGATTCCGGTTTTTGCATAAAAACGAATTTGTGAAAATTCATAATCCTAGCTCCTTTATTTTTTGAGTTATCGTGATGACGGACATACATAACTAAATCGATTTATTTTTCGATTCTGATCCGATCCATACACTTGAGTCTATATCTACCCCCCCCCCCCCCCCCTCCTTCTCTGCGTCACAAACGTAATGGCAAATTTTTTATACCCTTTGACGATGAAGTCATACGGGTATAAAAATAATATTGAATCTAAAAGTTTTCTACAAAATTAGACATTATTCGATTGCAAATTTTTTTTCAAAAATCGTCGGGAAGTTGAAAGTTGTCAATAAGGCATCTTTTTAACTAAAACTCAAATTTAAATTTTCAGAACGAATTCCTTTTTCATGAAGTCACACTCACATACTCGATTAGCTTCCATTCACCATGATTGGGTTCATTTCAATTAAATAATACATTTCACAGATATATAATACCATATAACTTAAATACAAAATTATTACAATATAAACAAAATAGAACTGTATCTATGGAAAATCTAAGACATTTCTATATGTTATAAGGCGTAGTAATATCTCATGTAAATTGTAAGTGAAATTAATTTTATCAGTTCTAATAAGAATATATTTCTTCCTGTTCCGACATGCACATATATAGTAAGGCTATTTAGACTATAACAGTGAACCGTTAGCACGTAGAGGTGCTAGTAAAAAAAAAAAAATATATATATATTGTAAAATTATAGAGGCGTTATTTGGCAGAACTATTGTTATAACAATTTAAATATTGTTCTTCTTAGAACGAAGAAGAGACACAAGACAAGAGACATTATATATAATAGTTTGATTAAACCTGAACTGGGTAAACAATTGTCAAAATGGTTATTTTGTCAAAACGTGATGTGAAAATTTCAGATTTCCAATCCTTTACACTTCCATAACAGTGCTACCCAAAAAACAACTGTTCTTTTAAAGTAAAAGCAAAAGCTTGAGTTGTTAATGATGGAATTCCGATACCATTTGAACAAAATATAGTTTTTAATATTAAACCATACCTGTTAAATTTGAGCTTAAAAAAATTAAAGCTGTACAGTTTAGTTTAATTAATTCCAAATAAGTTATTTAAGAATATGACATCTTACCGAGCTCTACCAATATGATTTCAGTATATAGCACATGTGTTTGTTTATAATTAACTAATATTATTTAATAATCTTTTTATTCTTGCACTCATTTGTTGTGTCAAATTAACTTCAAATAATATATAAAATGTCCCAAATAAAGTTAGTATTTCAACTTTAAGACATAAAATTTAATTGGATTAAATATGATAAAGAAAATTCTAAGATTTGATGATATAAGTCCATTCTATTTTTAGTGTAAATTTCATTATCATTATTTATATAGTATTAACTTTAGTTTTTTGTTTATAAAACTTTTACCTATCATGTTGCCTTTCTTTACTTAATGTTTGTTTAATTTATCTAAATTGATAGCTATATAAAAATATAATGTTTATAAGAAGATTTATATAAATACAAATAAGTTAAGAAAAAAAATTTTTGACACTTTTGTTAGATAAACTTTTTATTATATTTATTGAATATTTCTGAATTACACTTATATTCAACACACAAACAATACGCTGTGTCTACTACAGAACCAACAGCTCATACAGCAAAATCATAATTTGAAACATCTTACGTAATAATTTTAATCTAAGCAATTAACGTTTAATAATTATAAATGTTATTTATTATACATAACTTTATCTAACGCTATATAATATTTTTTTTCTTTAATTGGGACCTTTACGTGCTAACTGTTCACTGTTATAGGCTAAACAGCCTGACTATATATGTGCATGTCGGAACAAGGAGAAATATATTCTTATTAGAACTGATCAAAGGATTTACACATACAATTTCAACATGAGATATTACTAGGCCTTATAACATGTAGAAACGTCTTAGATTTTCAATAGATACAATTTTATTTGGTTTATATTGTAGTAAATTTACATTAGAATTATATGGTATTCTATATCTGTGATTTAAGCTAAAAAAAACTCCTTATTGTGTTAAAAATTTCTATATGAAATTTGAAAACATTTCGCTCAGCTGTTTATGCTGTAAACGTGTGCACAAACAAACAGACAGAAAAAAAGCTTAATTTATGTGTTTCGCAACGGGGTCACACCGGAATAATGTAAATATGCAAAAATCTCTGATTCCAATATTTGGTGCGAAAACAATACCTACCGCTTATTATACTTCATATAAGCGGTTATTAAAAATAAAACTTTTGAAAAAACTTTTATCTGGTTTTGAATCAACAATGTCCTTGAAACTATTTAGTTAATCAATACTTAAATAACAAAAAATTTAATCAATCTTTAACTTTCCTTATAAACATTTATAAAACTAAAAATAAATTGCAACAATTATTAAACTTTTATTTGAAAAAAAAAAAACTTCAACAAACATTTTCTCATAAAGAAAGAAATTCAATAAGACCGACAAAATAAAACAGATTTTAAAAAGTTTGACTGTCAAAGGAAATTATTCGATGAAAAAACTGCTAACAAGACATGTTTGAATAAAATTTCGGCCATTTAAAACGTCAAGCGTAGTTGTCGCATAATATATACGTACAAAAAACGCATCATTATATAATTGTCTTTCAATTTAAATTGAAATTGTCTAATAAATAAAACATAAAGTCAGAAATTTGAATTTTATGACAAAAATATAATTAATAAAATAAAATTATAAATTTTAAAGTTGTTTCCCTCTTTTTAGCACAATTTCAAAAAATTTTTAAAAATGTCATCATATAGTTTCACTCTGCCCGTCCGCCTATCCGTATGTTTACAAAAACTTTTACATTTATTTTTGAAATAGAGTAAAGCAATTTTAACCACTGGTAGGTATTGCGAAAAAAAAAAATTTCATAAAAGAACTTTTTTCTGTAGCTCCGCCCGTTATAAAGCTACAGCCCCCAAAGTTGAAAAAAGCCTTATTTTTAAATTGTTAATATAACAAGAGTTCTGTTAGAAGTATTTTCAATCTGAAAACGGCACAAAATAGCTGGTTTTATAAACTTTATAAATTACTAAAGGCAAATATTTAGGGTTGCCATACAATTTTTGCGAAATTTTTGGCCACACATATCTTTTAAACGATTCAAGCTAGGGTTTTGCATTTCAAAAATTTGGAAACCTTCCACATTGAAGGGCTACTAGGTCTTCAAAATTAAAACTTTTATGTTTTTATAAAACAGAAACTTATTTACCAGTGTAAGTTTTTCCAAAATTAAACGTTAAAATTGAAGCTCCAACATTATATTTCGCACTTGTTAACAGGTTTTCTTGAGAGTATTGGGATTATATTTTAAGTATTGATTTCACACTATTAGTCATAATTAATAAATTGATGAAATAACTAAAGTATAATATTATCATTTATTTTTATATATATTTTTGTAAAAATAAATGATAAAATACTCAGTATTGGTAGAGTTCTATATAATTTTGAAAATGTGTTTTTTTAAAAACTTTTAGTTTTTTTCATCACTTGTTTGTAAAAACGTTCATTTAATTTTTTGTACTTCATAAATGAAAATTTTCTTGAATTTTGATCGGAAAATGTAAACAAATTCATAAATTTTTTTTAGAAATTCATTTCTGAATTTAACAACTGCCGCAGCGTTTTTTCTTTTGACACTATATTATTTATGTATTATAATTGAAATTGTATTGTAATCAGTTACTTTTACGTGAGATCAAATTTTATTTCAAATCAACGCTTGACTCGACGTCTACATATTCGCCCCACCTTTTTATAGATACAATTTTTTTCAATTTTTGATATAAAATTTTGGGCCTTGGTGGAAAAATTTTGGGAGTGGGTTCAGATTCGATTTCAATAGAGGTCATGAAATATTCAATTGATGACCAACGGATCACAAGGAAGGTTTACATGTTAGAATTGGACATGCAAAAAATTCTAGCAACGGTTAATATACGAGTATTTACATATTTTTGAAATATGCACACAAAAAAAGACAACATTGTGTCAAATATAATTTTATTTTCTATAAATTATTTGTTTTAAATCTGCTGGATGCTGACTATTTTTTAGTTACTTAATGATTTTTGCAATTAAAATGCTTTGTTTTGAAATTTTATGAATTAATTAATGCATCATATGTAATTGAAGTCGAAATGTTATACAACTATAAAAACTGTTAATTATATTACTTGAAACATGCCAAATTATTGGCAGTTTGTTAAATTTTTTTTTTGTTTTGAATTAAAAACGAGGAAGATTATAGTTGCCCTTGTCAACTTTTAGATACCCATATGGTGTGCATACCCACTATGGTGTATAAAATAAACCGTAATTTACTTCCTTTATAGATTTAACTCATTATTCCATAATTTTGGTTTAAAAAGAAAAAAACCATAAAAAAAAAAAAAACAAAACAAAAAAAAAATTTTTAATTCATTGTCCCATAATAATAAAAAAAAAAAAACAACAAAAAAAACTACAAAAAAAAAATAAAAAATTTTATTTATCCCATAAGTTTTGCTTAAACAAAAAAAAAAAAAAAAATGGGCCCACCCTAAAACTCCGGTGGTCCGAGTGATGTCCAACTTTGCCGAGTAACTTACGGACGGACGGACAGACACACATAGCTAGATCGACTAATTTTTCGATTCTGAGCCGATGCGTACCCTTGACACTATATCTAGCTCGTCTAGATCGATGCGTTACAAACGGAGGAGCAATTTTAATATACCCGATGTCATAAAATGTATGCACGGGTATAAAAAAGTCAAGGCCTTTAAATTTTTTGTATTTTTTCACGAATAAAATAAAAAAGCAAACTAATAGTCATAATATAATATTATTGTTAAAATTTAAGAACTTAAAACCTAAAACGAACCTTATTTCCGTCAGGTGTTTATGGAAATAAGACCCTTAAAATATTTTTAATTTTATATTTTATTATTATGGTGAATTTTCAAAGATATTTGACCGCGAAAAATTAATTTTGCATGCAATTAAAACATTTTTTTTTTATTATTAAAAATAAACATGTGATGAAAAAAACAATTGGGTTTTAAAAAAGCACATTTTCAATATTATATTATGTTTAATAGTAAAAAATATGTATAAAAATAAATAATAATATTTTAATTAAGTTATTTCATCAATTCTTTATTAATTATGAATAATAGTGAAATCTTAGTTCAGTATGGTAACCCAATGCATTTGCTTTTCAAAAATTTGTAATTTGTAGGGTTATAAAAGCAGCTGTCTTTTACCATCTTCAGGTTGAAAATATACCTAATGTAACTCCGGTTATAACTGTTTGAATATAATGCCTTTTCTGACCTTGAGCGGCTGTGTATCTGGGCTTTAATGGGTGGAGCTACAGAAAAAAGTTTTAACATTAAATTATTTTTATTGTAATACCTGCCCGTTGTTGAGATTTTTTTAGTTAGCCGTAGGTAAAAAGAGACGGACAACGGACGGACAGACTGAAAATATATAGGAACATTTTTACAGAATCTTTAAAAAATATGCTAAAAAACGAAAAATATTTTTGCCATACATATATATACGCATTCACATGAATAATGTATATGTACATAAATAACCATTTAAATTGAATCAAATATTATGAGTCCTCTTTAATAATTATTTTTTTTGGTTGCAGGAGAAAAACGCCCCTTATACGACTATTCAATGTAATTTGTGGTTGTCGTGTCGTGTTCAATATTATTTTAATGTAAAAATTTTTTTTTTGTTTAAAAATAGAAAATCGTCATAAAAAACCAGACCGACCTTGAAAATTAATGTAATATTGGAAAAATGGACAATTTCCACGAGCAATGGATAATAAATTTTTTTCTTCTCTTGAATTTTTTCTCAAAGTTTTGTACATTTTTTAATTAAAAATGTTAAAAAAAAACGGACTTAATATTTTTGCTGAATAAATGCTAGTTTCATGTGTTGTACATGATAGGGGGAGGGATTGTATGAAATTTGGTAGGGAGAGATTGTATGAAATGTGAAAATTTTAGTTGAAGGGGATTGCATGAAATGTGATATAGGGCAGTATTGTATGAAATAAATTTTATTTTAAGTGGAAAGTTTTAATGTTGTCGCCAAATAAATTGTTATATAGAATTCTAAATATAGAATGAAAGACGTCTTTATCAGGTAATATAAAAAATTCAATTCTTTTTTTTCCAACTTAAATTGCTAACCTCAAATTTTGTAATATTAAACACGAAACTAAATTTATATTTTGTTTATTTCAGCAACGTTTGTTAATTTTTAATGCTTTTTTTTTTGTTTGGATGGTGAGTTGCTTAATTTTTCTTTGACTTAATTTAAAAATAACTCAGGAAAAAAGTTTTTAAATTTTAACAAATATATGCTGTGTCAACCACAGAATCAATCGCTCTGACAGGAAAATCATAATGTAAAACCGTTAATTAACAAAGAATTTAAATAAGTTAAGTGTTCTATTCATTCAGCTATCGTTTGCCGTTTTCAGATTGAAAATATATATAACACAACTCTTGTTATAACAATTTAAATATAGGGCTTGTTCCAACTTTGGGGGGCTGTAGCCCCGTAACAGGTGGGGCTACAGAAAAATTTCTTCTACGATATTAGTTTTTTTGCAAAAACTAGCCATGGTTAAAATTTTTCTCTATTTCAAACGGTGTAAAAGTTTTTGTAAACATACGGACGGACGGACCAAGTGAAGCTATATAGGCACATTTTTACAAAATTTTTTGAAAATGTGCTAAAAAATAATTAGCCTATTTTGGAACTGAAATCGAAATCAGGGGTATTACCTTTTTCCAAAAATAAAAAACGAATAATAATTTTACATATAAACTACATTTATACTAAAAACTATACTTATAAACCAAATGTTGTAACCAAAGTATTGCAAACACTAATCCATTAATACTCTGGAAAAAGGGTCAACTTAAATTTTTTATATAGAATTTCGCATAGACAAATATATAAATATTAAATAAAATATATATATATATATATATATATAAGTTATTCAGGTTTAAAAATTACAAAAATGAATTTAACTATATATTTAATGACAAATAATAAGCCGGAGCTTTATTCTTCAAGAAGTCGAACATTCAATTGAAAGAGAATTAACACCCCGAGACTTTATTTCTTATAGAAGTCGTAGTTCAACTCAAAGGAGAAATAAAACCCCCGGGGCTCTATTATTCAATTACTATGAGAAAAAGACCCCAGGGCGTTATTTTTCATTAAACGGGAAATATACCCCGAGGGCTTTATTTCACACGGTCTCAATCTCCGCTCGATCACCCAAATAAATTTTCATCTAACAAATGCCTTTATATAAAAAGTCATAAAGATCATTTGTGAATTGTGATATTTCAAAAATTTTCATATAAATCAAATTTTTTTTCCTGGGTGAGCATTGAGATTATTAACTGAGGGAATGTCAGTTCTACTCCCGTACAGTTATAACTGACAAAAATATTAAATTGACAAATTTATAACATTAATGAAATTACTTAAGAAATATATACATTATAAAGGAAGAGCATTCACCTTCTTATCATATTCTATGATAAAAGAGAAAAATATAGGACACAACCGATTTTGCATTTGCTAATATCGCCAATCCGTCAAGCCACACGATGAGTATTGGCAAGTTGCGTTCACGTAATTTTCCATTATGAATAACGCAAGTGAATATTACTCAGTCTCACACGAGTATAGTTTTAAGTGTTTTCATCAATTTATGATCTTATGAATGTATGTGTAAAATTTAGTTCATTCGAAGATAGCTATCGTCGGAGAATGTTTAGTCAACTGATTTTTCAAAAGCGGAAAGTTTTTGTAATATTTTATTCATATAAAAAAAAAGGTTTGTAGCTACCTAAATAAAAAGATGGATTTGTAGATAATATAAGAAATTTAATTTTTTATTTACATTGAGTAAGTAGGTAATTTTATTTTACTTATATCATATCTACGTCTTTTAAAAATGGATTATTATTTTAATTAACATCTGTGGGACTGAGCAAACATTCATAATTATACAATTTTAAAATTAGGTTCTAAATCTGTTCCTTAAACTAATTGTCTTTTATATCATTAATTATTTTTTGTTATTATTTATATTAACTAAATATTTATATTTTATCAATTAAAATACATTTATATATTTAATATAATACAAATATATTTGTTCATTTTTGTTTTTTTTTTAGTTTTTAGTTTAAAAGATAAGAAATAACTAATAGAAATAAAACCTAATATGGTAATCTTATATTGATTTTTATCAATTTCCAATACCAGAAATATTTTATATTTTGTCCGGTCTCAAATTTTTTTTATTTAAGATACGCACAGTTCAAAAATTTTTAAATAATGAAAAAAAAAGAAAAACAACAAAAAAATAAACGAAAAACAAAAACATTTTTTTGTTTGTATTGGTGAGTTGCATCGAGTATGACTAGTAAAATTTGATGGCAACGAAACCGGTTTTTTGTAAATACAAGAATTACAAAACCGGTTTTGGTGTATACAGAATTTTCACCGATTACGTCAACATTACGTCAAAATACCTCGATGCAACAGTTGATACTACCCGTGTGGCTGAATGACTTAAAACTGTTATGTTGTAAATTTTAAGCAAATGAAATGGTTGTAATTTAATCAGATAATAATTTAAAAAGGTAAATTTTAATTAAATTGAATATAAATAAAAAACAAAAAAATTTTTTTTTTTTTTTATAAATTTTAAGAAATATTATTTTAAATATAAGCTAATTATTTCCTAACGATTTGTTAAAATAGCATAATAATTTTTCTAATCATCGAACTGGAACAAATTTTGTTTTCAAAACTCAAAAAAAAAAAATTTTTATTTGCATAATTAATTCTTTAAAACTTTGCCACGATTCAAAAAAAGTTTTCAAAAATTATGATAATTAGTTCTACCTTATTTGCCATTTATTGTACCAATCTTCATTAAAGAAATGAAGCTGTTTGTCAGTTTCACTGTTAAGCAGTTACGGATTTGCAAACCCTTACAAAAAGTTAATTAAGAGCAAATAAAAAAAAATTAAGGGTTAAAAAATTATTTTAAAAAATCTGTAGCTCCAGCCATAACGAAGCTTATGTCCCAAGTTCCAATACAGCCCTTTATTTAAATTTTAATAACAAAAATTCTATACGATATATTTTCAATTTGGAAAAGCCCAACCGGTGGGCGTTTTTATGAACGAAATAGCTATATATAGCACAGATGTATAAGGGTTACCCAATGGTACTTCAATTTATCATTATGGGAAACTCAATTGTAGCAAAATCCTTGATCCCTTACATTTCGAAACACTTTAAGCTAGAAAATTGAGTATAAGAAAACATTTTTAGTATGTCTCTTCGTTTAGGAGCTAAGAGTTTGAAAAAAAAAAATTTACAATGTTTTTAATTTCTGTAAACTGAATAACTGTCGAAATTTTGTTTAGTAATTTGAAAAATATAGAGCACCAACAACATTGTATTTTAGCGTGTGTACATGGTTTTTATTAATTATAAAAGTTTTCTGAACATTCGAGATAAGGTCCGTAGACTTTTTACAATTTTTCTTATATTAGAATATTCTCTAACAAAAGTTCAAAAAATTGTAAATAATATTCTTTTTTTCAAAATATCTATTCTTTTCCCAATTTTTCGAAATTCGGTTTTTTTTTCATAACTTGTATTATTTGAATATTCCTTTTTTATTGGAAATTAACGTAATGCAAAAATGGGGAATATAAATTCTTAGAATTATAATTAAAAGTTAGTATAGTGTTTTTTAAGAATAGTATTTTTTTTGAAAATCAGTTTATTAATATTTATTTAAAAAATATTCTGACAAATTTTTCATCTTATTTCACTAACATACCAAATTTAACAGTAATAGAAGTAAGTTAAAAATTTTAAGCACTTTTCCTTTCTTAAGTTTTGATTTGTTAACAATTCAATAGGAATTGTAATGTTTAATTTATAAAATTTTAAACACATGCTAGATGATTTATTTTTAGGTAGAATGTTATTTATGAAATTAAAACAAAGAAAAAGAAACAAGTTGGTGAAGCTTCAAGTCTTTTTTTCACTTTTACCAGAAATTGAACTGAAGCTTTTCGAATGAAAGATTGGCCCTCTAACCACTGTGCTATCAATCCGGTTGATAATATTTTATTAATTGAATTGATATAAAGGAATATCAAAAAAAAATTTTGAACTTGTGACAGTACAAGCCATTTCAACATGCAGAATCTACTAAATTCCTATTAATACAATTTATGCTATACTTCTAACAAATTTTAAATCTGTGAGTTATATTTTTAACTGAAATTGTTTATTTACATTTTATGTATTATGTTTATATATTAGCTTATTACATTTATTAATCAATTGTTATGGCCGGGTTGTTCGGATCCAAATAGAATGAAATTGGTTTTACTATTCCGGAGATTCGAGCCTAAGCCTTTTCAAGGAAAAGTCGGTACTCTAACTACTGTATCAGTCGAATGAAGCGGAAACGCGTAATTGAATTTGTTTTGGTAAAAACAGGTGTTAACGATATGCCTCTGATTTAATTAAAAAAACATTAAATAAAGAATTGTATCCTATCACAAACCTTCACTAATAACAGCTACTCACAAAAGATTGATAATTTACAACTAGAAAATAAAAAATTTATGACACTTTATTTGAAGAACACTTCTTTAGACGGTAAAGAATTCCATAGAAAAGACAGGATTAAGAAATTGATTAAACATAAAACTTTTTAATGAAATATTTAAATTTAAGTTAATAAGGCAAATTTATAAATTAAGTTCAAAATGAATACAATTTTATTGTAAACGGATATTATGTTATTATGCCAATTCGAAAAAAAGAAATATTTTTCTTTATTAAAATAATTTTAATTTAAAAATTAAGTTATTGGGGGGAAAAAATACGTATATAATGAGAAAATCCTATTAAAATCCTATTATTTTTCTCCTATCTTATAAAAAGAGAAGAAATATTTAAGAAAAAGTCTTTTATACACCTACATTTTGAATCAATATAATTTACAATATCCTTACCAAATAAAATTTCCTAAATACAATTTACCTGTTATATCCTAATTAGATTAAAAAAAAAAAACGAACTCATTCAAAGTTGGAGAAATTTTTATGGGAAAAATCTGAAAAAATACAGCACTCCACCTTTTTTTATAGTCTTATATTATATACAATAAGTAATGTATACTTTGGATGCAAGCGTTTCAATAGTTGATGACACATCGTAGAAAAGCTAACAAGAGCTTTGAACCTCCAACATCAAAGTAAAACAAAACATGGACCCTTGGGGCCCTTGGGACAAAACATGGAAAGTAAAACAAAACATGGGCCCTTAATAACCTAAATCGGGCAATCATAATTCCCAAACAAGAGTTGCAGAGGAATATATTTTAGTTAATACCCCAACATATATATATCGTTGTAATTGTAATGACAGTATAACGCTGATTTTTATAGCACCGAAACCATTATCTCCAAACAAATGTTTTAGAGTTTTTTATTATATATCAGTGGCATTAGACATTTATAAATTCTCTGAACGCCAAAACAGGACATTCGGAAACCATGACCCTGAAACAAAAGCTATATAGAGCTTGCTGAAATATTTTAAACAAATAGTTTAATCAACACACAACTTTTAAAGGGTTAAAATGACATGAAGCCCAAACCCAAAAGATTCAATGTTGCAACTTTTATATGGATTCAGATTAATCACTTTTAAATAGCCTTGACCACCGCGAATTTTGAGTAAACCTAGAAGTGCTTAATCTCAATGATACGAAGTGGTTGCTCGCATTTGTAACGGACCAGTTATATATATATATATATGTAAAATCGGAGTAGAGAACAATACAAATATAACAAAAGGAAATAACAAAAATTCTTAAAAAACAGGACACTTAGGATGAAAATTGAAAAAGGCTCGTAAAAATGAAAGCAATCGATATAAAACGGATTTACTTTTTGATTCGTCATGCCTTTTCGCTTATTTTTTTTAGATTGTATTTCTTTTGCAAATAAAATTAAAATTATATTTTTTAAACATTACAGGGTTTCATATATTTAAGATAAAAATTTTTTTATTATTGTAACACATTGTCATTAGCCACTTTGACCATATTTTGTCCTAAGTTTAAGAAACTTTATATTAGAATATTTAAGGAATTCCAATTTTGTAACCTAGATTTTTGTCAGTAAGTGTTTACTGGTCTAATGTTTTTCATACAAGAAATCCAGACAAGATTTTCAGTTACTTATCCTAATCTAATCGTATGAAAAGTGTTCATTGGGTTAATTTATAATCTAATATTTTTCTGATAAGACCGATTCCAATTAAATAAAGCCCAAGTTTTTGAAAGTTGGATGGCAACACTTAACTAAATATTTTGAAAAATGAAATTCGTTTATTTATTCCACACACAATTTTTAAAGGGTTTTTTATTTAAAAATCATATAAAAATTTATTACAAATCTCTAAATGGGTTTTCTCCGAATAGTTCTGTAATTTCTTTGTCGAGACCATCCTATATAAAATCCTATATTAAAAGTTTTTTATACCCTAAACCCAAAAAAAGGTTTAAGGGTACGATTACTTTGGTACCATGTTTTGTGTATTACATAGTAAAGTATTTATACACGTGCATACATATATGACATCGGGTATATTCAAATTGCTCCTATGTTTGTAACGCATCGATCTAGACAAGCTAGATATAGTGTCAAGGGTACGTATCGGATCAGCATCGAAAAGTAAATCGATCTAGCAATGTGTGTTTGTCCGTTCGTCCGTTCGTGTGTCAGCACGATAACTCAAAAACTAAAAGGGCTAGAGTTTTGAAGTTCACACAAAGTCATTTTTAGACAATTTCGTAAGACAGCCGTAACTATAATCTTCTTCGTTTTTATATATTTTTGGTCAACGTAACTTTCTGAATTAATCTAGCGATGTCGTGACCCATGACCCGCCTACACGTCCGTCCATACTCACGATAACCCCAAAAATAATGATACTATTTTGATGAAAATAGTTCTTTTTACTAATAATGAGAGGCGTGATCTGCGAATGGGCGAAAAATGTGGAAGCTTTTGATCGATTCAAGGGCTAACGAGCTATGCTCGAAATTAATGAATACAGAAATTTGAAATGTCCTAAGATTCTACCATATTTTCATTATATCCTGGAATTTGGTATGAACTAGGGTGATGGTCCGAGTATCTTTCATACACCTCTGAAAACATAACAAGGATATCGTCGAAATTAATGGATTTTAAACATAATATGAATTTTTCAGATGTAGGGTTGTTTTTAATAACTTTACTCCAAAAGCAAATATCAAAATGAATCACCCTGTACTTTTATTCTGTATAATCTACACTTTTTGTACAGTAATATTCATTTTCTTTTAATTTATAACTTAAATATTATATCCAACAATAAGGAAAATATTATTAAAAAAAAAATAAAAGAAGTGACTAAATAGCACAGCAGCTATTGTGAACCATGACTTGTTAAAGAAATCAAAAAAAAAAAATTTTAACAAAACGCACCTTTGGACAGTAAAAAAGTTTTTCTATTTTTTTTGTTATCGATTTTGTTTAATTTTTAATTTTCTTCTGAAGGACAAGAAGTGTGAGAAGGAATCAGGTACAAATATTAACTTTCATTTCTTAAAATTTTCTAATAATTTTTTTCTTCCTTCTTACTTTTAAGTCAATTTCTTTGGGTGGCAAACATTACTTGTCCCATAATCTATGCAGGGTTAAAAAAAAATGTCCAAAAAAAATATTGAACAAGGTCCAATACATTTTTAATAACAAAAAAAATTTCTTTAAATTTTATTAATTTGGAATTTCAGAAGAATCCTAAAAGAATTAAATTAATATGAACGTAAACAGAGTAAGTGATTAATTTTTAATTAATTTTATTGAACTGGACTGCACAGCAAATTTCATGATTAAAAAATAAATTTATAGGTTTTCATTTAATTAAAATATATATTAAAGATCTGCAATAGTATGTGTAGATATGGAGATGGTTTTAATGAACTTGGTTGTTTTTTAAGATAATGTGACATTACTTAGAAATGCTAAGGAGATGTATTGATTTAAGTATTTTATATAAAAGACAAATTTAAAATTAAATCTTACTTTATTTAACGATGTTTTATTTTTTTATCAACCGCTTATATGAAATCAAATAAGCAGTAGGTATTGTTTTCGCACCTAAAATTGAACACTGAGATTTTTGCGCACATGCATTACTCCGGTGTGCAGAAACCCATTAAATCTGTCTGTGCACACGTATACAGCCTAAACAGTTAAGCAGAATGATTTTAATTTCTATTAATAATATTTTGATTTTAATATCTTGAATTGATAAGCTTTTGGAGAAAATCGGGTAACCCCAACGGGTCATTTTTTGGTTTTTTTCGAATAAACCAAATTTATTGTACAAAAGTTTTTACACAAAACAAAGAGCCAAAAATTTATTGAAATTGTTCTAAAGTTCTAATTTATTTTTAATTTAAACATATTTTTACCTTATTTGCATATTATCTTTCAGATAAATAAAAATATTTCTGTGTGTATGGATTGGAATCTCTTTAAAAACCTTTTTGGAAATTATAAACATAATAACGAGTTTTTTTTAGTTCGAATATATATTATATAAGATCGTTTATTGATAAAAATTTTTACTCATGTAGACAAAAAAATCTATTAAAGAAATTTCCCAGTAAGCTATTTCTGTAATAGCGGTTGGTTCTGTGGTAGACACAGCATATTTTTTTTATTATTTTTAAAAAGTCAAAGAAAGCAAACCTTAATAAATTAAATTAATTACATGAAATTCTGAAGAAAAAATATAAAAATTTAATTAGAAAAAGTTCAATCTGTATAATAGGATCAAGTAATTTATTTTATATTGAAATTGGTTTTCTAACTATCAAATTTGTTATTGTTTTATAAAAAGACATTAAAGGTGCGATAAAATAAAGTCGATTCTTTTTAACTTCCACAAACAAATATTCTAATTTCTAAGAACTTTTCTTGGAATTTTGTATTAGCAAAATTAAAAAAATCATGCGAGACTTTCTTCGAATTTTATTTGACATTTTATTAATTTTAATGGATACTTTATTTTACACAATTTTAATCCCAGTACAAATAATAAAAACCTTTACATATGTTAAGATTTAATGTCGGAATTTTAAGTTTTGTATATTACTTCCAAAAAAAAATTTGGAGAGGTATTCTAATTATAGGTGTATACATTTCAAATATAATTTGAATTAAAATTATAATATATGATTAAACACCTATAATAATAATGATATAAATTTTAAAGTTTTGAGCCATTGCAAAACTAGGCCTTCAAATACACTAAATAACAACTTAAAATATACTTTAAAGAATTTGTGTTGTATTATTTTAAATTTGGGCCTTTTATGAACCTTGAAAGACTCTGCAACAGGTTAGATTACACAAATAAAAAATCATTCGACACATTAAATTTTTCTACGATACCTACAACAACTTCCTGCATTAGTTAAAATTGCTATTAGCTATGCTCTCATAGACGCTCTTATCACTTATCGGAGCTCCAACATAAACGCACCCTTAGTAATGACTTGACCGTCGAAAATCCCCTTTAATTCAAAATCTGTAAGACTTAACTTGAAAATCTCTTAAAATACTGTTTTTGATGGAAATTATTTCCATTGGTGTTATCAAAATCCTATATAAATGAAATGCTTTTTAAATTTAAAAGAGAAGTTTAATTTAATTTTTAGTGATATATTTTGGACTTTAGAAATAAATTGGACTTTATTTCGTGTGGCTGTATGCTTCACATCATCTGTTGAAACAAACTTGATGTTGTTTTAGCTCTAATAAACTTAACAGATATGTAATAAAAGTAAAAATGGTTTAAAAAAAATATATTGTATTAAACTATAAATTGCTTAAAGGAAAATTTAAGCAAATCTCTAGGTGTCATATATTATTGTAAAAACCCGATGAGTTCTCCGCTGTGGATAGAATATTTAATATTTATAATCTAGCGATGACTTGCATTGTCATTTAATTTTTTATAATATTTGTACAATTTATTTTATATCTTTTAAAAATTCAGTATTAACTTTTCTTACTTTTCTAAATTTATTTGCAGAATTAAATTGCTTTATTTATTTAATTGACATTTTTCATATATTAAAAAGTTAAATTTTTAGAAAATTTAATTAAAATGGCCATACAATGTCGCTGCATATAAATTTAAGAGTTTGTAAATATATTCCAACAGTTTGTTCATATAAACTTAAAGCTGTTTTGAATCTAATAAACAGATAAGTACAACCAACAAAAAACGAAAAAAAGTGAATCTAAGAAGCAGATTTTTTTAAAATTCAATTAAAGTTTTTAAAAAGCTCATTTTCAAAATTATATAGTGTTTCTTACTGTGTGCTAAACATTAAACTTCAAAAGTTACCCGTTGATTTTTGACATATATCTTAATTCCGACTTTGGGGAACTTAATTAAAATAAAGCTAACCGTTTGTCAAACGTCAAAAACTTGATTAAGAATTCTTGATTTATTTGAGATAACTCTAGATTAGCAATAAAACGTTGATATTTTATTTCTAGAACTATCTTGAGCTCAAGTAATTTACAATTTAAATTAACTTCAAAAAACATTAATATAATCATTAAAACAAATACAAAATATAAACATATAAATAAATAATTAAATTAAAAATATAATTTAAACTTTAATTTAAGATAAATAATCAGTAGAATAATTGATTATATAATTGTCTAGAATTATACAATGAACTACCGGACCATTTGAAAAATGTTAAAAATCTAAGAGAATTTAAAAAGGAAATAAGAAATTATATCAAAATTATTGTATAAAATATGTATATGAATAATAATGGATATGTTTTAATAATACATGGATAATGACTAGAAACTTTTTAGATCAAAATTAATAAAAACAAAAAAATAATACCCGAAAATAATACCGAAAGAAATACCCTATAATCCAATTTAAAATTATTACAATATATAATAAATAGAATTGTATTTATTGAACATTTAACACGTTTCTTTATGTTATAAGACTTTGTACTATCTAACGTTTCTCATGTTTAAATTGCATGTCGAATTCATTAAGGTCAATTTAAAAAACAAGAATATAATATGCCCCCTCCCCCCCTGTTCCAAAAGCTTTCTAGCGTAACAGTTGAAATGGTCTGTTATTCTAACCGTTGAACCATCCCCAACATGTACCTATAAACTCTATGGAATACACAGGCGACCGCAGATGGCATCAAAAGTTTAATAATAAAATTCCATTCTCAACAATTCGTTGTAAATAATTTAAAAACTTAAACTTAAGAAAACTAAAACCTTTTCTTTTTCTATAAACAATGTAAATTTATAAATAAAAACTAGGAAGATTATAGTTGCCTTTGTCAATTTTTAGATACCCGTGCATACCCACAACAAATTTTATTGTATGTATACAATAAAATAAACCGTTATTTATTTCCCTTAAGCTTAAATTACAAAAAAAAATTTAAAAAAGTAAAATAGTTAAAAATAATTTAACTCATCATCCCATAAAATCCCCTTAAAAAAA
Source organism: Dolichopus griseipennis (assembly GCA_963082915.1). NCBI lineage: Eukaryota > Metazoa > Arthropoda > Insecta > Diptera > Dolichopodidae > Dolichopus > Dolichopus griseipennis. The sequence continues at coordinate 37,146,855 of OY720441.1, read as the reverse complement.
AAGTACAATTTTTGCTTACAAAAAAAAAAAAAAAAAAAAAATCCCAAAGTTGGTCAAAGTGATGTCCAACTTTGCTAAGTATCTTGCCCTATTACTTTACCTGCCCAATTTTAATTTTAACCTCGTAGCTTCATTAGATTCATAGTTATTGAATTGAAAACTTTGTATGTCAGCTGCCCGAAAATGGGGCCGTAACATTTTGAAAATTCATATAAGTGCTCGATTCATTATGTAACTAACCGTGTGCAATTTTCATCCTCCTAGAAAAGTTAGTTTTGAAGAAATTCATATTGGTGCAAAGAAGTTGTATGGCAGATCTCCGAAGCCTTGGTCCGATTTTAACCAAAAACAATAGGGAACCTAGAAATTAAATGTCTAAAAATGACTTTGTGTGAATTTCAAAACTCTAGCCCTTTTAGTTTTAGAGTTATCGTGTTGACACACGGACGGACGAACAGACACACATATCTATAGATCTATTTACTTTTCGATGCTGATCCTGGAATTACAATAGAAAGTTACTTAATCGATTTTTACTGATATATTTATTCATTATGTGTGAGAAAAATCGTATAATCTTAATTATAAAATTTCAATAAAAATTCTATCAACTATCAACAACAAAGCAAATAATTGATGAAAAATTTATATAACAAACACTTTTAAAAAAAAAAACACTTTTCTTTTAATTATTATCCTAGTTCCTTGTTCATACTAAAGTGGTTTAACTATTAGTAAACAAATTTTAAAAAACACGTGTTCATACTACACAAATACAACGAATTGTTTATGTTTTTATTTAATCGTTTTAGAAATCTCTTCACGGATTTACTACAGCCCTTCTAATTATTTTTGTACCTATATGCAATTCGAACATAATTATGTCATTATTAATATAACCTAATCTCTTAACCAAATCTAAGCTACACAAAAAGTTTTAATTTTTTGACATTTTATTTTTTTAATTTTATTTTTCGATATTTTTTCATTCAACATTTTTATTTTCAATCAAAAGATTAATTTTTTACTGGAATATTTGCAAATTATTGATTATTTTCATTTTTATTTCCTTTGCCATAAAATATATGAAAAAAAAAAACGTTTCATTAAGTTATCGTGTCCTTTTTTAAAATTTATTTTGCAAAAGTTCATGGTAAATGCAGTAATTTACAATTAAATCAAAGATTGAATCAAAGGTTAATAAAATATTTTTATTTACTATTTTTCTTATTTATGTCTGACACGTGCATAATATAGTACGAGTATATTTAATGTAATGGTGGCATGTGGTACCGGAAATTTAAATATTGTTAAGTTTTTGAAATGATTACAAAAATTTTCTATATTGTATTTGAATTAAAATGAAAATTAAAGTAAATTAAAATCGATTTTTATATAAGCTTTTTTTTTTAAATATATTTGATTCAAAATCTGATTAAAAATTTTTTTAATTGTCAAAATGTATTTTTACGTGCATTGAATCCATTTAAAATTTGTATTGATAAGTTCATTTCCTATTCAATCTTCTAATAAAATGTTTTGCTAAATTATTTCCTCTTCTTCATATAACAATAAATGTTGGTGTTGGTGAATACCTGTTCAAATTTTTTTTTACAAATATACAAGCTGCAGCATTATATTTCAACATATGTTAAAGGTTTTTCTTAAATTTAAAACGGTTTCTTTAAATTGAAGAAATTGTCTCTTAGTTTTGACCTTTGCTTAGATAATAAAATTTTAGGTAAAATTGGAAATTTAGCTGGAGTTCATAATTGATTTCCTATAATCAAAAAAATTGAAGGGTGGTGACAGAAGAGGGATAGGCAGATCTTCGAGAATCATCATAAGTTTGCTTAGCAAAAATTTGGGAAGTTTGTTTAATTTCCTCATATGAGTTGAAGTGGGGATTCATATAACTGTCAATTGAATTTGTTAGATGAAGAGTAATACTAAGACGGTTGGATCGACTTACTGTTCTTTCATTACTTGTTATTAAAATACTTTAATCTTAGCAAAAGTATTAATACTTAATTAAAGAAAGTTTTATTAAAAGGATGATTTTATAAAAAGTGAGGGTTTACTCTTGGTAACACTTAAGTTTGTTCACGAAAATTCTAAATTTAGGATTGCTGTATATATTTTCGATCAGGAAAATTATTTAACTGAGCATTTATTCTCGCTATAAGTATACTCAAAAATCGATTTCGATATACAGTGCCCATTACCATATAAACTTTCAAAGTTTACAAAAGCCTTATGGGCTGAAAATTTTATATTCAATTTATAGTCCTTGTTTTAGTGCCAAAAAAGGCTTTTTTTTTTGCAGTTGATGTTTCTTAACAGGAATTGCTCCACTTTTAGATTGGTAGCTACCCCTCTGGTTACAATTGGAAATTATAGCCATTCTTATTTCGAAGGTTGATAGTTTTACATATACCCCGCCAAAATCAATATTCATCTTAAAATATGTTTCAAAAAATATTTTGAGTGAATTTCATGACTCTAGCTTCTAATGAATTATCGAGTTAATGGACAGTTCAAATCTTACTCCATCTTTATCCAAGCACTATGAATAGGGATGGATAATTTTAAAAATAAAAATTTTACAATTTAACCATAAACTACTGCATTATTTAATTAAAATTTATTAATAATTATTTTTTTATTAATAGTAATAAATAACAGTACTATTTAGTTGTTTCAGTTTTAAACACATGGATGAAATCCATTTCAATAAAACAAATGTACTTAAAGTCAAAATTTTGAATAAAACATAAAATACGACTAACTAATAAATTAATATTAAAAATAAAAAATACATATTAATCAAAATTTAAAAGTTTTAATTTTACAAAGGGAACCCTAACAACTTTTTCAATATTTATAAAAAATGAAATTTAAACTTTGTTAAATATTTCCAATATTTATAAAACCCTATTAAAGGCACAAAAGAATAAAAAACCGAATGGCAACAACCTGTCAATTAAAATTGTTAATGAACGAAAGTTAGTATTTTTGTAAAGTCAAATAAATTTTACCCAAGTAACATCAGATTTTTAAATTAATAAAAAATTTTATAAACTTTAAAAGTTAAAATTGTAGAAAAAATTAAATTTAAATAAATATACATAATATATATAAAAATTATATAATATATAAATAATATATTGCAATAATCATCGTTATTATCCCTGTATTATAATCAATCATCTCTGGTACAACTTTAAAAGAAAAACTTTTTTAATGGAGGGGGGAAGGGGGATATATAATTTTAATTTAAGAAAAATATACAGAATAAAAATTATTCCATAAATTTAGTTTTTTTTTTTTACTATTTCAGATCCAATAGTTTGGTAACGAAATTTCATTATACATATTTTCTATAACTCATTTTTATTTCAGTTTAATATAAACAGAACATAAACAAAAGGAATAAGTATATGTATATTATATATATATATATTAACAGAAACCAAACAGATCCCTAATCTACATACAGAACATATTTGTTTGATAGTAATATTTTACTCTAATACTATATTTTTTTTTCCCAATATTCAACATCATAAACATATTCTAGGTATCAGTAGTTAAAGAATAAATCAGGAATTGAAGAAAATTTTCCGTTATGAAAGTTGCCGTAGTTAATTTTTTGGTATTTTATGAGTTGGTAAATTAAAATTTGACTTATTATGTATATATATATATATATATATATATATATATAGTATATAATCCGTATTGTAAATTTAAAACGTTAATATTTAATTAAAATATATTTCATATGGAATTATAGAAAAGGATTTTTTTTAATTGCCCTAAAAGTATGCAGTTAAAACAATCTTTTGTATGTTATTTATTTACATTTAACCATCTTTTACTTATATCATTAAAAGTTTTGATACTATTATTTTTAGATTATTGTTATTAATTATATTAATTTAATTTAATTATAATATACCATTATTATATTTTATGGTAAGGGGAATTGTAATAAAAAAAACTCATGGAAATCCAACCCGCCCTAAAGTATGCAATTTTAAAAAATCTTTTTTTTTATGCTATTTCTTTATATTTAACCATCGCTTACTGAGATCATTTTAGATTTTGATACTAATATTAGATTACTTTAGATTACTGTTATTATATTAATTTGGTTACAATATACTATTATTATATTTGATCGCTGGGGATAATAATATTGACGCACATATATAATTGTCAGACGCACCACAACTGACAACATGTTATAAACGTTTAAAGCTTTTGAACAGTTTAACGTAAACGAAGCCTAATAGAATACAGATTTTCTTATTCTGTTGGGTCTAGAGTATTTCGAATATAATTCTTTTGTGTTCTTATATAATGACAGACTTGTAATTTATTATACCCGTGTAAACATATATGGATCGGGTATATTAAAAGTGCTCCTCCGTTTGTAAGGCGTTGATCTAGACGAGCTAGATATCGAAAAGTAAATCGATCTAGGTATGTGTGTGTGTCCGTCCGTTTTTATGGTTTTATTTTTATATTTTTTTCTTTTTTTAATTGTTTTTTTTTTTAACGGGTATCTAAAAGTTGACAAGGGCAACTTAATGTTCCTCGTTTTTTTATAAATTTTTATTGTTTTTATAGTTTTGATCAATTGAATAATAATTAATATTATAAATTTAATTTAAATCGTCTTCTCTTTTATTAATTATTTAAATTAATTATGTAAATCAAAATATGATAATATTTTTAGCAGAATACCAAAATACCAAACAAAATGACAAATAGTATGTTATTAATATTTTAGTTATGTTAATATTTGGAAAATAAAAACTAAATATTTGTTTATTTGTATAAATATCCAAAAAAATAAAAATAAAATAAAGAAACCAAAACCAAAACATATATTATTGTTTTTTTTTTTTAAATGTAAAAGATTTCAGAAAAGGACGACAATTTATGAATATTCAACTCAACTTATCTTTTCAATATTTTTGTTTTATTATTTTCTAAGGCATAAAATTAATTTCCATTAGGAATAATATTAAAGAATATTTCCATATATTAGAAGAACTGAACTCACTGAAGTCACTTGGAATTTTGTTTGGTATTAAAATTTCTGAATATGTATATATATACATATATACATATGTTTTACTTTTTAATATAGTAGTAGCAATATAGTAGATAATATTACTTTTTCAATATGTACAGGATGGTTTAAAATTGACTACACTAATATTTATTGTTGCATAGATTGCATATATGTACTGTTGAAATCGTTTTTAATCTCTTCATTTATCTTCTAGCGCTGAATCTTTGAAATCTAGAAATTGTAAGAATTTTTTTTTCAATAAATAAATAAAGTTTTGGAGTCTTCAGCTTAATTGTTTTGGACAAAGTTTTTTAATCTTTACTCTCCTAGAGCCTTGACTTTGCTTATAAAAAAAACAAAGCTCTTACGTTGGGCAGACGTTGGAAATAAACTCTTTATATTTTTCGCAAAATTTCAGACACTTAAATTTATTAGATTTACATGTAAAATAAAATTGTATTTTAACTACTCGAATCAGCTGGGATAACTCGATCAGCTTTAATACTACAGATATAAATAAATTTGTGAAAATTGTGGTTTTATAGCTTTTATAGTTATCGTTTGTAGTTATCGTACGAGTAGAAGAAGAAATAAACCATTATCTCTAAATCGTTTTATTTTTATTATATACTTTTATATTTAGTTGCCTGTGTCTATGGGTTTATTTTTCATTCTGTAAGTTAGGGATACATTAAAATTAGAAATCTGACGATAAATTAATAAGAATTGTATGGTGCAGTGGTTAGCGAAGTGGCTTCAGGTGTAAATAGATCTGAGTTTGATTCTCGTTAAAAGATAAAATTTTTTTTTTATTTTAAACTTTTGAATCAATGATCTTGAACTTCTGAATCTTATTTTATTTTTTCGTCTCCCTCAGATCGTCACAAATGCAATGACGAAAAGTTATGTATTCCCCTTACAGTTACATGTGTAAATCACCTAATAAATAAAAACTCCATAGGCGTAAAATCTAATTTATAACAAAAAATAACTTATTCATAAGTATATCCCAACAGTGATACATATAAAGCAGAAAATCTAGTAAGAAAACACCCTATATTCATATGAAGCACTATATCTGTAAAAGGGAATAAATTCAGAAAAATAACAAGTGATGAAAAAAACCAAGGGTTTTTAAAAAAGCACATTTTCAAAATAATATAGTGTTCATACTAAGTATTTTATCGGAATATAATGTTGAAGCTTCAATATTAACGTTTAAATTTAGGAAATATATACGTTGGTGACTAAGTTACTGCTTACTTATAAAAACAGTAAACTCCTAGTAGCCCCTCTATGGGGAAGGTTGCCAAATTTCTCAAGGATATAAAGAACCCCTTTTAAATTTAAGAAAATCTTTTACCAGATGTTAAAGTATAATGTTGGACTTTCAAATTTTGTATATTAACAAAAAACAATTTGAACAGGTATTCAAGTTACAGGTGTTTAAAAATAGCAAAATTTCAATTTTCGAGCCCTTATAGCTCCTAAACATGGGGCTTGACAAAAAAAAATTTTGTTAACCGACTCCCACTAATTTTTGAGGATCTAAATTAAAAAGTCTCCCAAAATTTCAAGACCTTAGCTTCAACCGTTTACAAAATATTTGGGGCCAAAAATTTTGTAAAAATTGACATTTGCATAATGGTAAATTTTGGTACCGTATGGCAACCCTATAAATTTTAACGTAGTATTTTTGTAAAAACTATAAAAACAGCTCCCTTTTATTGTTTTCAGATTGAAAACACACCCAACAGAACTCTTGGTATAACAATTTTAAAATAAGTCTTTTTCCAACTTCGGAGGGCTGTAACTCCGTAACGGGTGGGGCTACAGAAAAAAGTTCTTCTACGAAATTATTTTTTTTGGAATACCTATCCGTGGTTAAAATTTCTTTACTCTATTTCAAACGGTGTAAAAGTTTTATAAACATACGGACGCACGGACGGACGGACACACGGACAGAGTGAAGCTATTTAGGCACATTTTTACAAATTTTTTTGAAAATGTGCTAAAAATGAAAGCCACATATTGATGTTTTTAGTATATAAAAAATAAATTCAGGCTAAAATTTTCTTCAGAAATGAAAAACATAAAAGTACATCTGGTTTTTTTTAGAGATTTTGTTCTATGAACAATATGTGATAACTGATAAAAATTACAAAACTACAACCATATTCTTTTATTTTTCTTTTTATAACCGAATCAGATTCAGAAGTTTTTTATGTAAATGTAATAACAATAAGAAAATTCTTTTATTTAAGGTCAATATTAATTACCTTGGCATTATGAATGTGTTCCAAAAATTTATGAGATTGAAATTGCGCAATTAAATAGTCTTTTGGAAGAAGTTTCTTCCAAACCAGTTTCTTCAAAATAAAGATTTTAAAACTTTTTTTTTATTTAATTAATTTCTAGTTCAGACTATACTATTTAAACGAGTTTTTGTACAAAATTTTTTCTTAATTGTTTTATATAAAAGTTCCGACCAAATGAAATTGAGATCAAAAGTTATTATTCCGAAAATCCAAAAAAAAACACATACAATAGGTACAATACAATTATAATGTTAAGTTCCATATTAAAATTTATTCTAGCTTTGATTTTTAAAGAAAGAGAAAATATCAGTTTTGAAGAGAGAAATACACCTGATGTGCTCAGAAGTAAGAAATAAAAATAATAACAAAAATAGCTTATATATATATATATATAATTCGTTCATAAACTCCAAAATTGAGTTGATTACTTAGTGCAAAGTCAACTGAAATATCAAATGTCATGTGTTCACAAACCTATGTTGAAAATCAAGTACGTATTAGGATTTGACAAATTTATAAATCATTTTAAAATAATATGGCGAATTTTGTATTGAATTTGCTTTTTTTTTTTTCTTTTTTCAGCCATCTTGGAGTAATTTTCAGAAAATCCAGTTGCGGGCTGACTTTCCTTGACAGATAATTTTTTTAAAAAAGTATAGGAAATTAAAATGAAAATTTTGGAAAGGAATGGCAAAAGATGGCAAAGGGGAAAAAATTTACTCAATTTTTCAAAATTAAGGGTTTATAAATAAATAGTACGGTTACTTACAAAAAAAAAAAAAAGATAAAATCCCAAAATGAATCTGCTTTCAAATCTGAACGGCTTTTAGCTAAACTAGATCGTTTTTTTGTGATTTGAACATTATATAAAATAGGTTATGTTGAAAAATAAATGGATTTTCTTGAAAAATGCACTTTTAATTAATTTTTATTAAAGATAACAACAATTATGAATGTTTACTATTATGGTTAGGACAATATAAGTTTTTGTAACTTATAGTAGTCAAGATTGATTAATTTTGTTTTTATTAAAATATCTTTGGTTATTTATTTACAATTAAAATTTTCCTTTTTTGTTGTTCTTTAGACTTTTTATTATTAAATATACAAAGTTATTTCTCTGTACTTCTTTAAGCATAATTTGTTAAATATTAAAGAGAATTTTTTCTTAAGGAGTTAGTTTTTAAAAAAAAAAATTTACATTTCATATATTATACAGGCTGCAATTTTTTATTACACAATTAAATCTTCGGTTGAGCATTCAAAATATAAGATTAAGAATGATACAGTTGTTGTGTTGGTGTAAGTTGAATGGAAATATTATATAAAATGTTTAAATGTTAAAATTGTTTAAGATTTGTATTTTACTTAAATGACAGGTTTGAACCTGATAATAAGTTTGGTATAGATTGGGTAAAGTTATTCAAGTCCCAATTATTTAAAAATTGCAAAGTTTTTCATCTTCTCTCTCAACATTTTAAGTTGTTACCATGAACCAACTCGAATATCTCCCCGACCTTTAGTTACCTTAAATTTTTAGTTTTGTAAAAGAACCTCGAAAAAACTTTTGTTCAAAATTTCAAGCTATTAACAATAATCAATTCAAAGAAAAAAACAACTGGATGGCACAGCGGCGAGGGCGCCAAACTTTCATTCAAAAGGCTTTAGCTTGATTCCCGGTAAAAGTGAAAATATTTTTGACTGGTTTTGAAATCGACTTAGCCACCATTTACCATTGGATTCAAATTACTGGCATAATAAATAATTAATAATTATATATCTTAAAAAATGAGGTGGTCGCGTTATGTCAATGTCAACATTGAATTAATCACAATGCCAATTGACATTATACGTTTTTTTCAAAGGAGTATAATGTCAATTGACTTTATGCGAGTTGACATTATGCATTTCATATTTAAAAATGTATGTTGAATACATTAAGATCAATTCTAATAATAAGAATATAATTTGTTTCTGTGTTCGAGCATGTACAGAACTATTTGCCTAACAGTTGAACAGTTACCACTTAAAAATAAAACACGTTTAAAGGGTCCCATACCAATACTCTAATTAAATTTAAATTTTAACGAGGAAGATTATAGTTGCTCTTATCAACTTTAAGATACCCGTCCATACCCACTATGATGTATAAAATAAACCGTTATTTATTTCCCTCATGCTATTAGATATTACAAAAAAAATATAAAAAAGTAAATTAGTTTAAAAAAATTTAAGTCATTATCCCATAACTTTTGCTTAAAAAAAAAAAACCATAAAAAAAAAAATTTTTATTTCATTATCCCAATTGCTCCACCCTAAAAGTTGGTCCGAGTGATATCCAACTTTGCCAAGTAACTTGCCCTATGACTTTTTGAGCTCGTAGCTTCAAATTTGAATTGAAAACTTTGTATGGCAGCCCCCCGAAAATGAAGCCGTAACATTTTGAAACTTCATATAAGTGCTCGATTCATTATATAACTAACAGTGGGTAATTTTCATCCTCGTAGTATAATTAGTTTTGAAGAAATTGACATTGGTGCAAAGAAGTTGTATGGCAGCTCCCCGAAGCCTCGGTCCGATTGTAACTAAAAACAATAGGGAACGTAGAAATTGTCTAAAAATGACTTTGTGCGAATTTCAAAACTCTAGCCCTTTTAGTTTTTGAAGTATCGAGGTGACACACGGACGGACAGACTCACATAGCTAGATCGATTTACTTTTCGATACTGATCCGATACGTTCCAATGACATTATATCTAGCTCGACTAGGTCGATGCGTTACAAATGGAGAAGCAATTTTAATATACCCGATGTCATATATGTATGCACGGGTATAAAAAAAGGACCTATATGTACTTCGTTTTACAAAAAGTTACATATTAATAGAATAGAAACGGTGCAAAGAAATTTTGTAAGATTTACTTTGAAAAATCTTCAATGATCAAAACAGTTTCCCTCGGTATGCTATGTTATTTTGACATTTTTTTTCAATTCAATTGAAAACTTTAAAATTAAACGAGAAGTTGCTGATGGTGTTTTTCTTACTGAAGTTATAAAAGATAACATTCTTCTACTCAAATTCTGAATAAAATCAAAACACACTTCAAATAATCGATTATAATACTTATTTATTTACGTTAAGTTTTCATAGAACAAATGATGAATTATGAACCGATTCATAGATTGTTGCTAATGCGCAATTAACACAAGAATAACATCGATTTCACATTTTTAAAACAAATACAAAAGCTTAAATTATTTATATAAATAGAAATAAAATATTTTTGATATATTTAATTTTTTTTTTAATTGTAACTAAATTTTAATTTAATATTTATTATTTTGCAACTTAATTCATAAATTTAATTATTTTTCATTTTATATAAATAAATATCCCTACATCTAATTTAGATGAATGGTTGTTAATAATGTTGATAATAAATAAGACATTATCTTTTAAATAAATTAGAGGTCAGCTTTATTCTTTTCCTGTCATAATACTTTTATTAGATTATATACTTATAAGGTATTAAGGCACGTGACAAGTATCAATCGTAAATGTAGTAAAGAGTAATAGAATTTTTTTAATAGATACTTATTTCTCATGTATTTGACCTCTTAAAAATTTTGTTTAGATATTATTTAAAATAAAATTTCATTAATTTCTAATTATACAGGGTGTTCCCGACTCGATGGTCTTCCTTCAAATGGGTGATCGGGCATATCGAGCAGAAAAAAAAATTGTATGGGAGGAGGGGGGGGGTTTATTTTCATTAGTTTAGAAGTTATGGCGCCTTAACTGTTTTTCGACCATAATTTAGTTTTATTTCGATAAAATTGGAACCAAATAAGATAAAACAAAAATAAGTATAGCATTTAAATGCTTATTAATGCAGATTTCTTAAGTACTATCAAACATTACTCTAAAGTTTCTCAGTCTGAGGTTATAAGGGCTTAAAGTCCAATATTTTTAACAAAATATCAATTAAATCCCTTTTATCAAGAAAATAACGGTATTAACATAACAGTTTTTTTACTTCAAAATATTACCCTTCTCTTTCCCTGCATTTTGAGTATACTAGCACTTTTATAGCTCAAAAACTTTGAAAGTTATAAAGTAAAAACTTTTTTGTGATACCTGAAATTTAACTAAATTTGAATTTTTTTTTAGTTATTTACATGCACCCAAAAATAAATTCTCGAAAAAATATTAAGGCCTCTCCATTAACCATGCGAAATTACCTTTATAATGATATTATAATATTCTATATTTTAATTAGCAAGTATAACTCTTTGCAAAAAAAAATTATGCCCGCAGTTTGACATTGACCGTACTAAGAAAAATGTTAGAAGACGTAAAAGTTTTTGAAATTTATAAGCTTTCAAAATTTATTTTTATAAAATTTTAATTTAAACAAAATAAAAGCTTTTCCGGACTTTTTATTTAATTTGAATAACTTATCATTTAGACTAAAATAAAATAAATATTTTTTCTAAATTTCATTCAAAAAAATGTTTTCAAACAAAAGTGACAACAAAAATCATCTCTCATTATCAACCAAAATTAAAGTAAGTATTGCAAAATTTATAAAAAATAACAATTAGAAAAAGATAAGAAATAAGGAAACATTTTAGAATTTATTTTTGTAATTTTTTTTTTTATAATTTTTTGATATAATATTTTTTATAATTATATTAAATATATGAATTTCAAATTGAAATGAAAGTGCTCTTGTTAAGTTTATTATGGTAATTGTAATAAATTAATTTTACTGCATGTATATAGTGAAACACTCTTGTATATTGAACTAATGTCGGCGATGCCGACTAATGATGGCGAGAGTTAAATTTACGTAAGCACGATAAGTCAAAAAAAAGAATTAATTTAATTTTTAAAATATAATTTTATTAAAACGAACTGATAACTTTTTGGATACAATATTAATTAATTGAATTTTACATTTGTACCTGTATTTATAATTTCAAAGTTGCAACATAAGCTATTTTATAATCTGGGAAAAATATAGTAATATGATATTTAAAATTTAAATTCAAGTTTAACAATTATTTCATAATTTAGGAAAAATAAGTTTAATACAAATTAAAGTTCTAATTTAAGTTTATTAATATTATAAAAATGCAAGTTAAGCTAATTTATTTATGTGAAAATGATTTTATAACAATTCACATAAGGTGAACCATATGTTGATGAACTTTAGGTACTTAGCACGTGTTATATATAAATATGTGGCATATGTAGCATATGTAACTCCTCCCCCCTAAGAATGAATTGTTGGTCAGAAAAGTTTTATTTTCGGTTTTTGAGTTTTCTTCGATTGTAATAGGTAAGATGTTGTTTTTCTTCCTAAGAATGTGTTTGATAAAGTACACCAGATTTATTGTTAAGATGAATATTATGATTAGGATGATTCCTGATGTGATGAAATTATTTTTGTTATTGACTTGAAGTATTTCTATTGCTTTTTTATTGTTGAGATGATAGTTTTTAAGTTGTTGTAGTTTTGGATCTTCAATTAATGTTGAATAGTTGATTTTTATGAAAGTTGGTGGGAATATGTGTATGTCATCCCAGTACGTTTTTAGGTATCTTGGTAAGTTATGTTGTTAATATTTACGGTGCAATTATTGAAGTGAATTAGTTGGGTATTTTTTTTATTTTGAAATTATTTAATTCGCAAGTGGTGTTAATTGGTGTTTCTGGTTGGTTGATTAACAGAATATAATTTTGTTCTGGTTGTAGAATTTCTGGTATTTGGGTAATTTCTTTAAAATCACATTTTGCGGCCTTATTGCTTAAGATGTCATTGATTCATTTCGAATTGTATGATTCTTGTAGAGATGAGCTTTTACATATGTAGTTGTCCTCGATTTTAGGACACGGTTTGTCAAAGAATTGAATATAATTTTTATATTTAATTACAAAATTTTTATTTACAATTATTTTTGTGTTGTTAACGGCTAATGGAATTATATGAAAAAAGGAATATATATTTTGAGAAAATACTGGTACCTTAATATTGAAAATTATGATATTATTACTATAAAAAACTTGCAAATCGAGAAGTTCGTAAACATGTTCTTTTGAAATTGGTTATTTAGTAAACTATAATGGTTATTTAGTAAATCAATATTATAGTTGATCTGTGTTAAAAATTGAGCTTGTCTAATTATATCCCTATTAATATTATTCTCCATATTTTCTAAATGTAGTCTTAAATAACTTTGAATTGTATTTGGTTGTATATTTATATGGTTTGTAATATTTTCAAACCTTTCAATCATTTGGTTATTAACAGAGATTTCTTTGTTAATATTATTTTTAATAATCAATTGATTCGAATATAATTTTTCAACTTATTCATTTAACTGTTTAGCGTCTGTAGCGTCCATATTACCTGTAATAGTTTTAATAATTGTTCTCAGTCCATTTATTAGTCCCCTTTTCCTTTTGAAATTTGGTTTTAATATGTCTAATTTTTGTTTTAATTCTGCTAATTTCAGTCGTGTTGTATGTGGAGAGTCCTGTAATTCATGGAAGTTATTAAGGTTATTGATGGAATTTTCTATATTGTCTATGGTTTCTTCGTAATTGTCTAGTCTAACTATATGCAAAAAGTTGTTGTGTGTCTCTATCAGTCTGGCTGTCCCGAGTTTCATTGCTAATAGCTTGTGATTCGTCAAGTCTTGGACTTTTATTTTCTGTGCTGTTACGATCATTAACCTGAAATTTACGATGTCTTTTTAGTTTAGCTTTATGAAATTTTTGTTTTTTTGTAGTAATTATTATCTTATTATTTTTTCTAATTTTTCGTTTACTAAATTTAGGGGTTAACTTGTTACGTCTATTCTCTTTCCTATCAACTAATTTATTTTTTTCCAAGTTTGGGGGTTTTTCCTATTTTTATTTATTTTATTTATATTACTTTTCGTTTTTTCTTCTAATCTTTGCGCTATTAATGGAAATAATTGTTCTTGAAAAGTATTCAGCTTTTCTAAATAATCATGAGCATTACTAAATTCTAAATTATTAAATTTGTAAGTTTTACCGTAGAAAACTTCATACTGTGTTAATTTTGTAGCGGAATGAATAGCATTGTTATATGTTATCATTGTTTCATTAAGTATTTCTTCGTGATATTTTTCTTTTTTATTTTTAAAAATTATTCTATATATTTCTGTTAACGTAGAATGCATTCGTTCTACAGGTGAGTTGCCAGTACTTTGCTGGAAACTAGTTATATGAAGTTGGATATTATATTGTGAACAAAAATCTTTAAAAAGAAGAGAAGTGAATTCTACACCTTGATCGGTAATTAATTTTCGAGTAATGCCGTGTAGGTTGAAAAAATGTTTAAGACATTTTACTATAGTTAAACTGTTTCTAGCTTGTAGGGTGTAACTTGCTCCGAATTTGGAGAATTTGTCTATTATTGTTAGTATTTGTTTATTATTTATATTATAGATGTCAATATATACAACAACAATTTCTAATGGTCTTTTGGCATGTTCAGGAATTTCAAAAGTTAGTTTTGGTGGATTTCTATCGTATTTCATTAATTGGCAAGTTTGACAATTATTTAGTATTTTGGTTATGTTTTCTTTCATTATAGGGAAATAATATTTTCTTTTAAGGTGCATGGTAGTTTCGTTTATGCCTCTGTGGTTACTGTTATTATGATAGTCTGATATCAATTTGTCCTGTTCGTCATTGTCTGTTACATCTTTTAAGATTTCTGTACATCTAATTAATTTAAAGGTTTTTGAATTTAAAAAATTTTCTGAGTAAACACGTTGTACTAATTGAAATGTTTCATCATCTGTATATATAGTTGATAATTTATTAAAAGGTAGATATTGTTTAAAAATACTTATTATGTTTTGCTCAGTAAAGTTTGGCATGTGAATTGTACGTCTTTGTTTGTTTCTAAAAGGATTTATAAGTTGTATAGGAGATATTTTATCAGATTTATCTAAAATTATCTGTAAGTTAAATTCATTTAAAGGTCTTTCAGAAGTTGGAATTATATTTGTATTTTGTAATAAAGTTTCTATTTCATTAATATTACATTTTGTAATTTTTATACGGCTTAACGCGTCAGCGTTCGTGTTAAGTGTTCCTTTTTTATATACTATGTCATAATCATACTCTTCTAATTTTAATCTCCATCTTACGAGCCTAGAATTTGGTTCTTTTAGGTTCATCAACCATTCTAGTGGTTTGTGATCTGTAACTATAGTGAATTTATGACCAAATTAGTATGGACGAAAGTATTTCGTAGCCCATACTATGGCTAATAATTCCTTTTCGGTCGTGGAATAATTCTGTTCTGAATCATTTAGTGTTCTGCTGGCGAAGCAGATTGAATTATCATTTCCCAAGGTGCCTTGAGAAAGGACGGCCCCTATCGCAAAGTTACTCGCGTCAGTTGTCACTATAACTAGGTTTTGAAAAATCTCGAAATTGTAATATTGGATCGTTTATTAACAGATCTTTGCATAAATTAAAAGTTTTTACTATGTCTCAGTAAGTTCTACCCTTTTTCCCTTTTTTAAACACTCAGTTAGAGGCTTTGTTAGTTTGGCGAAATCTTTAATGAATTTTCGGTAATAACCGAGAAGACCTAGAAAGGACTTAATTTCCTTTTTTATACGCGGAATTAGAAAATCTTTAATTGCTTGAATTTTGTCCGGATTTGGTTTAACACCTTGTGTTGTTACAACATGACCTAAGAAAACAATTTCTTTTTTCATGAATTCACATTTGTCTAACTGTACCTTAAAATTTGCTTGTTAAAGTTTGTTAAATACCTTTTTTAAATTTTCTGTATGCTCTTGGAGTGAGGTCGAAAAGATGATAATATCATCTAAATATACTAAGCAAATTTTACCAACCATACCTGGTTAATAATTTTACCAACCCACTTTTTGAAAAGTTGATGGAGCATTTTTTAGGCCGAAAGGCATTCTTATATAATCATAATGCCCTCCATCTACAGAAAAAGCTGTTTTTTGTTTATCGTTCTATTCATCTCTATCTGGTGGAATCCACTAGCAAGATCGAGCGTAGAACGAGGAAGATTATAGTTGCCCTTGTCAACTTTTAGATACCCGTGCATACCCACTAACCGTTATTTATTTCCCTTATGCTATTATAAATATTACAAAAAAAAATATAATTAATTAATATATATAATTTTTAATTCATATCATAATTACCATAATTACCATAAGTACCATCATTATTGCTTAAAAACAAAAAAAACCCTAAAAGTTGGTCTGGATGATGTCCAACTTTGCCAACTAACTTGCCCTATTACTTTACCTGCCCAGTTTTAATTTTAACCTCGTACCTTTATTAGATTCACAGTTATCGAATCGACAACTTGGCATGGCAGCTCCCCGAAAATGGGGCCGTAACATTATGAAATTCCATATAAGTGCTCGATTCATTATATAACAAATCGTGTATAATTTCCATACTCGTAGTGTAATTAGTTTTAAAGAAATTCATATTGGTGCAAAGAAGTTGTATGGCAGCCCCCCGAAAATGGAGCCGTAACATTTTGAAACTTCACATAAGTGCTTGATTCATTATAAAACTAACCGTGTGTAATTTTCGTCTTCCTGGTACTTTGGAAGAAATTCATATTGGTTTAAATAAGTTGTGTGGCAGCTTCCCGAAACCTTGGTCTGGTCTTAACCAAATAGAATAGGGAACCTCAAAAATGTCCAAAAAATGTTTTGTGTGAATTTCAAAACTCTAGCTCTAATTTTTCAATTCTATCTCTTTTAAATAATTTTTAATTCACGAATATATTAAACTTAAGCAAAATAAGCTTCATATGATTATATTCATATAATGATCATAATGATAGATAATAATCATCATATTCATAATGATTTATCTATCAATATCAATAAGCCATTTACTTAAAAAAAATCTTTGTAAATAAACTACGCATCATTTAAATCATATGAAATCGTAACTCGAAATCGTTATCTACAAAAAAAAACAAAAACAACAAAACAAAACAACAAAAAAACAAAATTCATATAATTTCATGTTAAATACAAGATGCATAGCAAAATTTCAAATTTTTATATGAAAATATTGGAGTTAAAAAAGTTAGTTGTTCGAGAGCTACCCGAAGTTTTGGTCCGATCTTAACCAAAAAAAATAGGAAACCTAGAAATTGATTGAAAAATATTTTGTGAAAATTTTAAAACTGTAGCTCTTTTAGTTTTTGAGTTATCGTGCTGACACACAGACGGACGGACGGACGGACGGACGGACAGACGGACGGACGGACAGACGGACGGACGGACAGACACACATAGCTAGATCGACTCATTTTTCGATTCTGAGCCGATACGTACCCTTGACACTTTATCTAGATCGTCTAGATCGATGCGTTACAAACGGAGGAGTAATTCTAATATACCCGATGTCATATATGTATGCACGGGTATAAAAAAACAGATTCACCCTAAAATGTATGTCCAACTTTGCCAAGTAAATTATTCTATACTTTACTTGCCCATTTTTAGCACATTTTCAAAAAATTTTGTAAAAATGTGCCTATATAGCTTCACTCTGTCCGTCCGTCCGTCCGTCCGTATGTTTACAAAAACTTTTACACCGTTTGAAATAGAGTAAAGAAATTTTAACCATGGGTAGTTTTTGCAAAAAAAATAATTTCGTAGAAGAATTTTTTTCTGTAGCCCCACCTGTTACGGGGCTACAGCCCCCCAAAGTTGGAAAAAGCCCTATATTTAAATTGTTATAACAAGAGTTCGGTTACATATATTTTCAATCTGAAAACGGCAAATGATAGCTGGTTTCATAAGCTTTATAAATTTTTACAAGGCAAGTGTTTAGGGTTGCCATACGGTACTAAAATTTAACATTACGCAAAACTCAATTTTCGAAAATTTTTTGGTCACACATATCTTCTGAACGGTTTAAGCTAGGGTCTTGAAATGGAGGAGTTAGATACTCAGAAATTAGTAGGAGTCGGTTAACAAAATTTTTTTGTCAAGCCTCCTGTTTAGCAGCTATAAAGGCCCGAAAATTTAAATTATGCTATTTTTAAACACCTGTAACTTGAATACCTGCCCAATTTTTTTTTTATTAATATACAAAATTTAAAGGTCCAACATTATATTTTAACATATGTTAAAGGTTTTTCTTAAATTTAAAAGGGGTTCCTTAAATTGAAGAAAGTGTCTCTTAGTTTTACCCATTTTTGCTTAGATAATAAAATTCTAAGTAAAATTCCAAATTTTTGTGTAATTCACAATTTAATTCCTAGAACCTAAAAAACTAGAGGATGAGGGGGGGGGGGGAAGTTGAAGTTAGAGACTTGAGAAATTTGGCAACCTTCCCATTGAAGGGCTATAACAACTTTTAAATAAAAAATTTACTGTTAGCAGTAAATTTTATAAGTCAGTAGTAACTATTTCCAAGTAAATATTTCCAAAGTTAAACTCAGTATGTAATACAATATAATTTTGAAAATGTGCTTGTTTAAAAACCCTTGGTTTTTTTTCATCACTTGTTAATTTTAATTTAGAGTTATCGGATTAACAACTTTGCATGTCAACTTCCCAAAAATGGGGTTCAAGTTTTCAAAGCATCATATTCATCATAGATAATAATTATATTTATAATGACTCGTATTAATCAATCATAAAATAGAAGGTCCAAAAACAAAATATTAAACATACATACTTAAAAAAAAATCTTTTTACCACAAATTTCATTAAACTACGCATTATTTTGAATGTAATATTAAATCGTACCAATTGACAGATTGATAGAAGATCATTAAAAGAAAAAAAAAACAAAAAAAAAAATTTCAAATAAAATTTGTTGTTGCATACGTGAGTGTTGTATTGCGAAAATTCAAATTTTTATATGAAAATAAAAATTAATTGTTTGTCTTTTAGTTTATAAGTTTTCTTGCTGACACACAGACGGACGGGCACACTCTGCGGAAGCGTTCACTTTTCGCTGCTGATCCGATGTATACCTTTGAAACTATTCCTAGCTCGTCTAGATCAATGCGTTTCAAACGGAGGAGTAATTTTAATATAGCCGTAAGAATATTTATATGTACGGGTATAAAAAAGAAAACTAAAGCTAGACACTGAAATATATTTTTAAAGAACAAAAAATATAAGGCAGATAAAAAGGAAAATTTAACGAAAAAATGCATGGATGGAAAACGTTATGTTATTTATATTTAACCATATTATTGTTGAATTCTTATTTACTTCTAAACTTTTTATGAAATAAGAAATAGAAAAAAGTTAAAGGTTTTAAAAATATTATTTTTGTTATCATAATAATACGTTTTCCACAATATTGGTAATGGTATCACTCATGTAAAACGGATTAATGAAGTTTAAACAAATTTTGTTTCAGGCTTTCTTTAATCTGCAAATTCATTATGCCAAATTGGAAATACATTTTGTCGCTCAATAACTTGACTGCTAAAAGGAAAAACATTAACCACAAAATTAATTAACCGTTTAAGCAGGATAAGAAGAAAATTCAAAAACTTAATTGAGCCTTCGTGCCAAATGGATTAATGGACCGTAACCAAATGGCATTGGGTGAAGTTTTGGAACAACGAGTAATACTTGCATGAACTTTTGCTTCAATTAGTTGAACTGATTTTAAAGAGGAACCTAACAAAACATTTGTTTCAGATTTTCTTTTGAAAAATTAACCTGTAAAATTAGACATAACAAAAATTTTTTGGAAGTTCACCGAGCCCAATGGTTGTATATATTCAAACAACTTTATACATTAAATCTCGTTAAGAACTTCCGTTAAAGACACATTTGTGCAAATTTAAGTCAGTTAGTCAAACCGTTTAGGCTCAACTTAAATCAAAAAAAAACTTAAAAATATTATTTTTGTTATCATAATAATACGTTTTCCACAATATTGGTAATGGTATCACTCATGTAAAACGGATTAATGAAGTGGTTTTCATGTAAATCCTGGACAAAAAATTCAACCAATAAAATATTTTCTTTATATATGTACATATTAGATTTATTAATTTATATTAGCTTATATCATAGTATAAAATATATACCTATCTCATCTCAAATAGAAAGACTGAACAACTCACTTACTAAATTATATATGGAAGAGCACTGTACATAAATTAATAAATTATCTCTTTTGTTTATATCATATAGTTCATATTCAATACACCAAGGAACTGTGTAAAAAAATTTTTTTCCGATAATTATACCCGTGCATACATATATGAACATCGGGTATACTAAAATTACTCCTCCGTTTGTAACGCATCGAAATATACGAGCTAGATATAGTGTCAAGGGTATGTATCGAATCAGCATCGAAAAGTGAATCGATCTAGCTATGTGTGTCCGTCCGTCAGCACGATAACTCAAAAACTATAAGAGCTAGAGTTCTGAAACTTTCACAAAGTAATTTTTAGACAATTTGTAGGTTCCCTATTGTTTTTGGTTGAAATCGGACAAAGGCTTCGGGTAGCTGCCATACAAATTTTTCGAAATTATATGTATATTTTCAAAATTAATAACTAAATAGAAACCAAATATAAAAACAAACAAAATGTAGTTAAATTATTAATCGATTCATGGTGTAGTGGTTAGGACATGTTACTTGTATCCAAAATGTCTCGGTTCAAATTGATGCAAAGGAAAAAATTTTTTTTTTTTTAAATTCATTTTTTTTATCAATTTTCTTTTTAATAAAATATATGTATTTATTTTATGTATGAAAAATTAAGACAACTTTCATTTATTATACCCGTGCATACATATATGACATCGGGTATATTAGATTTGCTCCTCCGTTTGTAACGCATCGATCTAGACGAGCTAGATATAGTGCCAAGGGTACGTATCGGCTCAGAATCGAAAAATGAGTCGATCTAGCTATGTGTGTCTGTCTGTCCGTCCGTCTGTGTGTCAGCACGATAACTCAAAAACTAAAAGAGCTACAGTTTTGAAATTTTCACAAAATATTTTTCAATCAATTTCTAGGTTCCCTATTTTTTTTGGTTAAGATCGGACCAAAACTTCGGGAAGCTCTCGAACAGCTAACTTTTTTAACTCCAATATTTTCATATAAAAATTTGAAATTTTGCTATGCATCTTGTATTTAACATGAAATTATATGAATTTTGTTTCATATAACTTGTTTTATATTGTAGATAACGATTTCGAGTTAGAATTTCATATTATTTAAATGATGCGTAGTTTAAAAAAAATTTAAGATAAGCAAAAAAGAACACAAAGATTTTTTTTAAGTAAATGGCTTATTGATATTGATAGATATAATGATTATGAATATGATGATTAATATCTATCATGATGATTATTATATGAATATGATCATATCATATGAAGCTTATTTTGCTTAAGATTAATATATTCGTGAATTAAAAATTAACTAAAAGAGATAGAATTGAAAAATTAGAGCTAGAGTTTTGAAATTCACACAAAACATTTTTTGGACATTTTTGAGGTTCCCTATTCTTTTTGGTTAAGATCAGACCAAGGTTTCGGGGAGCTGCCACACAACTTATTTAAACCAATATGAATTTCTTCAAAAGTAATTATACCAGGAAGACGAAAATTACACACGGTTAGTTATATAATGAATCGAGCACTTATATGAAGTTTCAAAATGTTACGGCTCCATTTTCGGGGGGCTGCCATACAACTTCTTTGCACCAATATGAATTTCTTTAAAACTAATTACACTACGAGTATGGAAATTATACACGATTTGTTATATAATGAATCGAGCACTTATATGGAATTTCATAATGTTACGGCCCCATTTTCGGGGAGCTGCCATGCCAAGTTGTCGATTCGATAACTGTGAATCTAATAAAGGTACGAGGTTAAAATTAAAACTGGCAGGTAAAGTAATAGGGCAAGTTAGTTGGCAAAGTTGGACATCATCCAGACCAACTTTTAGGGTTTTTTTTGTTTTTAAGCAATAATGATGGTACTTATGGTAATTATGGTAATTATGATATGAATTAAAAATTATATATATTAATTAATTATATTTTTTTTTGTAATATTTATAATAGCATAAGGGAAATAAATAACGGTTAGTGGGTATGCACGGGTATCTAAAAGTTGACAAGGGCAACTATAATCTTCCTCGTTTTAAATATTATTAATTTTTGTTAATATTTTTATAAAAAAATTCAAAACTGTTATTTAAAACAAACAATTGATACTATAGCAACTACAATTATTTTTTACAATTATTTATTTTTTAAATTCATCTTAAAACTCTCATTTATAAATTACTAGCTAATACCCGGTTGCTGCGCCTCTTAATGGTTAAATTGAAGTTGATAATACAGCAAAAAGTTAACACAAAAATTACACACGGTTTACACATGTAAAATTTAATATGTATGAAAGCAATCTTTTTAAAAAGATTTTTCTGGGATTATTCTGGTAATTTTTGAAACTTTCTGTAATTCAAAGCAGTACAAACTACTTTCCAAAATTTGACGTAATTTACTTCCAAAAAAATTTTTTTGACTAATCGTAGGACCGACTGTTAACAGGCTTAACTCCATTTTCAAGTTGCTTCACACATATAAAATTTGAGGTCAACCGGTCAAATCGTTTCTAATTTAGAGTAAAATAACCAAAAACTTTATAAAAAGCTGTTGGGCCGCAATGGGTTAATGGAACTTAACAAAATTTATTTTGGGGCTTTCTTGAAAGCCAAAGCAGAATTTCGTAAAGTCGGACAAAATGTGGACCCAAAATTTTTGTTTGACCAACCGTCGGCCCGACATGGGTTAACAAATTCCAAAACTGTTAATAGTGTCAACTCAATTCTCAAGGAGCATCACGTATACAAAATTTGAAGTTGGGCCGCAATGGGTTAATGGAACTTACCAAAAATTTTTTTGGGGCTTTCTTTTGAGCCAAAGCAGAATTTCGTAAAATCGGACAAAATTTGGACCCAAAATTTTTTTTGACCAACCGTCGGCCCGACATGGGTTAACAAATTCCAAAACTGTTAATAGTGTCTACTCAATTCTCAAAGACCATCACGTATACAAAATTTGAAGTCAATCGGTCAAACCGTTTTCATTTTAGAACAAAGAAGTTAAAAAATTGCACTACAGCCCCAACTTGGCGGTCCGTTAGAGCAAAATTTTTGGGCCACGATTTCTTTCCGTACCCAAAAACCTCTATACACAAACTTTCATGAAAATCGGCTGGGCAGTTTAGGAGTCTATTCGCTACAAACAAACAAACAAACAAATAAACAAACAAAAAAACAAACTTTCATTTTTATATATACCTATAGATTTATTCTTTTTAATACATTTTTAAAAAAATTCAAAACAGTTATTCAAAACAAACAATTGATACCATAGCAACTATAATAATTCAAAAAAAAATTGAGATGAACAAAAAGTCGATGACTTAGTGGTTAGGACGTCGACCTTTCAATTGAAAAGTGTGGGTTCGAAACTCGTTCAGAGCATATTTTCTTTTTAAATTCATTTTTTTTTTTCATTAATTTTTTTTGTAATTAAATATAAAAAACAAATATTTTGAATTTTCTGTCAAACGGTTCACTTGCAATATATGAAATTCTTATTTATTTAATACACGCACGGGTATCTAAAAGTTGACAAGGGCAACTATAATCTTCTTCGTTTTTTTTTTCAATTAAATGTTCCATGACTTGAACGGAATTCGGTTAAATAGCCAAATGCTTACACCACCAAGGCCCCTTTTTCTTAAGTTTTTAAATATACTCAATTACTCATTATTATTAATTGTTTTATTCTATTAAAAAATTTTAATTTTTGCAGTTAACAGAAATTTGGAATTACTTTAAGTGTGGGGAAACTATTAATGGACCAGATAGTTTTTTTAATTCTCTTGTCCAAGTTTTAAAAATAATAAGACCTGCTTCAGAATTCACAGTAAATTCTCTTCGAGAAATTTGTAAAAACTATGAACAAAGTCATTCAGATAATAATCAATCATGGCTAAAAAACGCATTGGAAATACAAAATGAAGAAATTCAAACTTATACTTCATGCATTCATTTTTCTGCAACTAATGAAACCCTAAAAAATACACCAAAAAGAGGAAGATCTGACATTGAAGGAAGAATAATTTGTATTGTATATAAAATAAAACTATACGTTGTGGAAAATCGAAATTTTCAAAATAATTTAGCAAAAACATTTTATTGCAGTATTATAAATGAATTTGGTATTAAATCAGTTGATGTAATAAATACTGATGATAAAAGTACTGTTTATATTTTGAATGAAGAGAACTTGAATTTTAAGCCACTTATAAAGATACCCAGTGATGAATTAATTTATTCAAATCACGATGAACCCCCATTGAAAAAGTTTAAAACGAGTTTCAAACATTTTGAATCGGACGTAAACTCAATAATAATGGATTTTAATGAACTCAAAATTAGAAAAGAAAATCAAATTTGTATTGAAAATTCAGAAAACTTTGATGATACTCCATTGCCTAAAAGAAGGAAATTATCTATGAATTTTTTACCCATTAGCAAAAGCTACAATAACTTAAATTGTGTAAAGTCTTTTCAAGTTAAACAAATGAACTTTCCACTAGACAATATATCCAAATCGATGCTAAAATATCCAAATGAAAACACCATATTTAAAAAATTAAATAAATGTAACAAAAGTGCACAACATCCATTTGTCAAAATAAATGAATTTTGTAATTTAGATATAGCAGCAGTAAATTTCGAAATTATTCCTTCAACTTGCAAAATTAATCTAAATGATATTATTAGTATTCCAAATAATACAGAAAATGTTCAGACAAAATCTCTGGATATCATCTATGAATTCTTTCAAATTCACAATTCATTCTATTATGTTATACGTTCAAATAATATAAATCTTTTTGAAACTCTTACGAAGATTTGGACAAATAGTTTTCAAACCAGTGATGCTAAAGAAAAATTAAATAATTTGATTTCGGCAGCTTATGAAGAACTAAAATTTAAAAATGTAATGCTCTCTGATAAAATGGAATTACATGTCTACAACACGTTAATAAATTTCCAATCTTCATGTTACGAAACTGACAGTTCAAACAAAGTGTTGCCATATAGAAATATTAATATTCAAAAAGAAATTGAAGAACGTGTAAACATGGTTGTTGAAATTTTAAAATTATTAATAGATGAATATTCTTCAGATGAATGTGTTATAGATAAAAAATTTATATTTATCATAACAGTTATTGCACAAAATTTTTATATATTAAAAAAACAATTAAAAATAACTTATGATAAATTACCATGGGAAGAAATAGAATTTTGTTTGGTAGCTTTTGTATCATCTCAAACAAAACCACAAGAAATCAATTGGGTTTATAAAGCAATTTTAGATAAAAAGAAATTATTTACATATTTATCTGAATTCACCAATACATTAAGAAATTTACAGATTGAAAATGAAAACAATAATACAAAATTACAAAATATTCAATCCAATTTATCACAACGTGAACAAAATATTAAAAATATAATTGAAAATAATAATAAGTTCAAGTCCCTAATAGAAGATTTCTATCAAATTAAAAATGTATATTCATTGGATCGAATAAAATATTATGTGGATCTAGCAATATCTACCAAAACTTCAAATAAAGATTTAGAGTATTTGGTAATTAAAAGAGCTTTACAAGTAACCGGAGAATATTTAAAAGATACATTGCAATCACCGCATCTGTCAAAAGATATTAGTAAAAAACTGTTTGCTTCATTTCGATGGAATACTCAAAAGATAATTTTGAATTTACGTGATAGATTGTCTCATCTTTATGTCGCAGAAGATTATACATCATCAGAATTTGAATTTGATATAAAAAATGATTTAATAAAATTGAAAAACACTATTAAAAATGTTTTTTACCAAATTCAAATTGATATAATTAAGGAAATTGTAATAAATATTTCAAAATGTAAAACAATAGAAGAAGCAATCAAATTAAACAACATATTTAATAATGTTACATTAAAAGAAAACCATTTTGATTCAACTTACATTAAAGAAATTGATAAAATTACTGACTTGATTAAAGAAATGAAAGTTAAAATTAAAGAACCACTAAAAAATGAAGAAGAACTTTTAGACAAAATGGAAGATAATATAAAGGATGAAATAAAAGAACTTAATAATGTCGAAACTGTTTTTAATAATATTATTAAATATTTAAAAGAATTAATATCATCAATTAAAAATCAAAAAAACATAGAAATAATACGCACACAAGCTAATTTTATTTTAAATTTTTTAAATCCAGTTAAAAGCAAACAATTTAAACTTTCTGAAATCTCAAGCTTGGCACATAAATTGTGTAAAAATTCTGCAGGTCGTTCTATAAATAGTTCTTTGGATTCTTTCCATTACAAAATTTTTTTAAATGCAAATTTGAAACCAAATCAAATAGAGAATATTAAAGATTTTATACACAAACTAGAAGAAAGTAATAAAGAAAAAGATTTGAACAATAAAGTTCTGGAAATTATTGCTTGTCTTGAACAAAAGTTTGAAAATTGTAAATTGAAAGAAACAATAACAGCTTATCGAGAACTCGAGGTATTTATAAATGAACTAATCAAACAAGAAGTTATGTTGAGTTATGATACGTTTACACTTTTATTAAAAAAACTTAACATTAAAAAAAAACTTGAAAACCTATTCCAGAATTATTTTCAAAATTCTAAATGGAAAAAACTCTTAAAGGGTTTACAAATTTATAAGAAAAAGTATGATGATTTCATAAAAGCCATAAAAACATTTCTTAATAATGGTAACTTCACCGTAGTTGACAAGTGTGCTGGAAATATATTTCCAAATTTATATAACTCTCTAAAAAATGAAATTAAAGTGCTTCTTGAAGAAATATTAAAAGAAGAAAAGAATCAAATAGAAAAATACTCTCATCAAATATTAAAATTATTAGAAGATTTGCTAGTTTCTGACATAATTAGAGAGGATGACAGCAACTTTAAGAAGCTGTTAGCTGCATATGAAAGCCTACTAATAGATTATTTCTCTATCTTAGAACAGCTAAATCCTAAAATTTATAAAACTGAAAATTTTGAAAACTGCAAATATATTCCTATACTAAGTGGTAAACTTTTACGTAACTATTTAGCACACGGTAATCCTTTAGTTGATATTCTATTATCAGAGCCTTACATAGCTATCATTGGTAATTGCAAGGAAGTTGTTGAAAATGGCAAGGAATTAATAAATACAAAATCTGGTTTTGAAATAAATTTGGCAGAGCCTACTGAAAGCTTTAATAATCTAAAAAATTATTACAATAATAACTTAACAGTTATTATTAAGCAACAAGAAATGTTTGCTGCAATAGAGAAGAATGATATTAAAACATTTAAAAATTGTATTGAACAAGGAGCTGAAATTTTTGCTCGAGATATTCATAATTCTAATGTTCTACACTGTGCAGCAAAATATGATAGTTTAGATGCCTTCAGTTTTTTATTTGATAAAAATTTAATGGAAGCTACAGATAACAATGGTATGAAACCGCTTCATGTAGCCACCCAAATCGGCAGTTTAAAAATTTTTAAATATTGTTTAGAAAACAATCTTGTAAATTTGGATGAATACTTAGATGTTGATAAGTTATCTATATTAGACTACGTAATTAAGTATAAGAAAAAACAAATGTTTGATATTTTCCTTCAAAATTTATGTAGCAAAAATGAAAATTCAGAATATTTGGGAATATTTTGCAACAATAAAGATGCTACGGAATCTGATCCCAACATGAAAACTTTCAAAAGATATGAAACATTTTCCGTTACTGCAAAATCAAATTCCTTACAAAAATTTTTAACATTGCACAATGCAGTTTCCATGCAACATATGGATATGATAAAAACTTTAATTAAAAATGGTGATAATATTAACGCACTAAACGAAGAAGGTTTTGCACCACTACAAGTAGCAGCAAAAAACAATTTTATTGACGTTTTAAACTTTTTATTGGCAGTTGAAGGCGTTAACATCAATATAAAATCTAACAAAGGTTATACACCTCTTCATTTAGCAATTAAAAACACTCATAAAGAAGCTGTAGAATGCTTACTAAAATCTGAACAGATTGAGGTTAATGCTAAATCTGACAATCACGAAACCCCACTACACATCGCTATTACGTCAGGCCAAATATATTATACGAAAACTTTACTAAATGTAAAAAACATAGACATTATTTGCAAAACTATTCATTCTTTTACACCTCTACATTATGCGGCGTGGTATAATCAAACAGATGTTTTAGAAATGTTACTAACATTTAAAGAAATTGACGTGAATTGCCAAACTAATGAGGGATTTACACCCTTACATATAGCTTCTCAAAACGGTTTTACAAATTTTGTTAATATTTTGTTGAAGAACAAAGACATTGATGTTAGGGCTAACTTTGAACAATCTACACCTCTGCATTTAGCTGCACTAAAAGGTCAGAAAGATGTAGTAAATTTGCTACTCAAACATGAGAAAGTTGATGTTAATTTTAAAGATAATTCAAATCTAACACCACTACACGTGGCTGCACTATATAATCAAAAAATTATTTTAGAAATTTTATTAAATCACATATCAGTGGATGTAAATTGTAAAGGTTGGTCAGATTTTACACCTTTGCATCTGGCAGCACAAAGTGGTCACGAAAGCATTGTAGAATTATTGATAAGAAACCAAAACTTGGAAATAAATAGTAAGGCATTTTTGGATTATACACCATTACACATAGCAGCACAAAACGGAAACAAAAAAGTTGTAGAAATACTATTGAAACACAAAAACATCCTTGTCAATTGCAAAGTTGAAAGAGGATTTACTCCACTATTTACAGCTGCACAGCATGGCTTTAAAGATATTGTTGAATTATTTATAAAACACAAAGACTTTAAAACTAATGATGAAAACGAACTTAACTCGGCATTTTGCATTGCTGCACAAAATTGTCACACAGATATTATAGAAATGCTATTGAAACATAAAAATGTTAATGTTAATTGGGAAGATGAAAACCAAAGTACACCATTATTTTATGCTGCACAAAATGGTCACAAAGATGTGATAGAATTATTATTAAAAAATCAAAATCTGGATGTAAATTGTAAATCAGATAAAAGAATAACGCCTCTACACAATGCGGTTTGGTACGGACATAAACATTGTGTGGAGCTTTTATTAAAACATAAAGACGTTGATGTTAATTCTAAAAATTTTGCAAAAAACACACCTTTGCATTTGGCTGTAATAAATGGAAACAAAGACATTGTAGAGATACTATTACAAAACAAAAAGGTTGATGTCAATTGTAAATCAAATAATGATTTTACACCACTTCACATATCAACGGATGTCTCGGAAAATGTTATGGAAATTTTAATAAAGCATCCAAATCTTGACGTTAATTGCAAAAATTTTGAAAATGTAACACCACTACATCTGGCAGCTCAATCGGGTCGAAAAGGTGCTGTAGAAATATTATTAAAGCATGAAGATTTGGATATTAATTGTAAAAATAACAACAATATCACACCAATTTATATTGCTGCAAAGAAGAACCATAAAAATATTTTAGAAATACTATTACAGCACAAAGAAAGTGATATAAATAGCAAAATATTTAAAAACTATACTCTTTTACATGTGGCTGCTTACTTTGGTTACAAAGATATTGTAGAAATACTTTTGAAACATAAGGAACTGAATGTACAATATAAAGAAAATGAAGAATTAACTCCATTGCAAATTGCAACTAAAAAAGGCCACAAGGATGTAGTAGAACTTTTAACTAAACACTTAGATAATAAGGCAAAGCAAAGTGATGAAGTAAATTAAGATTTTATCAAAATTTATAATTAGTTATAATAAAAATAAACTTTTCTTTATTGAAAAAAATCAAATAAATAAAATTAAACTGTGTTAAATATTTCAATTTGGGTGTAAGACTCTGAACTTCTGTAATCCTTTTTTTATAAAATCTCTGTTTTATATGAATTTAAATTAATTTGCCTTTGTCTGTGGATATATGAATCACCCTGTCACGCTAATTTTAAATCAAATATAAATTATGTGATTATTAAAACAAGCATTATAGGTTTTAGAGGATGCTGAAATGGCTGTAAAAGAACTGACTTCGATCCCCTTTTGAAACCAAACGTTGTTACCGTATGGTAACTCTTTAGCTTTGTGTTACATATATCTAAAAAGCCTATAAAATCAGCTGTCTGTTACCTTTTCAGATTGAAAATATACCTAAAAGAACTCATGTTATAACATTTTAAATATAAGAATTTGAGGACTGCAGCTGCGTAAAGTTGAAAAACTTTGTCCCATTAAATTATTTTATTTTTTTTTTGTCAAAAAATTTTGAGAACTGCAGCTGCGTAAAGTTGAAAAACTTTGTCCCATTAAATTATTTTATTTTTTTTTTGTCAATGGAAAAGTCTCTGGTTCAAATCCTAGTCGGATCATATCTAATAAAAAACGGGGAAGATTATAGTTGCCCATATTAACTTTTAGATACCCGTGCATACCCACTATGATGTATAAAATAAAAATAAACGGTTTTTATATATATATGTATTAGGTACAAAAAAAGAGAAATACAACTCATAATGTAAATATCATGAAATTATGAAATCTATTTGACAAAAGCATTAAAGTTCAATATAAAATTTTAACAGAAAAAAATTTGGTTTTTACACTTGGACCTGTCTTACGACAAGCTTTCTCCCTATATATATATTCTCCCTGCGTATATATTATAAATATTAAAAATTAGAGTCGATTTCAAAACCAGAGTCTCAAAAATAATTTGTTTAGCGGAAGTTTGGAGGCGGCACTACGGCAACACAAACTATATTAAGTTAATTGTTGTTAAATTATATTATATATACATATATAGAAAAAATAGTTAAACGGGATGGATGTTAGAGTTGATTAAAAAACTATTTAGACCAAAAAAATCAAATATTTTTTTGTATTTAATTATATGTGTATACAGAAATTTTATTTTTATAAGTACCTGTAAAATTGAAAAAAAAACCCAAAAAAGTGAATTATGACTTTATTTCATGGAAAATTTGAAATTGTTTTGGTTACTTTGCCTGGTTTATTTGCTTTTCAAAGCAAAGCAAGAAGAGTGTCAAAGCGTAAATTGGACCTACACCATTAATTCAGTATTTCACTGAAATTAATGGAGACTTACAAGATGAATGATCCTATAATGCATAGTCTCGATTTCTAATACCAAAATGTTTTACTATTTATTTAAAATTTCCAGAAAATCTTCTGTAATTTTTAAAACTGAAACGAACTAATTCATAAACTAATAAATAAATTTAAGTTCATAAAAAAACTTTCTATTTATTTTTATTTGTTTTTTTTTATACCCATGCATACACATATGAACATCGGGTATATTAAAATTACTCCTCCGTTTGTAACGCATCAAAATAGACGAGCTAGATATAGTGTCAAGGGTACGTATCGAATCAGCATCGAAAAGTGGATCGATCTAGCTCCCCCCGATAATGGGGCCGTGACATTTTGAAACTTAATATAAGTGCTCGATTCAATATATAACTAACAGTGTGTAATTTTCATCCTCATAGTATAATTAGTTTTGAAGAAATTCATATTGGTGCAAAGAAGTTGTATGGCAGCCCCCCGAAAATGAAGCCGTAACATTTTGAAATTTCATATAAGTGCTTGATTCATTATGGAACTAACCGTGTGTAATTTTCATCTTCCTGGTATTATTACTTTTGAGGAAATTCATATTGGTGTAAATAAGTTGTGTGGCAGCTCCCCGAAGCTTTGGTCTGGTTCTAACCAAAAAGAATAGGGAACCTAAAAAATGTCCAAAAAATGTTTTGTGTAAATTTCAAAACTCTAGCTCTAATTTTTCAATTCTATCTCTTGTAATTAATTTTTAATTCACAAATACTTATATTAAAACCAAGCAAAATAAGCATCATATTATAATCATACTCATATAATGATCAGATCATCATGATCAAAAATTATCATCATATTCATAATTTTTTTTCATTTTAATTCATAAATCTCAAAGTACCTACAAAGTCCAAATCTAAAATTTTTTTAAAAATTTTACGCATCATTTAAATCGTATGAAATCGAAATCGAAATCGTTATCTATCTACAAAAAAAAAAAAAACAAACATAAAAACAAACAAAAACAAAATTCATATAATTTCATGTTACATTTTAACAAGATGTGCAGATAAATTTCAAATTTTTATATGAAAATACTGGAGTTAAAAAAGTTAGCTGTTCGAGAGCTACCCGAAGTTTTGGTCCGATCTTAACCAAAAAAAATAGGGAACCTAGAAATTGATTGAAAAATATTTTGTGAAAATTTCAAAACTGTAGATCTTTTAGTTTTTGAGTTATCGTGCTGACACACAGACGGACGGACGGACGGACGGACGGACAGACACACATAGCTAGATCGACTAATTTTTCGATTCTGAGCCGATACGTACCCTTGACACTATATCTAGCTCGTCTAGATCGATGCGTTACAAACGGAGGAGCAAATCTAATATACCCGATGTCATATATGTATGCACGGGTATAAAGAGCATGAATTTATTATTTTACAGTTCATTAATTAGTTAAGCTCTTAACAATTTGCTTTTAAGTCTGAACTTTTCAATGCAGAATCATAAAAAAGAAGTTTGTGACAGTAATAATTATCATCATATAACGATTAACGATTAACGATTACAGTAACGATTACTATTAATATAAAATTTGTAAAACACAGAATCTATTTATTATCGGTCGAAACTTGATCTTGTATCAATGTACCAAGCCAATTGCCATAAGATATTTGTATAAAACTTTATATTTATACCCGTGCATACATATATGACATCGGGTATATTAAAATTGCTCCTCCGTTTGAAACGCATCGATCTAGACGAGCTAGATATAGTGTCAAGGGTACGTATCGGCTCAGAATCGAAAAGTGAGTCGATCTAGCTATGTGTGTATGTCCGTCCGTCCGTCCGTCCGTGTGTCAGCACGATAACTCAAAAACTAAAAGGGCTAGAGTCTTGAAATTCACACAAAGTGATTTTTAGACAATTTCTAGGTTCCCTATTGTTTTTGGTTAAAATCGGAACAAGGCTTCGGGGAGCTGCCATACAACTTTTTTGCACCGATATGAATTTCTTCAAAACTATTTATACTACGGGGATGAAAATTACACACAGTTAGTTTTATAATGACTCCGGCACTTATATGAAGTTTCAAAATGTTAGGGCCCCATTTTCGGGGGGCTGCCATACAACTTCTTTGCACCAAAATGAATTTCTTCAAAACTAATTATACTATGCGGATGAAAATTACACACAGTTAGTTTTATAATGACTCCGGCACTTATATGAAGTTTCAAAATGTTAGGGCCCCATTTTCGGGGGGCTGCCATACAACTTCTTTGCACCAATATGAATTTCTTCAAAACTAATTATACTACGACGATAAAAATTACACACGGTTATTTATATAATGAATCGAGCACTTATATTAAGTTTCAAAATGTTACGGCCCCATTTTGGGGGGGCTGCCATACAAAGTTTTTGATTCAATAACTGTAAATCTAATGAAGCTACAAGCTTAAAATTAAAATTGGGCAGGTAAAGTAATTGGGCAAGTTTCTTGGCAAAGTTGGACGTCACTCGGACCATCGGACTTTTAGGGTGGGCCAATTTTTTTTTTTTTTGTTTTTTTTTTTAAGCTAAATTACTTTTAGGGTGGGCCAATTGTTTTTTTTTTTTTTTTTTTTTTTTAAAGCTAAAATTATGGGGTAATGAGTTAAATGTATAAGGGAAGTAAATTACGGTTTATTTTATTCACCATAGTGGGTATGCACGGGTATCTAAAAGTTTGCAAGGGCAACTATAATCTTCCTCGTTTTTCATAAAAATTAATTTGGTTCTTGCACCTTTGGTAATTAGCATGCAAGAATTATTGAATTCAAAATTCTAGAAGAGTTTGTCAAATTAATCAAAATTTTTTTATAAATTTAAAATATTTAATAATAAAATAGATCAGAATCCATTCATTCCTTTTAAGTTGTATAAATTAATTTTATAATCAAGTAAAAATTTGCAAAAAATTAATATAATATGCTCCTGGCTTAGTTTAAAGTGAAAAATTGCTATTGCATAAAAACTTATATTTATTAAAACTTTTTTAATATTGAAAAAATTGAGAAATAAACCACAAAAAGTTTCCAACTTTAACTACAATTATCGAAATCATTTAATTAGTCATAATTACTTTAACGATTTTGTTACTAAAAAAAGTTTTTTTTCCCTAGAGTTTAACTATGAATTTTTTTACTTTTAAGAAGACGCTAATTAGATTTAAAGCATCATTAATTAATAATTAGGTTAATTAGCACATCTTTAAAGAATCAATTTCAATAATTAAATATTCAGTGACAATTTTACAAAAAGTTATTTTGTAAAACTTTATAGCAAAAAATAAAAAATGACATAGAAAGATAATAAAAGATGTTAATAATGTTTTAATTTGATTAGAGTTAATGATAACTTTGTAGAAAAAATTTTTTCTAATTAGACCACAGATTAATAAATAATTATTAATTTTCTTTGGAAAACTTTTTAATGATATTTAAAAAGATTTTTAGGGTTTATATAATGCCTATAAGTATGCAATTAAAGATTTTTAAATAATGGCGACGTGCCATAACGCTCTTAGATCTTATGTCCCATTTCTGATTGGACAATTTGCCTAATCAGCCGGTTTTAATCGGACATTAATTCTTCCCTGCTTTTCTTTCCACTTTTGTGCTTTTCTTAAAAGAATGGAAGCCGCTGCTTCTGTTATCGCGCCCGCGTAAGCCACCGCCATCGGAAGCTTTTACTGGAATGGATATCTGAAATTTTGACAAAAGTATAGTTAAAGTTTAATACTACGTTTTTGCAAAATTTAGTTTGTCTATAAAATATGAGGTTGGAATAGCATCTTTTCTTTTTTATGCTAGCTTAAGATCCAATTAGGTTATATGGAACTTTGACAAGGCCAATTAAGTTAATTTTTTTCCAATGTTTATGCAGGTATTTTTAACTTAAAGATTATTTTTATAAAAAAGTTTTTGGCAATTGAATAAAAAACGTTGGAAATTGGTCTGGGTTAAATGTTCAAAGTGTCCTCACTAAGAAATCTTTTGCAGATTGAATGTATAATATAACGAAATAACTTATAAATTTTGTTTAAATAATGTTATTGTTTTTAGGAATTCCAGAGCTTTTTATACCCGTGCATACATATATGACATCGGGTATATTAAAATTGCTTCTCCGTTTGTTACGCATCGATCTAGACGAGCTAGATAAAGCGTCAAGGGTACGTATCGGATCAGCATTGAAAAGTAAAATCAGCATTGTCTGTCCGCCCGTTCGTGTGTCAGCACGATAACTCAAAAACTAAAAGGGCTACAGTTTTGAAATTCACACAAAGTCATTTTTAGACAATAACTAGGCTTCGGGGAGCTGCCATACAACTTTTTTGCACCAAGATGAGTTTCTTCAAAACTAATTATACTACGAGGATGAAAATTACACACGGTTAGTTATATAATGAATTGAGCACTTATATGAAATTTCAAAATGTTACGGCCCAAATTTCGGGGCGCTGCCATACAAAGTTTTCAATTCAAAAACTGCGAATCTAATCAAGCTACGAGGTTAAAATTAAAATTGGGCAGGCAAAGTAATAGGGCAAGTTACTTAAGTTGGACAACACTCGGACCAAATTTTAGGGCCAATTGTTTTTTATGGTTTTTTTTTTTTTTTAAGCAAAACTTATAATTAATTATAAAAAATTTTTTAACTATTACTTTTTTATTTTTTTTGTAATATATTTAATAGCATAAGAGAAATAAATAGTGGTTTATTTTATTTTAAACATCATAGTGGGTATGCACGGGTATCTAAAAGTTGACAAAGGCAACTATAATCTTCCTCGTTTATCCATTTGTTTTTGAATCAAAGTAAAGAATGTTGATTACATACCCATACACTTTAATATTTAAATTAAATATAAAATGTGATACTATAAATACTAAGTTTATAAAATTGGTTCAAAATGGGTTTTTCCATTCATTCTAGTCTAGTCTTAGACAATTAAAAGGTACTAAAAATTACTAAACCTTTCTTTGCTATATGATACTTTGAAAATGTTCCTAGAAAATCTATGTGAAAAATTTTAAATCTACACATTTACATTTTCATAGTTTTATAAAGAAATTAAACTGACTTTGAATATTTAAAATTTTTATTTTTTTAATTTGATTTTTTTTTTTTTGATGCTTTGTTTACAATTTAGACTTTTTTGAAGTACATACTAAATACACACATATGTACATTCAAATATCTTTGCTTTGCTTCAAATTTTATATTGTTATTTACAATTTATTCGACTTTTGTTGTAAAAAATTCAGATTCCAAAAAGGGGTTCTTGACTGTTTTATTTGGTAAACCTCAAATATATGTAAATATAAAAAAGGGATGAAAAAAAACCAAGGGTTTTAAAAAAACACATTTCGAAAATTATACAATGTTTGATACTGTGTTTTGAGTTGACATATAAAAAAAGATATTAATAATGACTCGGAAATTTTTTTGATCAAACTTCTCAAGAATCTTATTCTTTCCTCTGCTAAAATTTCTCACGTTCCAGGACTGAAAATTTGACTTGACACAAAATTTGCGCCTTTTCTAAGAATTTAACGACACAAGCGAAAATGTTTAAAAATTATGAGACACTTTTTCTAACTTTAGAAAAACCTTTGACACATATTACAATATAATGTTGGAGCTTAAGTTTAGTATGTTACTTGAATCAAATTTGGACTGGTGTTTAAGTTACAGGTATTTAAAAATAGGAAACTTTAAAATTTTCACTATTTACAGCATCCAAACAGTGACCGTAAAAGACAAAAAACAATTCTTAAATGACTCATACTAATTTCTAAGGATAGAACTTCTCCCAAAATTTCAAGTTTCTATAACTTAAGCCGTTCCCAACATATGACGAATTAAACACTTTGCATAAATTTAACTTTGTACATTTTCTATATTGAAAATATAAGCACCTGCCTTATAAAACACTGGTTATAACAGTTTAAATATAAAATTTTTCTGAATTTTCGGGAGCTCCAAAGTGGATGGAGCTACAGAAAATGGTTTTAGAAAATAATTTTTGTTGACAAATTTATACAGAATTAAAATTTTGTTTCTTCTTTAAAACGATGTAAAAGTTTTTGTAAACAAATGGATGGCCATAAACAGACTGATTCTTTATAGGCACATTTTTAAAAATTTTTTGAAAATTTACTAAAAAGTGTTGAAAAAAATGATTGCAAAATATTGTTGATGTCAATGCAAAAGAATATAATGATTTGTAGTAGAATTGAAATGTATAAAACGCGACTGAAATACAAATCTTTCATTCAATTCTTTGATTCGAGAACTGCCATTTGTTTGTGATGCAAAAAAAAAGATTTAAAAATATTTGAAAAAAAATTCCAAACCATTTTATCTCATGAGAGGGTTTTACTTTGTATTCAAGAGTCAAAAAATAAGCATTCAAATAAGAGTACAAACACACATATATTTGTTATTAAACCCATATGTGCCTACAAATGAAAGTAAATTAAATTTTCAAGTATATGGAAAATTGAAGTATTGTATACTTATCTTGTTATCACTTGTTGAATTAAATTGGATGATGGATGAATTTTCTTTTGTTTGTATGAATGTTAATTTTTGCTTGTTAAACTGATATTATATTTTATATCAAATCGCTGGTGCTGAGCTTTTTTTTTAAATTGACTCATAAATTTCAAATTTGCTTAATTGACAGAAACGAAATATTAAATCAAATTAATTTTCGTCTATCTTTGGGTGCTTTTGATAAGCGGTTCAATATTTAGGAACGCAGAAACACGGACTAAAATCTAATTCAAAAACCAAACTATCCATACAAAATGTATTTTCTTACGCTTCCAAAACTGCATGAAAGGATTCTTTTATGCGAAGTCGATGGAGGCTTGAATAAGAGAGAGATGTCTTAGAAGAAAATTGAATGTTAGAGTAGAGTAAGAAAGTTGGTTTAAAAACAATCTGAAAAGGTTCTTAATTGGTTCCAATTGGTTCAGAATTGGAATAATAAAAACAATTGGTAGATATTTCCCCATATCCTACACTTTCATATCCTTATCCTCGGAACCAAGCTGAACATTTGTAAATATAGCTTGCATAAGCGACTTTCGGAGCCTTCCATGGTCCCCGTAAGAAAAACTAAAGCTCTTCTTAGAATGTATTAGTCAACTGTATAATGTATTAGTTCATAACCAGCGTTTGAAACCAACTATTAGTTTTCACAGTGTAATAATAAAGAATTGATCCGTCACCTTGTAATGCGTTGGGATTGTTTGAAGTGAGGCATAAAAACAAGAAATATAATAATCAAATTTTTCAACCAGTGCTAGCTTAGGTTTGCCAATGAGGCGTTAGGAGCGGTTTTGCATTTTCGTAATACTCTAACTAATTTGGTTTACGCCAGATCTAATGTAAGGTATATCCTGAATCTTAGCTTAGATTAGAGCTTTCTAGAGATTGGGTAATTTTTTTGAAGACAAATCAAAAATTAAATTTATTTTTTGTCTCGAAACTTTTATAAAACTTTTAACTAATATTAAAAAAAAATTCCTATCGATACCTACAACATATTCATGAATTCTTACATTCTATTCAGATATAACTTCAACTAAGGCATATTGTAATATCTTTATCTATATTTATAAAGG
This sequence comes from Dolichopus griseipennis, assembly GCA_963082915.1. Lineage (NCBI taxonomy): Eukaryota > Metazoa > Arthropoda > Insecta > Diptera > Dolichopodidae > Dolichopus > Dolichopus griseipennis. The sequence continues at coordinate 37,107,429 of OY720441.1, read as the reverse complement.
GAAAATTGGTTTGTTTATACATCCAAATTGCAATTGATAAAAATTTGTGTATAAAGTTATTTGCATTACGGGGACTATTTTTAGGGCGGACTGCCAAGTCAGGAAAGTGGTGCAAGTATTTGAACTTTTTTGTTCTAAATTACAAACGGTTGGCCCGATTAACTTCAAATTTGGTATAAATGTTGCTCTTTGACAATGAAATGGACGCTATTAGCTGACTTGGAATTTGTTAAACCATGTCAGCCCGACAATTGGTTCAACACAATTTTGGAAGTGAAAGACTTTTGCGTACTGTTACAACAAATTTTTAAAGATTTTTTCGTTTGCGTACTAGATTAGAAACGATTTAACCAATTGACTGCGAAGGTGTTGACTCTATTAACAGACTTAGAATTTGTTAACCCATATTAGTATGACACTCAATCTATTTTTTGCTTGCATTTCTTTTATTAACATCAGCTTCAATTAAAAAATACATTAGGAGGCGCAATAACGCGCTATTGGTGTTAGTTAGTCACATTATAAATTGTTACTATCAATTTAATATTATTATATTTTATTTTTTGTGAAATTTTTGTAACTTGAGCAGAATATTTTTCAATTAAATTCAAAGTGTTTCATTAAATTTTTGAATAGCGAAAAAATATATATATACATGTGTGTTTTTATTAATATATGTAAAAGTATACCACTTGATTTTGGAAGCCAAAAATTTTTGAAAGTGTTTTGAATATGCATATTATACATCCACACGTGTAATCGTGCTAAACATAAAGAATTAAGTGGTATATCAGATAGAAAAATACAACTTAATTGAATGGAAATATTTGAGTGAAATTCTTTATGAAAAATATGTTTAAGTCTCAAGTATTGAACCAAAAATTTCACAAAATATTTGTTTATTTTTTTAATATACATATTTACATAAAATACTACTATGAATACATTATATATATATACGATATTTTGTATTTTCATGAGCAATTTGAAATGGCAGTACACTACAATATTATTAACCCTCGTACTCTGGTATTATACCACTTTTTTTCATAATAAGATCTGATAATGAAAATCTAAGATTGAAAGATATAATTAAGTTTTATATTGTACTAAATTTATAATACATACATTTATTACTGTAGACGTATTTAAACTTTTATGATAACTTTTATCTTTGTAAAAAAAAATGGATCATTAAATTTTAGAATATTATTTTAAAATATTATTGAAATATTTTTAATAAATCTGGAATTTTTTTACCATTTGTTTTTATTTGTTAATTCTAAATATTTGCAGTGAATCTGTCTGCTTTGAGATTCAAAAAAATTTCAAAGAGTTTCATGAATATTTAAGAAACTTAATTGTAGATTTATCATATCAAATAACTAAGTTTCGAGAAGTACTGCTTTCTTTAGTATCATTTGCCAGATGAATTAGATTCTCCAAAAAAAAAAAAAATTGCAGCTCTATATTACAAAATTTTTAAATTTGTAAAATTTTTATTTTTCATATAATTGAGACCTATTTTTGTACTAACGTTTTGACGATTGCCTCCTCTAAATAGACTTTTTTTGAAAGGAGGATTGTAATGTTGTTAATGTAAGACTTTTACTTAGAAAAACCAATAACGACCATAACCTCAATTTTTTGAATAAGCAACCTAACTGCTTAGGCAGTACAATTGCTGAGAAATAAGGATGGCAAGGGATGTTTTAATTTTTTTGGAAGATGGAATGGTGAAGCTAGAAGGAAAATCTTGATTCTTTTGAATTTTTATAAGAATTGAGAAAAGCATATTTTTGAATTATGCCCCACAATTTGTGTTTTTAACTGTTACTCCACTTGGGGGCATAGGGCTTCAACTTCAAAGTCTCCGTTCTATTCTATTCATAGCTCTTTCTACTATTCGTTTAAGGATATATCGTGTCTCCTTAATTCATCTAGCCCCATTCTTCTTCATGTTAATGTGGGTCTACTTTCCGAGTTAGGTTCACCTAAAGAAAAGCGCCATTAACCAATATTAATTGATAAGTTCATTCATAGAATACTATAATATTGAAATATTCATAGAATACCATTACGGCTGTTATTAAATAAAAATTTATTCTAGAAAATGTTTTATAACTTCATAATATCATTTGATTGTTAAATGAACTCATTCTTCCCACTCATAAATTTTAATTTATTTTTCTAAACATACTATTATATATATATATATGAAACCAATCATTGATGTGAAAAATATTTTCCAAATTGAAGTCGATCAATAATCGTTGAATAGTTTTGTTGTATTCTTTTAATAATATTAATATAAATCTGTAGGATTTAATTTAATATTCTAATATGTATCTTATAATATTTTAGATAAACTTCTTCCTCTTTGTAATCTTAAAAATAGTCATATCCTAAGATGATTCCAATTTTATATACTAATACAGGATATTTAGATCCTTAATGCTTCCTTTATGATATCCTTGAATATCATTTCAAAAATAACTTATTAAACAGTTGAAGATATTCTTGCGCATAAAATGTTCTGCAACATTATGATTTAAACTTAAACTTTGGTTTTAAATGATAACTAATTGATGATATGCAAAAACTGGTAACAAAAGTAGTAATTAGCAAAAGATATTAAGTCTTTCAGATGAAAAATACAACCAGACCTTATCAAAGTGAATCGAAATTACGAAATTTTCAGTTTTAGGTTCGGGCAGTTATAGCGCAAAAAGATAAGTCACTTCCTATATATACTATTTAGCTGCAATTATTTAAAAAAAAATCTTGACTATATTCATTTCCTCCCTTTCGTTTTTATCCTTCGAAGCCCAGGTGGAATTGAAAAAACAAATCAATTTCCAACACAATTTTAAAGGCACTTTCTTTAGGGATTCAATTCTCAAGTGATTTAACCATCCAAACTACATCACCCGGTATAGATAATTTATAATTTTTATAATTTCATTGCCAATGTCAGTGTAATAATTAATTAAAACCATCACTTTAATCAATATCACCAGTTTTTATCTCTTAAAATTCTTGACTAAAAACCGAATCAATGAAATTTTTATTTTCCGTCATAAATTTTGAAAGCAAAAAAAAAAGGAAAGAATTACACAAAGAACAGTTTTTTATTACCTCCATTTCTATTGTCAGGTGAATCAATTATTTTCAATATATCTTTTGAATGATATTAGTTTCTTATTGGAATGCATATAATTCTAAATTTAGGACAAAAGAATACTTGTTTTTGAGAGCGAACTCTTAAGAATTTCTAAATTAAAAATCTTTTAAACTCTTGGAAAATCTTTAAAATGTGGTTAGTACAGTAAAAGTCTCATATAAATATGTGATATACATATATATATTGACTAACACAGAAAAAAATTATAAAAACTACTAAGATTATAGTTGTCCTTGTCAACTTTTATATACCCGCGTGCAAACCCAATATCATGATTAAAATAAAATAAACTATAGATTCCCTCTTAATCCGACCCCATCTTATAAATGAAGAAAACTACAAAAACAAAAGAAAAAATAAACTTCACCAAAATCCAAAAATTGAAAAACAAAAAAGAAATTTGGCGCACCCCAAAAGTTAATAGGAGTAAGGTTAAATTTGGCCAAACGCACTTGCCCTAATACTATACATGCCCATTTTCAACTTTAACCTCGTAGCTTTATTCGTTATCAAAATGAAAACTTTGTGTGGCAGCTTTCTAGAAAAGCAGTCCAAATTTTTCTAAACTTCGCAAAAATGCTTGCCATTTCATGTTACATATGGATTTTAATTTTTAACCATCTAATCTTTTTAGTTGCAAAAAAAATATGCAGTCCAGCAATCTCTATGGCAGTCACTCCTAATTTTGTGCCAGGAAATCTCAAAATTTGCAAACAAGCTTAATATATTACTTTATTTTCCTACTTTAAATATCACTTTGTAGTTTTAATAGTTCTGAAAATATGTAGTCAAGGCTTTGAAACTTGTGTGGCAGCTCTCCGAAAATGAAACCTTAACATTTTAAAATTTCATAGAGTTCTTTCCTTGCCTATTATATAACTCATCATGTATAAGTTTCATCTTTCCATAGTGTTATTAAGAAATTCATATTGGTTCAAAAAGGTTTGTATTGCAGTTACCTGAAGCCTTGGTCCGGTTTTAACCCCAAAACAATAAGGAACCTACAAATTGTCTAAAATTTTTTAAACCATTACAGTTTTTGAGCATTCGTGTGAACGAACAGACACACAGCGCTAGATAGATTTACTTTTCGATGCTGATTAGATACATACCTTTGACTCTATATCAAGCCGGTCTAGATCGACGCGTTACAAACGGAGAATTAATTTTAATATACCCGTAATTTTCCATAATTCTTTTAAATGGAAAGCACTTGTTTTTTGCAGCACAGTTGAATCAAGAAAAAAGAAACAAGGTAAAATATTGATTTTGATCTGACGTTGAACTGCTTATTAGATCTGCTAATTTTTTAAGATCTTTCTATTCTAAGTCGTGTATATAATCGTGACATGGAGCTTAACTTTTAGCGTTGTGCATTAAACCCGCCCAATATTAGGGTTGCAGTACACGATTACGTTTCATAAATGTTATATAGTTTATTTCAAAGTTAAGATTTCTGTATTGGAATTAAAATGTAGGAATTTTGTTTTTAATAAATAGTTTCCATTTGATCTATTACTTAACTTCTTGGTTTCGACATTATGTCGTTTACCTTTTATATCATCATTAAAGATACTGTTACCTATTCCAATGCATATGATTAAAAAAATATACAAAAACTTGAATTTAAGTTCTTAAACTGAAACTTAATTCAATATTTAAAATGTTTTTAGACTGAGTAAATAAATACCAACTTTTTGTTTGGAAAAGCGATTTAACTTGTCAAAACTTAACTGAAAATATTTAAATGTGTATATTCATATATACCTACTTTTTAATGTTTATTTGGTGATATGTCACAAGTCCTGGGAGTTCTGTCCCACCACAAGAGTCTCAAAAGTAATTGAAATGATTCAGAAGACCAATTTTATTTTTCGTAATGATAATAATAAATAATGTTATGATTTTGGTTCTTTTTTTTTTTTGGAAGTATAAAACCTTAATACTGAATTAAATTCTAATATCCCTCCCAATTTAGAATTTCGGGTATAAAATAAATAATATTCTAGATATAATATAAATATTCTTTTGCTGCAATTGAGCATCGCCCGGCTACAACCACTTACGCGAGGACTCGATCGCACCACGCAGGGGAGCGCCGGCGATTTCTGATATACGACGAAGACTGATTCCAGAACGCTTAAATTCGATGCGCCGCGGCCGTAATGTTTCCGGGGCCTCAGCGCGGTCAGTATATGAAAAATACTTAATAGCTGTTGCAAATATCCGGATTTTATAGTCGGTTACAAAATTAACGTTATATGATTTTTCCAGAATATGTATCTATATGAAATATTGAATGGAACTTGCGACTAATTTTGTTGAGACAAAAGTCCCATCAAAAAAATGCCACAAGTTCCATGGGACTTCTGTCTCATTGTATTGAGTCAAAAATCCAAATGGGAAATCTGGCCATGGGACTTCTGACATGTCACCGTATACTCATATATCTAGAGCTTAAAATGCAAAATCAAAAAAAAATCTTATCGTATTAATTTGTTTCATAGATTCAGTTCTTTATTAGTAGGTTCTTATATACGATAAAAGTGGTAAAAAGTCAAAGAAAAGCAAATAACAAAAAAAAAACCAATAAGATCTTTTGAGTTTACCTTTGCCAAGTGTATGAGTCAAAGAAAATTCAAAATTTTTGTATTTGGAAAAAGTCACGTTTAAATTTTATCTTTTATTTCGGTATTAAGTACACTTCAAATAGTAAAAAATTCGAAAAAAAAAAAAAACTTTTCAAATTTTGTATGAATTGCATTTTTGCTTTGAAAATTGGAAAATTAAAGTGGGGTTTTTTTTTTTACTTACTTTTGAAAAGTTTTTGAATTTATTTGGTTTTTAAATACATAACTATATTTGTGTTTTATATGAATGTGTGTTTATACGAGTAGTACATATAGGCAAATATAAATATGTATATATACAGAATTTTTAAAATTTTATGTAAAGCCGCATATTTTCATTTATATTTTGTAGACGAGTAATTGAAAATTTAACATTAAAATCAATTTTTATCCCTAAAATATCTATAGATTTTATTTAAAAAAAAAAAAATTTTCTTTTAGTATGGAAAAATCAATAGGCAGTGGTTTTTAAAAGAAAATTTTGTTTATAGATAAATAGGAATAGGGCTGCTGTTTATTCAAAAAAATTGAAAAAATTTTAAATATAAAAATCCTTGTTTAATCAAATAAACTGAGTGCCTCCAAGTCAAATATCGGTATGACATGCAGTGGTTGAGGACAGTAATATTGTCTAAAGTAAATATTACCAAAACGTTATGCAGGGTGATTCTTAAGTAAGTGCATTCATTGTACTTTAAAGAGGCTGATGTGGAAAAAACATTTCTTTTTATGTGGGCTATATTGTGAAGACCCAAAAAGAGATTCAGAGTATTTTTTTTGGTTTGATTTAAATGCTCAAAACTTCTGCTTCACGCACAAATTTATAACATTCTAATTCTTCAAAAATTCTATTTTTTTGTTTAGAAGCAAGGTAAATTCTATAACGGTTTATTGTATTTAAATCTCTATCTTTAATAGTTTTTGATTAAAAGGCTTTGTAGTGACCATCACTACTTTTTTCATTAGATATTAAATTATTATTACAATACTTAACCAATTTTATTTTCATTACTACACTTTAGTTTCGTTACAGTTATATTCAAATACAGTTATCTATCTTTAAATTAATATTAATCTACTATTTTCACGACACAACATTTTTTACATTTAAATTATAGCAAAACTTATATGTGAAACAAAACATGTGAAAATGCTTAAAATTTTTAAAAATTTTCTTTCGAATCGTCGCATTCGTGTTTTTCTTGTCATTTAACTGACAGTCATGAAATAAATGCTGGTTCCACAATGCTTTAACTGACAACCTACTAACTTTTTTGGTTTTTATCAATGGTTTTCTTACTACCTCAATCCAATCCACAGTTTTGTCAACGACAGTGCTCTGATGGCATCCTTCGACTTCAGAAATCAAATGAAACTTCTACCGTAATCAATCTAAAGAGAAATTTGATCGCTAGTTCAGTCAACCGTGACCTAGCAAAAATAAGTGATTGGGGTTAAGCTAACAGATCTGAATTTAACAGTTCTCAAATAAATTCAAAGCTATCGTATCTCTTGCAAAAAATATTAAATCACCAATACTCTGAGATTCCAGGGAGAAATTAATCAAAAATTGTTACGATATGAGCATATTTTTGATGTAGCTAAAAACGCTGCCATATGTTTAGTTTTACTTGTTCTAAAGCATATTTTTCTAGAGCGATCTATCCAATATTTTTAAATCCTACATACGACCTAAGGCAAAGTATAATACTGACATATGGGCTGGCACTCCATAAATTTCACCCTAAATTACCTGGACGAAGTTTAAAACCATGCATTAAGCCTAATTGGTGATCCCTCCATCCAAGCTACTTTAACTACTCTTACCACTCGTCATAATATTGGAGACTTTATAAAATCGAAGCGAAAACACCAGAACCTCCAATGCTTATTTCTACAGTGGAAAATCCAATATTTATTGAATAATATTTACAAATTTGTTCTTTAAACATCTATATCTTCCTTTTTCTTGTATATAAGTTCAATAAATTTTTTATACCATACCTAATTAATTTAAATAAAATAATTTCTGTAATTGTACCTTAAGTAATACCTAGATATAATGCTAATCGTTTAATCACTCTATTGTTTGGTTTTTTTTAATGAATTGAATAATTGGGAATATGAAGATAAGAAAATTTCTTTTGTTTATTTATTTTATTCCAAATTTTTTATTATTTTATATATTCATTTTGTTGGTAGCCCAAAGATTCCATTGTTATATTGCCCATTGAATAATTTTTTTGAGTTAAAAATTTTATCACCACTGTACTAAAAAGTCATAAAAAAATACAGTCATGTTAGCTGATAAACCTAAAACTTGGGTGTCTTTAGAAGCTGGCTTGTACAACGAACAAGGAGTGCGAATAATTTCCATATACCTACTGTAAAATTAATAGATTATATGTCAGCTGTATTATGCCAATTTATTGAAAACTTTTATACCTCTGGACAAACTCATCCTAAAACTTTCATATTTCATTTTCAAACTACAAGAAGATGAGGAAGAAAAATCTACAAGAAGATGAGGATTATTAAGAAATATGATTGAATATTAAATAAAAAGATAGGTTCATATTCTATAAAGCTGGATTTAGCATTTCATAAAATCTTCTTCGAAATTCTTCATTGGGTTTTTGATTCTTGTGCTTTTGTTATAAAATTTCTATTCCCTTAAAACTTAGAATATTTTAATGGGACTGACTTTTTATTTAGAATAGAATTTTATTTAATCTTTTCTAATGGCACGAGTTACTATAAGGTATTTGAGGATTGCTTTTATATCCCATTTCATTAATTCTAAAAATAATTTTATTAATAGACAAATAATAGCGACATATTAAATAGATTTTATCAAAGTTATCAATACTATTGAATAAAATAAATCAATAATTTACTAAATAGGGTATAAATACTACATTAATATTTATTTAGTACAATTTATTAAGTAAATTAGAAATATAATTAGAAACTATTTTAAAATGCATATATCATGTTTATCACAAAAATTGTAGAGCTTTGGACTTTGTTCTAAATTTTTTAAATTGTTGAACTTATGACTAAGTGCTAATCAAATTATTAATTTTGATTATCTATAATAAATATAGTTTTCCAATTATATATAAAACGAGGAAGAGTGTAATAGAATAGAATGTGTCAACTCTAAGATACCCTTTTGATCGTAATATCGACATTATATCATCCGGTTTATTACTTTTGGCAAAATTTTAAGTACACAAATTATTATGGTTTCAGTTATGAACAAAAAAAAGATGTCTCCGAACGTCTTCCAACCCACCGACTATATTTTATACAGAAGTTGGCCATTAAACCTGATCATTATTGACAAAATAATCAATCAGACATCCAACTTCATTAGGTATAGAGTAATGCTCATATAAAATGTGAAGTTGTATGGCAACTACTCGAACTCGTTGCACTACTTCAAATATATGTTGCAGAAACTTTGGCCATAAAAATCGATTTGCTTTTTGACTCCAATCCGATCCATAGTTTTGGGTCTATATCTACGCCCCTTCTTCTCTGCGTCACAAACGTAATGGCAAATTTAGTACACCCTTTTGACTTATAGTAAAATTTTAAAAATTACGTACAAAATGTAATAACTTACTTAGGTTATCATTTATTATAATATAACTTCTGATATTGATTAATTTTCTACTATTGCCATTTAAAACATAATCTAACATTATCTAAAATAAAAAGTATGTTCTTTTATGTGTATTATTATTTAATATAATCAATATAATTTATTTGATTTAATATTTAAAAATTTAAAGTAAATTTAATTACTAACAAAACCATAAGAAGATTTTAAAAGAAATTAAAATTATTACCAACATTTTGAACATAAGCAAGGCAGTATGTTAACCTAAAGACTTTACAAAGTGCACATTTATAAAATGAAAATAAAACAGACATTTACATTCACACATTATGGTATTCGAAAAGTATGAAGAACCATAATATTAATTAAATTTTTAAATACATATTAAAATGTATATTATGTAATTTATTTATATAAATTTTAATTTTATTTAACTATATTAATATTACTTAAATTATTATTAAAAATAAATTTTGAAAGAAAATTCAAGGTATTAAAATAAATTTCATTTTGTCTGGTTCTTCAAAAGATAAAGTTTTCAGAATTTAAAAACAAATGTATATTTTCAATTAGGAGATTTTTATTTTAAAAATTTTATTTAAATATGAAAGGGTACTGACCAAATGCGTACTGACCAAATTGAAAAAAAACTAGGAAGTGTGTAGTAGAGTAGACTGTAACATATACATTATATCATCCGTTTAATTACTTTTGGCAAAATTTCAAACATACAGTTTTATTAAGTGTAGTGGAGTACTCATATAAAAGAAAGAGTTGTATGGCAGTTTACTCGAACCCTCTGCAGTAGACCAACCAAATTTTGCAGAAACTTTGGCCATAAAACTAAACCACTTTTGGCAAAATTTCAGACACGCAGCTGTAATAGGTGTATAATAGGTGTAATACTCATATAAAAAAAGAGGTTGTATGGCATCTACCCGAACCCAAGGATCAAAATGGCTGGATTTAAATAGCGATGAAAAAACGAATTTGCGAAAAATTCAAGACCTAACTCCTTTAGTTTTTGAGTTATCGTGCGGACGGACGGACGGACGGACGGACGGACATACATAGCTAAATCGATTTATTTTTCGATTCTGATCCGATCCATTCACTTAAGTCAATATCTACCCGCTCCCCCCCTCCCCCTCCTTCCCTGCGTAATGGCAAATTGATTATGCCCTTTTACTATATAGTCATACGGTTATAAAAAAAATCATTCACAATAAAGATCAACTACTTCTGACAAATTTTCAAAAATAAACTTAAAACGGACCTATGTTATGCATAAAAGAAAAATAAATTGTATGACACTATGGCAGCTCCCTGAACCTGCTGCACTAGATAAACTAATTTTGCGTTTCACTTTGGCTAAACAAAATACATTTTTAACAGTTTTAAGCCATTAAACCTAATCATATCTTTGGAAAATTTTCAGGGATCCAGATTCATTAGATAGAGGTATAGAGTCATCTTAATATATAAAATCTTTGCGTTTGTGTGACAGCTCATCATGCTAAAACTAATTCTTATATTAAAATCATATTTACAACGTATGTTCATTTGATAATCTGAAAGGTGTGATAATCTATAGCTGCCATACAACTTCAGTATTTTTAATAACAAAAACTATATTTCGATCCTTTAATTACCACAAAACGCCACAAGCTTACATGCCATGACTATTATATTTATATCTAACGTACCGCGCAGTTATGGTGCAAATATTTAGACTCTTTTGTTGTAAAATAAAAACGTTGTGATTGATTGACTTAAAAATATTGTATACATGAAGGAGCATCATTGAGAATTGTGTTGACTCTAAAAGATTTAAAATTTATTTCCCATATCGGCCCGATCATTGGTAAGAAAACTATTATGCAAGCGAAATACCTCGAATTTTGTGAAGTCCTGCTTTGACTTAAAAGAAAGTTTTAAAAATTTTTTATCGAGTTCGTCAAGTTTTGCATACGTGTTGCTGTTTAAAAATGGAGTTGACTATTTTAACTGGCTTAGAGTTTGTTACTGAATATTAGCACAAAGATAGAAAAGTTGTTTTAACTTTTACTTTGATTTATTCTAGAAATTAAATGTTATTTCTAGAATAAATTAAAGTAATTAATATCACTATATATAATTGTTGCATTAATGTTTTCCAATAACATCAACTTCAATTAAAAACTCATAGAAAGAAGCAACAATGCACTCCAGGTATTAGCTAATTCTCTTATAAAAATATGGTTTATGACAGCCACTCGAACCCGAAATGACTTATAGTACCTCAAAGTGAAAGGTCGATCTATAGGCTGGTATAACAAAAATCTATGTAGTGGTAATGCAGTTAATGCGTTATTTTGTTTAATATTTAAAAACGTTTTGATCAAGTTCCTTTTAAGTTTTGTATATGTGTCAAGTAACAGATAGTGGAGTAATTAATTATTTGTATTTTAATTGTTTCTTTACCTGTTTCGATTTAACAAATGGTATAAAATTTTTTTTAAATTTTTTATTTATTTTTTATGTAAAATACAAATTAAAAGCAGAAAACAATTATTAATTAACTGTAAAAATCATTATTTAAGTTTAAAACTACCTTGCATATTGAGTACATACAAAATTTGTAAGAAACTATCTTAATCCTCAAAATCCTCTAATGAAATCCATCAATTAATATTTTTTCAAAATATTCATGTATTAAAAACAAAAAAATTTGATTCAATTCATAATAAATTTGATAATTCGTATGACATTATTAATAATATCTACAGGTCCAATTTGAATCCTCAATTTTAAATGTCAAATAAATGAAAGAACGTGAATAAAACATCAAACGAAATTATTAGAAGTCATGCCATGCCAATTTTGTTTGAAAAATTTTAATATGTACCAATTTGTACCATTTTTTTTCAAATACAAAATTTTCATTTAATTTTAATTTTATATTTTTTTCCAAATATTTCATATTTTTGTGAACTAATAACCAATTTAATAATTTGGTAGCTAAGCACTTTTTTTTTGATTTTTTTTCAATTCAATTAAAATATTAGGAACTATAAAAACATTGGGAAATAGAAAAGATATATTTCAGCTTGAAGCTGTGTAGTTTCTAAGTATTATATGTATATAAGTGCTTCTGTATAATCATTTTTTTGTGAACTGAAGGTTACCACAGCGTTTCTTTAAATGTTAATCTGAACCTAAAAAAGTTTAATCGCATTTTTACTTTCGGTTAATAAAACTGCCTGTACGGTTCAAGGCATTGACTCCTAAGAGGCGATAGACAAAAGGAATTTCTAGTGGTAACTGGAATTTTCGGATCTATTTGCTCACTGCGTCTCATATTTTATTTTAGAAACTCGTGATAACAATCACAATTTCTATTAGCATTCAATATTTTTCAACCTGCTAAATTGTAATTAGAAACGTTGTTTTAATTTCTGAATTGCGTTAATTGTACAACTGTTATGCAAATAAGCATTTTGGAAATAAGGCGGTATTCTTATTATGAAAATTTGTTTTAAAGAATTTATAGTATATAGTATAGTCTAATAATAATATTATGTAAAAACTTCTTGGATTGCCAGTAGTTACAATTCTATTTGTTGTATATATTATTATAATTATATAAATAAAAATATATATAAATTACATGGTATTTCTGTACCTGCGAGTTATATCATTCAATAAAATTGTATTTTTCAATTAAGATATAAAATTATTAATTATTGGTCGTGCGATTAATTTAAACTCAATGTTTGGCGAATAGTAGCTGAGTCGAGTCAAAAACCACTTTTACTGTGATTTGAACCAAGGTGTCTCGCATAAAAGGTCAACTACTTTACCAATGTGCCACATTATTAGATTCGGAAAGAAATTTTTAAAGTGTAATAACTGTTAAAATTATTACTGAAAGTTAATATAAGTAATAAAATTCTAAATTTTTTCTTCGAACCCCATTTGAATTCGTAAATTACATAAACTTTTTTAATGAAATATTTAGAAAAATTTCCACAGAAATAATTCTTCCATAATTTTCTTTTAAAATTTTTAACTGTGTTTGAAATTCAATGGAAAACTCAAAAAAAAATATATATCTTTAGATATTACGCTTACGTGATTTGCAATAGATACTATTATAAGTATAAAATAATATTTGTAAGAATAATGCTGAATCAAACATTAGACAATTAGCAAAATTATTAAATTTAAAATTGAAAACTTTTAGTAATTTTTGTATGAAACAGATATTATAATATAATTTTAATTAATTAATATAAAAATTTCAATTAAGAAAAATTATTGAAAATCTTCCAGATTTAAAAAGTCAATTTATTAAAAATCAGTGAAGAATAACACTCTCTTTTAGTATTTGATCTGTTAGATTATAATGGATTGCTTTGGGCATTTTGGAATTTAAAAATTAAATTTGTTTTTGAAATTCGACTTCTTTTGAATTAAATCAATTTCTATCATTTAATAAATTCAAATTAATGATTATAAAATACAAATTAGAAATAAATAGCAATCGGTTTTAATTGAAAAATTTTTTTTTCGACAACGTGCCTTCAGACCTCTCTCTTAACAATTTTCATATTTCTAATAGACATCGATTATTCCATGGAAAGTATGTTCTTATATTTAATAATCACAGATAAAATTAAATTTGGATAATAAATTTTTGTGAATTTTAAAAGTAATTAAGGTGTAGAGGTGTAGAGTATTAGGTGTAGAGTAATGCTCATATAAGAGAAGGAGTTGTAAGGCAGCTACTCGAACCCTTTGCAGTAGACCAACCAAATTTTGCAGTAACTTTGGCCATTACACTAAACTATTTATGCCAAAATTTCAGACACCCGGCTTCATTAGGTGTAGTGTAATGCTCATATAAAAAAAGAAGTTGTATGGCAGCTACCCGAACCCATGGACCAAAATTGCTGGATTTAAATAGCGATGATGGCTATTGCAAAAAAACGAATTTGCGTAAATTTCAAGATCCTAGCTCCTTTAGTTTTTGAGTTTCGAACCCTCTGCAGTAGACCAACCAAATTTTGCAGAAACTTTGGCCATTACACTAAACTATTTTTGCCAAAATTTCAGACACCCGGCTTCATTAGGTGTAGTGTAATGCTCATATAAAAAAAGAAGTTGTATGGCAGCTACCCGCACCCATGGACCAAAATAGCTGGATTTAAGTAGCGATGATGGCTATTGCATAAAAATGAATTTGTGAAAATTTCAAAACCCTAGCTTCTTTATTTTTTCAGTTATCGTGCGGACGGACATACATGCACAGCTAAACAGATTTATTTTTCGATTCTTATCAGATCCATACACTATATCTGTGTATAGTCTATATCTACCCCCGCTCCTTCTCTGCGTCACAAACGTAATGGCAAATTTAGTAACCTTTTATTCATACGAGTAAAAAAATAAATTTCTCATTATATTCTATCAAAATTTAACCAGTTGTATAGAATGAACACCATATTTTAGAACAAGTTTACTTCTATTTAAACATATGTGGTATGAATAAGGTATTAAAGTGGCATTGTCTTGCCTATTTTTAATAGTTTTCTTTTTTTTATAAACAAAAATTTCAAAATAATTTTTTTTTTTAATTTGATACAAAAGTAGTCACTAGATTATAAAGAAGACTTAAAATCGTTTACCTTCATTTTCAAAATATTCTGATGAACGAGTAATTTTAATTCTATAATTTCTCTATTTAGATTCGGATTCTTTTATGTTAACTGATCTGTGGTTTATTACGAATATAAACCCATCTATCTCAAAATATCAAATGTCAAATATGTAAATTGATTCATAAACATTACGTTAAGTTCTGTCAAAGACACATTTCTGACAACTTTAATTCAAATTCATAATCAAAACTTATATACGCCGATTATCCTACAATCTACGGTAAACTCAACACAACTATAGAAATTCTTTAACATTTAATAATTTTAGAATCCAGCAATCAAGGGATGGGTTTTAAATAAAAAAAATTTTTTTTTGGAATAAAATTAAAAGTCTAAAAAGCTGTTATAAAAATTTTCAACTTTAAAAAAAACAAAGCACTTGAAAAGTCTCAGTAGTCTTTTAAAAAAAAAAAATAAAAACAAATGGTTGTTTTATAAAAAAAAGTAATGAGATGAACTTTTAAAATTCACAATATATAAGAAATAAGAAAAAAACGAGGAAGAGTGTGGTAGATTAGACTGTGTCCACTCTGGGATACTCATATGACCGTAACATATACATTATGTCATCCGATTAATTACTTTTGGCAAAATTTCAAACATATAGCTTTATTAAGTGTAGTGGAATACTCATATAAAAGAAGGAGTTGTATGGCAGCTACTCGAACCCTCTGCAGTAGACCAACCAAATATTGCTGTAACTTCGACCATTCCACTTAACTATTTTTAGCAAAATTTCAGACACCCAGCTTCAGTAGGTGGAGAGTAATACTAATATAAAATAAGAAGTTGTATGGCAGCTACTCGAACCCACTGCAATATACCAACCAAATTTTGCAGAAACTTTGCCCATAAAACTTAACTCTTTTTGGCAGAATTTCAGACACGCAGCTGTAATAGGTACAGAGAAATACTCATATTGAAAAAAAAAGTTGTATGGCAGCTACCCGAACCCACGGACCGAAAATTTCAAGATCCTAGCTCCTTTAGTTTTTGAGTTATCGTGCGAACGGACGGACGGACATACATAGCCAAATCGATTTTTTTTTTCGATTCTGATCCCATCCATACACTTGAGTCTATATCTACCTCCCCCCTCCTTCTCTGCGTTACAAACGTAATGGCAAATTTATTATACCCTTTGACAATATAGTCATACGGGTATAATAAGAAAAATAAAAATCTTTAAGGTTGCATATAAAAATAAAATTTTACTATGGCAAAAAAATATTTACTGATTGCGAAAGAAATTTACTTTTATTTTAGTTTATAAAAACTCGTAATAAACTTTGATGTTTTGTTGTTTTGGAACATGTGAACAGTTAATTTGACTCTTTACTTTTTTTGTTTTTTTTTTTTTTTATTGTAATGTTACAGAAATACTTTTAGAAATTCATTCAGGTGAAAAAGTCGCGTCGTTTATTATGAAATTTATATTTAAACAAAAGTTAAAAAAAAAAAGTTAATATTGGTATAGGATGTTGTTTAGTTTTTTAATTTATTTGTGTAAATTGATTGCATACTTATAGGTGCCTTATGAGTGCCTATTGTAGAAGAAATGTAATAATTTTGTGTTCTACTTTTCTTATTTCGATATAGGGCTATAATTGATTTCAGTGAATTAAGTATAGATATCGGAAACCTAAAGAAGGTGTCATTAAAATTTTACACAGTGTGTAATAAATAACAGGATCAAATCGAAAACAAATTGAGTAACAAATCTGAGTCTGGTATTTCATAAGATAGAAATTTATAAGATAGATATTTTTATGGGTAATTACCTACCTGTTTCATTTCAGTTGAATTTAAAAAAATATTTAAACTGTATGATTAACCGTAAATTAACTGTATGAGATTCTTCTAGCTATATATAGTGTTGAACTCAAGCCCACCGAATTTCCCAACCAATTCCTTTTTAAGTGTGGAAAAGTGATAGTTAATCTAACTTTTTATATATATAAAAGCGAAAGTTTGTTTGTTTGTATGTTACGAATAGACTCCTAAACTGCCCAGCCGATTCTCATGAAAATTTGTATAAAGGGGTTGTTGGGTACGGAAAGAATCATAGGCCCAAAAAATTTGCTCTAGCAGCCAAGTTGGAGTATTTAAATTTTTTTGTTCTAAAATGAAAACGGTTTGACCAATTGACTTCAAATTTTGTATATGTGATGCTCCTTGAGAATTCAGTTGACTCTATCAACAGTTTTAGAATTTGTTAACCCATGTCGGCCCGACGGCTGGTCAAAACAAATTTTGGGTCCAAATTTTGTCCGATTTTACGAAATACTGCTTTCGCTAAAAAGAAAGCCGCAAAAAAAATTTTGTTGAGTTCGATTATCCCATTGCGGCCCAACAGCTTTTTATAGATTTTT
The DNA here is from genome assembly GCA_963082915.1 of Dolichopus griseipennis. Taxonomy (NCBI): domain Eukaryota; kingdom Metazoa; phylum Arthropoda; class Insecta; order Diptera; family Dolichopodidae; genus Dolichopus; species Dolichopus griseipennis. Next base: position 37,089,913 of record OY720441.1, on the reverse strand, counting down.
TCATTACTTTACTCTAAATTAGAAACGGTTCGACCGATTTTCTTCAAATTGTATGCGTGAAGCACCTTGAAAATGGAGTTGAGTCTGTTAACAGGCTTGCTGTTTGGTAACATATGTCGGTCCTACGATTGGTAAAAAAAACTTTGTGGAAGTAAATTACGTCCAATTTTAGAAAGTAGTTAGTACTGCTCTGAATTCCAGAAAGTTTCAAAAATTACTAGAATAATCCTAGAAAAATAGTTTTAAAAAAATTTCTTTTATACATTTTAAAATTAACATTTACAAAAGTTTCAATGCAAGTATAATGAACGTTTTCCCAGAAGCTATATTAGGCCATTTTACCAATTATATTATGTAGCATGCTGGAAATTCTTAAGTGAACGCATTAATTTGACTTCCTTATGGCCTGTGAATGTACCTATGAAGTTTCTATAAAGTAAATTTCAATTTTAGATACCTTCGACAAACCTATAGTTGTATTTTAGAAAAATAATCATTTACGAGTACTTAACTTTGTAATTTTACAAAAGTTTTAATTATGTTGTACTTGTGGTTTTATGAGCTTTTGTTATAATATTTAACAATTTTTAACAGTTTGGTATCCAGGCACGTGATAAGGTAAAAAAAACAAATAAAAACAATTACAATTAAATTAATTACAAAAGAAATCTTTTTGAAAAATATTGTATGGGTTTTTTTTTTGTTTTTTAATATATAAACTCCGAATGTAATTTATAAAAAAAAATTAAGGCTAATTAAAAGGTTAAAGACTTTTTTTTGTTTTTGTGTTTTGTGTATGTGTAAAACCACAATTAAAAGATTTCTATATCATTCATATCTTTTTTGGGTACCTACTTATATTATTTTACTGTTATATGAGTAAATTTAATGACGCCATGAAGGATAAAAATGTGGTTAAGTTATGTATTCTTGATTATTGATGAAAAAAATTTATGTAAGAATTTTAGTATCCAGTTTAATAAGAAATAAGAGAATCTAACTTTTAAGATCTAATGAAAGGGTAAAGTTTATTAATGAAATCTGGTTTTTTTGCAATTAAAAAATTTGATTTTTAATTTCATTAATCATTGTTGAAGCAAAATTGGTTAGTAAGCTGCAGTTATATAATCAAAAATTTTAAATAATGGTTTTATTTTTCACTCCACTCTGTTATCTAGAATAAAAGTTTTAATATGTGCACAAAATTTCAATAGAGTTATTGGATTAATAAAAGAATTTTATTCAAATTTTTAATTCATAAAAATTATAGAATGATATCTTTCCTAGGGTATCAAATCCGCTAGGGAGCTTTGGTTATCGTAGTTATTATCTTGGGTATTGGGATCATTAATAAAGCAGTTTACAATAGGGATTCCAATAAAGAATTGAACCTTTTTCTTTGATTTTGCAATAACATTCTGGAAATTTGAAAATGAAAATGATGATCTTAAGTGATGATTATATTGGCACATTCTAATACATTTGCAAAGTAGAGTATTTAAAGATATTATTTTCTCTTCAAGAATTCAATAATTGTGCCTAATAACTCATTTAGTGATCTAACTTTTTAGCATAAAACATAACATCTTTCGCAAAATTCCTCAGTTTCCCGTATATGTATAACCATATATAGAATAATTTCGATTAATCTAACATTATATAAATATATTACATTCTCTCAACTGAGACAGAAATTTGAAAAATGATTTTTCTCGGACTTATGGAAAAATAGTTAGTATAAGGTTCTTGAGTTACAAGAAAAATATGGTTGCAGAATATAAATTAAACTTTATAACTTTGCTAGTCTCGAAAAGTTACTTTTGGTTGAGGAATATAGTATAGAAAAACCTCTTTGGAGTTGTGGAAAGTCTGTAATAGTATCATATAGTATTTCGCACTGAAAAGACTTTAGCAAGCTTTACAACTTTATGATTTCAAGTTTTCTCGGAGGACGCAAAAAAACCATTCAAACTATTATTATAATATTATTCGCTTAAACTAACATTCTGAAATATTGCAAGTATTGAAATTATAGTAATTGTGATAGAATATTTCTCGTGCTTACCACTATTGAATTAGAGTCGTCTTTTTAAAAGGATTCGGATTGTTGCCATAAAACTTTGTTTTTATATGACTGTTACTTTTTACATTTAATAAAGTTGTTTGTCTGAAATTTTTAAACTTTTTGGTCTAGATTTACGTCTAAACTTTATCTAGTGCGAGTAACTGCCATTCAACTTCCTACTAAATATGTTTTCAAAAACTAATTAAAAAAACTTTTAAAAATAAAGTCAAATTGGAGAGTTTCATACATCCATCCAGAGTTTCATACCCAGACAACTTCAAATAAATTTTGATCTAACAAATGTTTTTATAAAAAACGAGGAAGAGTGTGGTAGAGTAGACTGTGTCAACTCTGGGATACCCGTATGACCGTTATATAAACATTATATCGTTATTATTATAAACATTAATTACTTTTGGCAAGATTTCAAACATACCAGTTTTATTAGGTGTAGTGTAAAGCTCATGAAAAAGAAGGAGTTGTATGGCAGCTACTCGAACCCTCTTCAGTAGAGCAACCAAATTTTGCACTAACTTTGGCCATTACACTAAACTATTTTTGAAACTTTGGCCATTATACTAAACTATTTTTGGTAAAATTTCAAACACGCAGCTGTAATAGGTACAGAGTAATGATCATATAAAAAAAACCCATGGACCAAAATGGCTGGATTTAAATAGCGATGACGGCTATTGCAAAAAAACGAATTTGCGGAAATTTCAATATCCTAGCTCCTTTAGTTTTTGAGTTATCGTGCGGACGGATGGACGGACAGACGGACGAACGGACAGACGGACGGACGAACATACACACATAGCTAAATCAATTTATTTTTCGATTCTGATCCGATCCATACACTTGAGTCAAATGTAATGGCAAATTTATTTATACCCTTTGACTATATAGTCATACGGGTATAAAAAATATTGAGATTATCTGTGAGTTGTAACAATTGATCAATCATTTTCATATAAATCCAAAATTTTTTAATGCATTTCTGCAAAACTGACTTTGCAATTTTGTCAAAATTCCGGAGAATATGACAAAGATACTCTACATACTCTTCTTCATTTTTCAAAATGTTTATTAAATTTACTTGATTTCTTTTAAATTCATAGTCAAATATAGTTTCAAAACTCAATTTTGTTTTCTGCAGAATTTAGCTCACTTTTATCTGCATTTAAAAATTAATTTGTTTTTGCAAATACAGGTTTAAATTAATTAAATTTTTCAAACTGAAAAATTTCATCCGAACATTGATTAGTTTTTTTTAATTAGACTTGCATAAGCAAAAAAAAAACACAAAAAGAGTGAATGTATCATCAACCAACTAATAAATTCTGGTTTTTTCCATCAACATAATGAAATAAATTTTTTTTTTTTTTTTCTAATTAATGACAGTAAAATAATTTGAATAACCTCTGGAAAAACTTTGTTTCTTTGCTACCAATATTAATTAGTTAACTGAACGAAAAGTTTAAATTGTATAAATTACTGAAAGTGATGTTGATACCTTAATAAAATTTATACAAATAAGGGGTGTTCAAAATTGAGGTATCATTTTGATTTTTCCGCCATTTTTTTTCTACCTGGGATTTTTATACGAGGTTTCTTTAGGTATATTCTAAATACATTTCGGTTAGTTAATATGGAACGTTACACGAAGGAACAACGTGTTTTTGTTATTACAACATTTTTTGAAAATGATAAAATTTTTCAAGATGTAATTCGAAAATTTCGGGGAAAATTGTGGGGTTTTGTAAAATCAAAAGTGTACAGTAATAATCCCAACACAATTCAAGAGCTTAAAAACAACATTATCGAGCAGATTTCAACCATTGAGAACAGTTTATTGAACAACGTGATTCAGAATTTTGGTAAAAGATTGGAAGCCTGCCGAAGTAGTAGGGGGGGCCACTTGGTCGACTTAATTTTTCATTATTAACCGGAACCTATTTGTAATAAATTAAAATAAAAATATATTTAATATTTCACAAAAAAAAGTCTTTTTTTATTTAAATTAAAATGATACCTCAACTTTGAACACCCTATTTAAATTTGTATGTATATGTTAATCCTAAAATTGCATTATACACAAATAACATACACTTGAGTTTTAAATATAAAAAAGTAAACTTTTGGAAACTTTTTAATTTAATATAATTATATTTTGCAGGACAAAGTTTTTAAAAAAGTTTTAATCAGATGTTTAATTTACAAAACAATTTCGGAATATAGTGGACCGAAAGTTGAAGTAAGCTTGAAATTATAATAAAAATTAAATGACATTGAGATGACGTTTTTACAATATATTAGCTATAAAAATGTTGAACGTTCATTAACTTGGTTATGAAGATCCAGTGCATATAATGTAGTATTAAAACATGAAATTTATTTTTAATTAATTATTTGGAATTGCAAACATTTTTTGGCTGGACTGCAATTATAATTATAATTACATTTGACCAAAAATGAGTTCCACATATTAAATGTGTGTGTAAATAGTGTAATTAGTTATAAAAAGTTTTAATAAAATATTTGCTTTGGTGTATTTACTTACATTAAAAAAATAAAAAGGTATTTTTTGTGTACATTCAGTTATTACATAGAAATTCATTTGGTATATATACTGTGGTTAATATTTATACCCGTATGACTATAGGTAAAAGGGTATAATAAACATGTCATTACGTTTGTGAGGCAAAGAAGGAGGAGAGGTAGGTAGTATAGATTCAAAGGTATGGATTAGATCAGAATTGAAAAGTAAATCGATGTAGCTGTTTGTGTCCGTACGTTCGTCAGTCCGGCTGTAGGATAACCTAAAAAATAAAGGAGATAGGAATTAAATTCTTAAGTTATTAACCGTATGAAAATATGTCTATATTACGTTCATACGAGTATCCTAGAGTTGGTATGGTCTATTCTACTACACTCGTTCCACCTTTTTTTTTTTTTAAATAGCCACGGTTCAATCTTGTTAAATATTACTATGAACTGAATATTACACTAAATCATATTTTATTACTACTAAAATTATAAAATAATATTTTTTTTTGTTAAGGGAGTGGTTTAAGTTATCAGATTTCAATGATTCGTAATCAAAATACGGTTTTGGTGCAACAAAATTATTTAATTTTTTGATTAGTGGATAAGTGCGAACCCTTTGCAGTAGAATTGATCTTTAAATATATTATCATTAAATGGAACCAAGATAGATAGTAGGTCACCTAGTGAGTCAATCTTATCGTACCTGATTGTCCAACTGTTCACACGGTTGCTGAAAAGCTATAATAATCTTACCTTGATGAAATTTATACAGTAGCAAATTTCTAAAAACAATCACGAATTGATATTAAGGAAAATCAATCAATGGTTTCCCCATCTGGAAGCTTCCGAACGTGCTTAAGCATATGAATATGATCATTTCAAACGAACATATCTCCAAAACAAATTAAAATAAAAGCCTATAAATTGGCGCAGGGTTGTTATTCCTATCACTTACGTCCTTAAAATTACAGCTTAAATTATATGCCCATACCGGAAGCTGTCATACGCCTCTCATAGCCTAACAAGCATATCTTTGAAGCAAATACAGATTAAAACTTTGTGCAAGTCAATAAAAGTTGTAAGCGAAAAACAACCATACACTTTACGTAATAAAACACAGTTAATAATAAAGAGATAAACTAAAAGTCTGATAGGAATTTAGGGTATTTGTTTAAATTTTAGCAATATAATGTGTGTCTCAACATTTTGGAAATTTAAAGGAAAGAATTACAGATTTTTTAGAATTAGATTAAAATACCACGGACATAGAAATAACCTTCCCGCAGAAATGATTCTACAATTCTATAAAACCAACTATATAAAAATACAAATTGAAATAAATAAAATAAATTAATTATAATTTGATTACTTTCATTGTAAATTGTTTTTCAATTAAAAAATCAATTTTTGTTTTCAGTTTAAATAAATTAAAAATTAAATAAAAATTGTAAATCGATTATCGAAAAACATTTTATTTTTAATTGATGAATACTTTGTAATTTGTATTCACAACTTTTTTTTTTAATTAAACAATTTTTACACTAAGTAAATCAATGTTCTTTTTTAATGACATCAATTAACAAATTGTAAAAGATATATTGTACTCTTGTTAATTATAATCGAATTTATTTTTATATCATTTGTAAGTGGAAACTGGAAACAATTAATAATATAAATTCATTTTTTAAAAATTTTTAATTATTTACATTCATTTTAATATTATGTTATCAGTTTTATTTGAACGAAATGATTGCGTCGTGCGAAAAAATGAATAATTTTAATAGAGCTTAGTATTACTCCACATCTCAAAAATTCAATTTACAGTTAGACATACTTCTACTTTTCATTTTCTAACTTTATTAACTCCCTTGATCTAACCAGCATATCTTCATATAGGCCTAAGGAGGCATGCGACAGTTACCCTAACAACTACATTAAATCCTCTTAGCTTTCAGGAACATAAATATAGAAGAATTGTGTAAAAAGCTTCAAGTTTCTATCTTTATCATTTTCGGAAATATGCTTATTTAATTTTTTAAGGCGTTTAATAGGTACCCAAACCACCAATTCATTTAATTTCAATAGTAAAGAACCTAATGAAAACCTGACCCGTAAACGCTTCCATCAAATTTCAAGTTTCCATTTTTATTAAGATCGAAGAAATGCTTGTTACATCTTGGAAGATTTTAGTGGAAGTATTTGATCCGCCTTTGCAATTCATCCCAAATCTTAAAGACATAGTATAAGAAAGGTAGAATACTTATGTACAAAATATCAAGTTAATGGGTCGTATGCATAAAAATGAGCTTAAGCTCAAAGTTTAAGCAAAAGAGTTCAAACTCGTGATTGAGTTCTAGATAAGAGCAATTGCTTGAACTCGATTCCGTATGCAAAAAAATAAGGTAAAGCTCGTTTGCTTAAACTCAAAGGGAAATTTTTGGTTACTTAAATTTTTAAGTATACTTTGATATTTGTTGTACTTGTATAGTATTCATATACATTTAAAAAAACATGTCTTGTTCAACTGCAGTATATATTTTTACAAAATTAATTTTAAATGTTTTTTGTTTTTAATATTAATTTGTTATAAACATATTTAATTTTGTAATACGTACAAAAAGTAAAAAAAAATTATATACACCATAAATCATAATTCTCAAATATGTTCTGTTGTAAAAAACAAACTCTTGGCAAAATTGTATGTACTTTTTTTACATTCTGTACATTTCTTCTTCATTTCATAAAATGTTTATTAAATATGAAAACTAATTATCAATAATAATTACTAATTAGTATTGTTGTCATATTTTTTTGTATTTAAAAACTGGTTTACTTTTGTTTTATGTATTTAAAAACTGGTTTTATTCTATTAAAGTGTTAGCAATCGAATTCCCTTTAGATTGACCTGCATTTCTTATTCGAATTGGATTAATGTCCAACAAATCTTCTAAATTATTTTCATTAGTATTGGTTGAAAAAATTGTTGGTTCATGAATTTCATTAGAAAAATTATTAGGATCTCGCAAATATTTAGCCACGTTATGTAAAACGAAACAAGATCCAATTGTATTTATCAAGCTTCTTTCACCCAATCTAATTTTAGACTGTAAAATTGGAAATCTTTGTTTTAATTGACCGAAACAACGTTCTATAATACATCTTTCACGTGTATGCACTTTATTAAAGTTAAGTTGTGTAGGACAATTAGCATTTTTAAAAGGTGTCATTAACCATGGCGTAATACCATAACCCTCATCTCCAAGAAGAATAGATGATGTTGTATCAGTTTGCATAAAATTAACAATCTCTGAATTCTTAAGGATACGAGAATCATGAACTGATCCTGGCCAGCTGATATCTACATGCATAAATTTTTCTTCGGCATCGCAAATAGCTTGTATATTAATAGAATGATACCCTTTTCTGTTAATATATTCATCAGGATGCTCAACAGGTTTTTTGATACGTACGTGAGTATAGTCAATCGCTCCTATTGCATCAGGAAACTTAAACTTATTGCTCCGCCTCAAAATCATGTGATGTCAAAGGAAAACTAATCCATTGACTTCCTTTTTCGACAATTTTTGACGATATTTCTTCAATTGTTCTGGAAACTGTTGACTGATGAATTCCTACGTCAATGCCTACACCAATTTGAAAACCAGGATCACCAATATATCTTAAAATTGTAAGCATTTTGTCGAAATTTGTTAGTGCACCGCCTCTGGTTTCATCATTTTCTTCCAAAAATGAGTGCACTAAAAATTTTATATTTTCTTCTTCAAATCTATACAAATTTTTACAATTATATCCATGAAATTTTCTTTCATTGTAAGTTTTTTTTGATGAATCAATTATTATAAACTCTGCCATTTCGAATTCGAGCAACTAAATAGCTAACTCATAACCTTCGACTCAAAAACTAAGAAAATAATAAAAACTTAATTTTTTTGCATACCAAATTAAGCTTAAGCTAAGGGAAATTTTAATTATTAAGCAAGATCTCACTCTCTGAGAAAATGATACAAGTATGAGCTCAAGCTCAAGTTTTTTGCATGCGAAACCTAGTTTTTGCTTAAAAAAATGAGATTTGAGTTCAAGCTCAGTTTTATGCATACGACCCAATATCTTTATTTATTTCGATCATTTGCTTTTTAAGTCTTGAGCGGTCTTGAACTACAATTTTTTAGTTTTTGAAAATTTTGATAACTACAACTCATTCAAATTACGTAAAAATAAATTTTCTATTTAATGCTCTTTTACAACAAAATATAATTTTATAATATTAAATTTATAAAATAATTGAATATTAGTTTACGATTTTGAAATAAAACTTTCATTTTTTTTTAACAAATTAATAATAAAATATTTTTTTAATAATAACGAGATTTTTTTTAGAAACTTAAATTGTTTTATCATCCATCATGAAATATCATATCATATATCAATAGTTTGCACGTCAGGTCTGCCCAACAGTGCAGGTCTAGCCCTTTTAGTTTTTGAGGTATCGTTCCGGACGAAGGGACGGGCGGACAGACACACATAGCTTGATTGATTTACTTTTCGATGCTGATCCGATACGTACCTTTAACACTATATCTAGATCGTCTAGATAGATGCCTTTCAAACGAAGGTGCAATAAATACGGGTATGAAAAGTTTTGTTTATTTGAACCTTGTTCAACCAGACATTTGAGAGCACTGCTCTAAAAATAAAACCTCTGTAAATTATTTTGCTTTTATTTTGCATCAAATTGTTTCATTAGATGCAGTGCAATGATTTTGTAATTTAAAATGGAAAGAAATATGAAAAAGGTAAAAAAGTTTTGCACAAAAAATAAATATTTTGATGGAAAAAAGAACAATTTACAAAATATACAGCTAAGTTTACGGCTTGAAAATTTAGCAATGTTAATTATTTTTAAAAACAATCAACACACACTGGGTATTGTTTAAAAGCATTTTTTTTTACATGAATACACAAAATAAAGCAGGATATCTGGTGTAAATCGATTTTGAACTCGTGGATGTTATGACTAGAATTAGATGAAAAAGTATTACATTACCAGATGGTGAATTTGAATATTTAGTCGCTGTATAACTTCCAACTTTAGTTTTGATTAACAACTTTCAATTGATTTACTTATATTTCAAATTACAAATCCCATAGTAGTATAGTGTTTTGCAGTTTTTAAATAACTCCATCAGCTATTACAGATTCATTATGCAGTCTATACTTTTATTAATTTCTTACTTGGCAGATTTTTTATTTGTGCATATATTTCTTATATTGCTAAGAAAATACAGATTTCACGGCCAAAGTAGTAGCCAATGTAAATCTGTACATCCTCGATTATAATAAGCCATGTTCTTTATTCACCAGCGTGGGCTCTTTTATGAATTGTTACTACATTTTAATGCATTCTTTTTGGCATGATTTGTTTTCAAATGCCTAATTGTTGCTTTTTGTCTGTAAAGCATTATACAATCCTTGCATCTAGGCCTTGAGACATATTTTACATTCCATTTGCAAATACTTTAATTTAAATGTAAAATTGTTTATTTTATTTATAACATATTATTTTATATTTTATGTTAAATAATAAATCACCCTAACATTTCCCCTAATTAAAATTTGTGAGTTGTTTGTTCATTAATTATATGCTTACTCACTACATGATCGAGGCCTTTTTTAAAAAAGGTTATGATGTAATTAATAAATTTTCAAAAAAGCATAATTTTTTGTGCAATAATTTCATAGTTTTATATGTTACTGCAAAATTAATTTATTTCAATTAAAATTCAAGGTGTGGAGGTGGATTTTAATTTAATAGAAATCTTAAAACTTTTTAGATTGCATACAATTATTTATTCCGTTTTATACAATAAAATATTTTCTATTTTAAATGTTAAATTATTTATTACTATATCGTTGTGTTGTAAATCATTATACAAAGAATACAATATGTAATACATCATTTATTTTATTTTTCTTCTTTTTTTTTGAAATTTTAATATACGTATATAAATTTATAATGACAATGTTATTTTAATGACATTGAATATTGTTGACTTGTATGATGCTTGCTTTCAAATAATAGAAAATAAAGTGCATAATGTATTTTTTTTTTATATTAATTTCTCACATATGTTAAATCTGTCAGATATGTATAAACGTGATTTGATTTTTTAAATATATCATGAGAATTATATTGAAACCTTGAAACTACTTTTAAAAATAATTAAAACTAAATCAGTGATTTTGTACTCTCGACTTTCTTTATATTCTTTTATAATTGGTAACAAACTGAAAATGAAACTTGTAATCTTACTAAAGCCTTGTAGTAAGACCAAACTTTAGAATTTTAAAAGAAAACTTACAAATGTAAAAAACACCTATTGGAACTGTGCGACTTTAACACACCAGAAATTACCATTCCTTTTGAACCCAACTTTAGGTGATACAGTTGTGCAGTTTTGTTTCAAGAATAGCGACGTGAAAGGATTACTGGAAATGGGATTTTGTTAAATAAGAAGTATAGGATTATGGAGGATGAGGAAAAATGGATTGGATATTTTCAGCAAGATGTTAATGTTCTTCTTAAATATATTTAAATCATTCACATTTATATCAAAAACTTGAAGGAATTCGTTTGGGAGTTCATCTATATAAGTAACTAGCTAATACACGGTGCGCGTTTCATCGATCAAAATGGAGGTTTAATTTAAGTTGATGTTACTGCAAAAAGTAAATTTTAATTTGAAAATGTATTAAAGCAATTATTATGTGTTAACAAATTCCAAGTCGGTTAATTGAGATAACTCGATTTTCAAAACGGAACACGTATACAAAATTTACAGAAAAAAGGTCAAACCGTTTCTAATTTAGAGAAAAGTATTGAAAAAACCTATAAAAAACAGTTGGGCCGCAATGGGTTAATGGAACTCAACAGGAAAATTTTTTTTGAGGCTTTCTTTTTATCCAAAGCAGTATTTCGTAAAATCGGACATAATTTTGACAACATTTTTTTTCACCAACCGTCGGGCCGACATGGGTTATATAAGAGATATACAAAACTGTTGTTAATAGTGTCAACTCAATTTTCAAGGAGCATCACGTATACAAAATTTTAAGTTAATTGGTCAAACCGTTTTCATTTTAGAAGAAAAAAGTGTAAATACTTGCACCACAGCCCCAATTTGACGGTCCGTTAGAGCAAAATTTTTAGCCCATGATTTTTTCCATACCCAAAAACCCTTATATACAAATTTTCATGAGAATCGGCGGAGCAGTTTAGGAGTCTATTCGATACATACAAACAAACAAACAAACTTTCGCATTAATATATATTGATATACGACGTTTGTCACCATGACAACTCTTTTCATTTGTTTTATATGAATGCTTTAGGCAAACAGTAACATAAATTTAACCTAAAATTGAGTTAACATTTGCAACGTTGCATCATATACGATTTTGTATAAAAATTTTAATATTTGATTTCGTTTTATTCAACTAAATTTTTAAATAAATCAGTTTATAATGACTGTATCAATAATTAAAATCGAATTTTTTTAATCGGATTAAATTATTTAAATGAAAACCTTATTTAATTTTAATATTGTGAGATACATTTGTGTTAAAATCATTTTAAATTGAAATTAATTTTATGAAAAATTAATTCGTTTTTAGTGAATTTTTCAGAATTAAATTTTGAATTTATCAATAAAGCCAGAAACAGTGAAGGTTATACTGTTTCCCTGCAGTCTAGAATACCCATATGAACATAATATAAACATCATTTAATCCGGTTAACTATTTTTAACAAAATTTTAAATATACAACTTACGTCTGAGTTATATATAACACAAAATATAAGTTTTTTGCCAGTTATTCGAAACTCTAGCTTTTCACCAAGTATATTTTCTGTAGACATTTAAGTTACTTTTAACAAAATCTGAGATACTCAGCTTCATAATATGTTGAATTATTCTGATATTTAAAAAGAATTGTATGGCACAACTTAAATCAGTTGAGCAAAGTAGTTGGATTTCAATAGCGATGAAGTCTATAGCATAAAAAGCGATTCTGATTCGACTCATACCTTTGAGTCTATATCTACTCCTCATCATTTACTGTGTCACAAATCTATGTATATAAAATTTTAAAAACTAAAAATTTACTATAAAAATTTGATTTTGTAATTTTGAAGTATACGAGTATTTGTATAAATATTATTTTTAATTTTAAATTGAAAATAATTTTTTATTTTTGTTTTTATCAAAACAAATGTTGACTTTAATGCATCGTTTATTTGATTATTAATGAATTTTAAATAAATATGGATGGTTTTGAATTTGCAGAAACTAAAATCACAATCAATCAATTATAATTTAAAGTTAAATATTTTGTTTATTTAAATGTAAATGCTTTATAAATGTATATTAATAAAATATTATAATATACATTTATACGAAAATTTTATAGCCTATCTGCAATGACGCTGTCGTTTCGCTCTCGTTTTGTTCTCCTTACGTAATCAACAATGGAGTGTCCACAATGAAATGTACATGACAGCGTTTTTTGACATTGTTTTGTTTACAAATTTTATGAATTAAAAACTATTCAATAGTTTAAAGTTTATTTTGAATAATGGTTTGATATTATTTAACCCTAGATAGAAAAAAAAATTTATAATAATTAATAAATTCTTATTCTGACAAAATATTTTTTTTTTTTCAATAAAAAATATTTTTCAAAGTTCAATTGTTTGACATTTGAATACGCAGAGAACGCGAAAAAGTTAAAAGTTATTCAGATTTTATTAATAGCTGCGTAATGTCTGCGTCAGAGCTGCGTCTATTGTAGACACTTTCATATAATTCAATACATTTAACTTAGTTTGACAGATAGCTACGTGTACAGGGCGAAATCAGAGCGTTAATTGTAGATAGACTTTAGTTGATTTTAATTAATTTTTGCAAAACGTCATTTTTTTTGGCGAAAAGCCTTGATTTAAATTTTAATTGATATTTAGACAAAATCAGTTTGAATAGATTAAAGTTTAATCAACTTTATAATCTAGAACTAAATGTTGACTTATTACTCATTATAATAGAATATTCACGGTAAGATATAATATTATAATAATTCTTACATTAAATACATCAATTTTACATTATTTTAAAACTATGAAATATAATTTACAAAAAAAAAAATGTAAAATATCAAAAATTATTACTTTAACATTCACCTGTATTTCATGTATAATTTATTTCTTCATTGCAATTAATAATTACTAATTTTAAATGGATGCTTTGTATCTGATCCTTTCTCAGAATAAATTAAATTAAATTACAAAATTTTCGTTAGAATCTTTTAAAAGTTTCTGTTTAATATAAAAATTCATAACAATTATGAAGTTTTTGTACCTGTTTCTGTTTTGTGATGCAAGAACAGTTTTCATATATGAATCATTTATAACTAAATTGCAACAACATTTTTCTTAATGTATTTTCTACCTTCAAATTATATACAAAGAATTTTTAAAGTTTTGAACAGAGAATTGCATGTAATGTTGTCATTAATTAAGGGTTGTTGTTTCCTTGAAAAATAAAAATGAACTTTCAAGGAATAAAATGAACTTTTAAAAACAGATTTCATTAGATATATTTTTCATTTGTTTCCAGTCAGTTGAATGTTTAATGTTATAATTTTAATAAGAATAAATAATGTTACTATCATTCGTAATGAAAAACCTGATTAAAGCTAACAAATTCAAGAGCTTTAAATATGAGACATTTTTTCATAGTAATAATCATTCTTAGTTTCTGTATTATATCAGATCATGGGTTGGGATCCTGAATGTTTTGCAATCCAAAATATATTCAACTAACTTTTGTGGAAAGTTGTTGTTCTACTGCTTTTATGTTGAATCAACGAATCGTGAAGCTCCCACTTGTCTTGCAAAACCTAACCTATCTTTAAAATTAATAAAATAACAACTTGAGATTTGTGCATACAAAAGTGTCTTATTATACTTTTTTTACTTTCCTTAATTTCAATGAAAAGAAAGAACCGAAATGAGTCATTTCGTATAGATATTAAACGCCGGTCGTGCCAAACACGCATACCTCCTTCTCGCAAACTCTAAAATTTCATATTTGATGTAGTTGTAATTAGCGATATAACTTTTATATTCTTGAAAATTTAATTGAAAAGAAGTCATGGTTGGGGCAACTACTTTAGGCCTCTCTAAGGCATTAACTTTAAATTTTGTGTAAGAGGCTTTGTCATGTTTCTTTTCCGGCTCTGAAGTTATGAGATGATTTTGTATTTGAATATCTAGTTATAGTTGGTATGTTTTCATTTTGTATTAAATATCTGTCTACGATATTTTTTATGGATTTTTAATTAAAATAAAATTTTTCAAATGTATTTATAGTATAAATCAAATTGGTTGTATCGGGTTACATTTATTTCATTACTTAATTTAATTTTAAAATGCAAATTTAAATAGGTCTGATTGAAGTAGTATTTCCTAGAAAATGGTCTGATTTTTTGCATATTTTTGTGTTTCTTTACTTGCATGGCATAAAGCTTTTCCATTCATAGGACTTCATAGGAACTTAAAGTCCCCATTCATTCTGACTATTTACAGCTTTTTTCACTATTTCGATCCAGGATATTTCGTGTCTTCTTAATTCATATAACACTGTTCTTCTCTATGTTGTTCTGGATGTTCCTCTTGATCTGGATCCGCTTAGCAGAAAATCGAGAAATGGTCTGTTAAAACTGACGAATTATTTAATGTAAACTATGGTGTAGACTAACCCACAAGCTCCAGGCTTTTGTAAATAAGTCTCAACGGACTAAAAGACACGGCCGTCCCAACATCACATAGCGCAGAACAATTTATCAAGAAATGGCTAAGTGCAACATCTCTTGGGATGACATTAAAATATCAGCGCGGAATCGCGTGATATGGGGGTATCAAGTAGAAGTCCTAAAAAATGGTGTGGACATTTGTTATTACCTTACAGTCTAACTTCATTAGATATAACATACAATTAAAGGTGATGTCATATGTGTCTACACTTCTCCTAACTTTTTAAAGTAGACATATTTTTGAATCTGATAAATTAATTTTAAAATATGATTTTACAATTGTACTATGACTGCAGAAGGAATATATTCGAATTAATCTACAGGAGTGCCAACTGCTTTTCACTGAATTATTCTTATATACTTTATAAATGCACAATCACTTTGTGATAAAAAATCCAAAAACAAATACATACAATTGTAATTAAGGGTTTG